>JASAUF010000676.1:10937500-11162500 GCA_030180095.1 Magnolia changhungtana
CTCTTTAGAGCAGAAGGAGTTACGTTGTGTGCTTGATTTAGGAGCTATTTTTGGCCCGCATGATGGCATAAGGAGAGTAAAAACTGATATTTCTTAAGATGGCTCATCCTCCTCACCACTTTGGACAATATGGTTTGAATGCACCAGTAGGGGGTTCCAAGATAGTCCAACTCTTTGAGGACTGTCTTTTTGAAATATAGAAGTGACACAGGACAACTAACCACTTGCTCTGAAAGCTTGAACTGATAAAGTGTGGTGAATCAATCCCTTTATCTCATAGCCCAAGTCGGGCCCTTGACGACCCCCCTAGTGGGCCCCACTTCACATGGGGTCTCGCCTCACGCGAGCCACCTGCCTCGCACGGGCCGCCCACCCCGAGTGTGCCCTCACTTCACATAGACCACCCCACTCGAGCCTGGTGTGAAAATGCCTTTGCATTAATCATTCCCAGCGAGGAGTCTCGAACATGAGACCTCCTGCTCTGATACCACTTTTGACGTAGGACAACTAACCACTTGCTCTAAAAGCTTCAATTGATAGAGCGTGGCGAATCAATTCATTTATCTCATAGCCTAGGTCAGGCCCTTGATCAAACCCTCCTCGTGGGCTCCACTTGACATGGATCTCGCCTCACATGGACCACCCGCCCCGAGTGTGCCCCTGCTTCACACAGGCCACCCCACTCGAGCTCGTTATGAAAATGCCCTTGCATTAAGAAGACTAGTTATTGAGTAGGCTAGATAGCTCATACTCTTTGTAGATAAGCCTATGGACTTTTGTAGGGTTCTTGGGGGTTTCTGCCTTTGTATTGCCACGGATGATATGATGCCTTATTGTCACCAACATAGGGAAGTGGAAAGCGTAGATCTTCTAGTGTGGAGGTTTCATCTCTCCTGTTCCTTTTTCGTTCTTGCTATATCTTGTATTGCCTTTTCTTTTGCAATGGACTTTTATTGCCATTAAAAAATGGTAGATCTTTGCTAAAACGGGTTCATGCACATGTTGCGTGGCTTTTGTGTGTTGCCTGCAGACACACACATATGGATCTATGCATGTATATCTAACCCTGTTAAAGGCTTGTTTTAGATAATTTTGCCTTATATCTTAATGGAGTTTTTATTTATTTATTTTTATTTTTTATAACTATTGTACAGGTATTTGGAGCCTTTATCAATTGCTTTGGAAAATGAAAAATGGTCATTGGTGCAACCTTTGTTGTCCTCCTCTTATATCGGATATGGCACTTCCAGCTTGAAACAAGTAATTTATTTCTTGATCCTATTCTTTTTTGACTTTTAAGGTTGTGTAACCTATGCTATCCAAAATAGAGATGTCGATGTGAGAACATTAGAATTAATTGCTGATACATCTCTATTGTTGCACTATTGGTTCTTTCATGCATGTGGTTTGATCTCTAGTTTTGTGTCTTATTCTCATATATTATTTGTATGTTCTCTGTTAAAACACAATCCTCTAAAAAATAGGATGTTCCATGCATATTTCAGCACTTTTTAGTTAAAAAACTATTTTTCAAATTTTTTTTTTTTTTTTTTTTTTTTTTTGGGGGGTGGGGGGGGGGGGGGGGGCAATCCTCATTAGAGAACAATCTTGCATACTTGCCAAGCTCCAAGTCTTTCATTTAGCTTAGGATAGGGAATGTAGCAAGGTGGTGTGCAATACAAGATATTTCTATGCAGTATGCACATAAATGTTTCTCTGAAATCTAAAGGATTTGATGGACAGGATGCTTCTATGCATGAAAATAGAAAATGCTATAACTGCTCAAATTTATAGAATTCAGAAACTACCTCATCTTCTTGAAATCTAAAGCAAACTCAATCCAGTTCTTTTGGCTGATGGAGGATCTCAGAACAGAACTTAGAGAGCATGCTAGGATCACTCCGACATGAGTGGCATGCGATGTGTCCAAAGAGTAAAAGCGGAGCAACATAGATGAAAGAATTTATATGTTTGGATATATAAACCAAAAGGTTCTGAAATTTTGCCTAAGGTTCTGCATATGATTGGCTGGTCGCCCTCTTATTCTGCCTGAAGTTGAGATTCTAAAATGACAATGAGTGATTGGCTGATGTTATGCACTAACAGCTTCTAAAGGGCCATATTGAACTGAATGACCCTCCTTTAGGATGTTGAATGGTTGATAGTCAGTAAATGAGTTAAGAAAAATGATTCCACCAGCAGAATCGTGGAGCCATTACTGTGTTGACTTCGTAAAGAAAAATGATTCCACGAGCAGAATCGTAGAGCTGTTACTTTGTTGACTTTGAAAACAAGCAATTACAAAGTCAGATGATTCCATGACATTAGATCATTTCTCTTCCCAATTTAGAAAATAACTCTCATCATACAAGAAATCCAAACAACAGAGGCCAAAAGACAAATGCTTCAGTTAGCACATTTTCATGCTGTATTTTCTGCACTTATATTATATACAATATATATTTTTGTGTTAATTTGACGAGATGCTTATGTTATGCACACTGAAGGATGCAATGGAGCTTGACCAGCTTATTGGCTATTTGATCAATAAGGAAAACTCTGAAGGCGTGGTTCTGCTTGGGCATAGTACTGGTTGTCAGGTGAATAATTCTGTTGTAAACTAACATTCTGTTGAAGTTCATTTTTAGTATTTTTTTAGTTACACATTTAGGGCCTGTTGCATTTACATAAAATTCAAGGATTTGAATTGCAAACAGTTTCTCACAACCTGCCACATCAGCTCTTTCTTTATTGCTTAGTGGAGAGGAGGTGCATTTTTCCAATTGTCTTTTCATTGGCCCCATGCAAAAATAAAAATGATTTGAAAGGCAAGATTCTTCCCAGGAAATGACAACATCTAGGACTGGTATGCCATTGTCAGAAACTGCCTGCAATTCAGATCCCTTTGTTTCAGATTTATGTAATGTGAAAAAGCTTTGAGAGAGTAGAATCTTACTTAATTGTCTTTTACATGCACAAAATTCAGGATATCGTGCATTACATGCGAACAAATGCTGCATGCTCTAGAGCTGTTCGTGGAGCCATTTTGCAGGTTCTTTCTTTCTGATATATGGGATTCATCTTTACATATATATACCTTCTATGCATAGGGTGTCTCTAAATTAGATGGAAGTTGATAGGAGTGCTTGCAGTAGTAATTAGTTCCAGCATGAATTAGAAGTAACGGATGTAAGTAAAGCATCAAGTGCCTACTATCTCTTGCATCTATTGTATTTGGATGAAGGATTGGACATAACCGTCGGAATTTGCTAATCCTGTGTTGAACTCTAGGTATTTGTTGGTAATATACCCAGTCGTGTTATATCTGGATGTTCAGTCCTTAGTTTGGTAACTTTTATTATTTGATAATAATGGTGATTATCTTATATGTCATGCATCTATGGATACTGTTCTTAGGAGGTCTACTAACTCTGCTATTCAGGAAAAAAAGAAAGAAAAAAAGATGTAGTAACTCTGTCAGCATTCGTGTAGTCGCGGCCCTTGATAAGAGTGGAACGGGGGAACAGAATTTGTGTAGCTGATCTCAATTAGTTGGGATAAGGCTCGGATGATGATGATGCTGAACTCTCTCAGCAAAAGGTCATACTCTAGAGCAAAATGACCTCGGCTTGTAACTGAGCTTATCAATTAAGCAGATATTTCAGAGGATTAATAGGCCTGTGTGTGTGACAGAGATCACCATGGGTTGTCATTTATGGAGAAGGGAGACCACCAAACCCAAAATGGCTGATGGTTTATAACATATCATATTATATGCTACATGGTGCAAGATTGTCATGTGACGAATAAGGGCAGGACCATGCAATGGTGTATTTTTGAGTGGGTGCTAGTTTGGTAGCAACACAGTCAATGGAAGAAAGACATGATACATGGTTACAGTTAGATCTGTTGATTATTGTGATCTTTTGGTGTTCGGAAATAAAGAATGATGAGCATGGTAGAGAGATAACATGCAGTACTCTGTATTCTTTTATGTTGTTTGTTGCATAGAAAAATGAGTATCTTGTCATATTTGTTTCCCAACCGGAGTATTGTGGAAACCGTTAATGCTCATTGTCCGCATATTTCAGTAGATGAGTGGAATTGCATTTTACAAAATAGAAATATACCTAGACCTTAATACTCAATCAACATACGCAAACACATTTATCAGGCCATCAGTGGCATCGATTAGATTTTCAGTTTCCCACATGGTATTGGAGCCAAGCAAGAAGGCAATCTCAATCTTCTCTTGAGCTCTGAAATTCATGTAGGATCAAGTGCCTTTCCAAAATCTGCAAGTCCTAAGCATTACATATTCAAATTCGAAATGCCTCAGCAATATCACTATTCCTTTCAAAATTCTATTCTCTTTCTTCTATACATATCATCACCCTATGCAAAGTTCCACTCTTGCTCCTTTCCCATACCCCAAAACATCATAAACCTGACTTCTAAACTCTTTGGTGTGATGCTCAAAGCCGCCTGGTTTGATGCTAACCATATCAAGGTTTGAAATTTGAATGATGTTTAATGGTGTTCTTTTTAATGGTTGTGTTACTTTCACTGCTTTACCACTGATATTTACAATTTTTTGTCTATTTCTAGAATTGCGTTGTTATGTTATTGATGCGACTTATACTAAAATAAAATTTCTGATCTAACTAGGTGCTATCCTTCTGCATCTCTTTCATCAAGTTGTATTATGTCATTTTGTGGCATTTGTATATTTTAAGTAGTCTGCCATTCTTGAGTACCATAGCAATGGGATAATGTGCCTCTTGATTCTTTAAATGGATGCATGTCTGCTATTGCTTTCCAAATACTTTTCTAGGAAACAGTTTCTCAAAGTAATAGGAGTACTTCATGCTCAATAATGAGCAGCTTGATCTCCATTTATGCTTATGGATAATATAGGCTTTATTTCATACATCTTACATGATCACTTCTAGCTTTAGTAATAATGCTGGAATGACTGACACTTTTCAGGCTCCAGTCAGTGACCGGGAATACAGAGCAACTCTTCCTGAAACAGCTGCGATGATAGACTTGGCATCAACCATGATAACCGAGGGTCGGGCAATGGATTTAATGCCCAGGGAAGCAAATCCGGATTCCCCGATAACTGCCTATAGGTGTGTAGCACATCATGTTTTTGTTTATCAGTCCAAACACTGATATATTTGAGAATTTTAATTACTTACCAATTAGAATGCATGCAATTTGGTTTTATAAACATCTTTTACCCTTCTCAATGGTTGTCAGTCCACAATTATTATGAAGGAACTAAGATGGTTGTCAATCCACAGTTGTCGGCCAAAAATCCACCAATGAGGTGTCAATAATAGCATCTAGATGCCCAAAAAAAAAACAAAAAAAAAAACCATCACCTAAAAGACATGGCACCCCAAAACAGGTCCAAAAAGGATCGTGTGACTAAGGCAGTTGGAGTGAGCCGACCTTGTTTGTGCCACAGTTTGCACAACCAATACGGTGCCATCAGCTCTACGCCACCACCTCTGTCTAGCTATAGTTCTATGCAGCCACCCCTTCGCAACCATTGCCTGTTTGCACAACTAGCCTGGTCACTTTGATGGCTTGTGCACAAGGTATTTAAAAACGGTTGACCATTACTCAACTGTAACGGTTAGAACTGTTACGCATTACAGGGCAGTAACAGTCATTATGGAAAAAATTACCCGTTATGGGGCCGATACCCCGTATCATAATGGTAGTGAAGGTGGTTGTAACAGCCATCATTACTGTTATTGAATACCTTGCTTGTGCAACCACTTTTCAGGTTTCACGACTGGGGGAAGTTGTAGCTGTCCCAATATGGTCCATGCTCATTTCTTGTATCCAACCACCTCCATCAAGTTGCCTGTAAACATACACTATTCTCAACAAATAGGGGGACATAAATTCGTCAAATACGCCGCTGCTCTGCTGGATCAAAGTCCTAAGCATCAGGGGGCCAATCCCAAGGTGGTACAAACCACAACTCGATCTTTTCTTTACTTCTTTATCTAGTAAATCAAAGTTTTGAAAGGAGTTTGAAGTCTAGGAGAGTCAAAGATACAAGTGTGTTCTCGATCCATTGATTGATCAAAGCATTTTTAACTTACATTTGAGCCACTAGAACCCAGTCTTTTAGAAAGTGGTTCCTTTATTCTTGTAATATTCTCTTGTTCTTTTATTTTGTAAGAATTTAGAGTAGTTCTATGCCATAAAAGATCTCGAACCAAGTTTGGTGTCGTTTGTGGGAATGTTCAAGACTCTGAATACACTCCAACAATGATGCAGGACATGGAAAATTAAATATGACATGCAAGATTTCAGGCTTAGATCCTACCAATTCAGAAACAATCACACAAATTCCACATCCCACATGAAAATCCAAACATTCAATTAAGAACGGGAATCTATGCGGGTCCAAGCCGACACAGGCTAGGGTTGGACCAATAAAAATTAACTGAATGATGTCAAAGGGAAATAAAATCAACCACTCATACATAAAAATCAGTCCCTAATCCAAGGGATTCCCTAATCTCAATTCAAGGAATCCTAGGGTGAATAAAAGAGCAAATTAGTGAGGGATAATGTAATCTAGGTATAGGGTTATGCAATTAGGTATAAAAAAAGAGGAAAATAGAAAAAAACCTGAACCCGAGATGATCCCGGCGTGTGGACAGCAGGCCAGGTGCGGGCGCACGTGTGCCTGAGGCTGGCCGCACGTGTGAGGGGGCAGAGAATCCTGAAAATGATTCCTAGGCCTTGGTCGACTAGGCCTGGGCTGCAAACCCCTGATTTTGACGTCGATCCGAGCTCTGATCTGGGCGTGGTGCTCCGTCGAAGTTTCAGCCCCCTGCGGGCTGAAATCTAAGAACATGCTGTAATGAAAGGAAACTGATGCAACCAAGGATGAACGTGAAGTATGGATGGTGGTGGAAGATAGAAGAAAAAAGATGGAGGATGGGGATGAATCGGGGTCGATGTGGCTTCGCACCACGGTAGTTAGCCCTTCGAAAAGGGAGGGCTTCGCACCCACTTTTGAATTCTTTCCACAACTCACGAAGAGAGCAGAAAAATAAAGCAAAATTTTTTATTAAACTTCAATGAATAAAAGAACTACAAAGGGTGCCTATTTATAGGGAAAACCTTATACCTAAAAATTCGCACCATGTGCACAACCTATTACTTGGCGATGAAGTAAACTAAAATAAAAATCAAACACAGAAATCTAAAGCGTTCACAATGTTCTAAATAATAACAATAAGCAAAACGTAAAAAATGAAATCAATCCGACGAGTGGGCCGCGATCATGAGATCCTATGATGGGCTTTTCTTGACTATCGGGCCCACTTTTTTGAACCAAAACTTGTCTTCTAGCTAGGAGGCCCTCCCTGGACGTCGTCATCGAGCCAGATCGATGATGGGATCCTCCTTCTGCGTACGTACGTGCGTAGGGGTGGTGGTGTGCGGCCGTGCGTGTGCACGATGTCCTCATCAAACAAGGTCTGAAGAAAAGTGGTAGCTTGGAAGGGATAGCTCATCAAAACTTATGATCAAGTTCAACCAACAAAATTTCGAAGAACTTCTCCAGAGAAAAGCACAAGGGACCCATAAAAGGTCTATGAACATCAAATCGGGTCAAGATCTCTTTGAAAACGTGCCAAAAACTACCCATATCACTACTCTACATGGAACAAAAATGGTTATTGGAGAGCAATGTTAAGACTTAAGAGTATTAGTATCGTTACATGTATCAATGATTGGTGATACAAAAACATGTATCAATATTGCCAATATTATCGCTGATACTCAGAAAAATATTATTTGAAGAAAACATTGGGAATAGGTGGAATTTTTCTGTGAAATTTTAGGTGTTAAAAGACACATGTTTAGGACTAATGTGAACATGTCGGCATGTCAGTCACTAATGTAACCTTGCAGGGTGAGCAAAAGCACACAAAACTAGGACCAGAGTCCCGACACGTCCTCAAGTATAAGGACTAGTCAAAGTTGGTACATGATTAAGTCAATATGAATCGGGAATGGTTAGGCATCCTGTTCTAGGACTCTAGAGACTCGATGCAATCTTCCATTGTAAGTGCTCAATCGGGTTCAAACGTAGGAACCCACACACTGTGAACACACACACACACACACTGTGAGTGTGTGTGTGTGTGTGTGTGTATTTAGGGTACTAAGATCTAGGGCACACAACTCTCTTTTGGTCAGTGGCCATTGTGTCGAAACTCACATTCCCATAGGACAACCGGAGGAACCTCTCCCTTTTAACCTTTAAAATCACAGAGTGATCATGTGTCCCACATTTAATGATGGCATCAATATGCAGACCAAACATGCAGTATCATTAATATTTATGATTATCACAATCGTTATTGGCTTTCCAGGGCACACTATACCAACATCACAACCTTACCACAAGCCGTTGTCGCTCTTGAAACAACACTGTCATACATGTCTTGATGATGCCGATGTATGCTCTTGAGACCCTTCTCTAGCTCTTCACCAACCATTTAACCTCCCCAATTACTCTTTCATTTGCTTTCTCTAGGTCCATAGAAGCTGTGTAAATTTCCTCTTTTCTCTATACTTGTGCATATATTGTCTTAGTAGAAAAGTAGCTTTAACTGTCAACCTCTTGAGATGCTTTTCCTAGTCATCATCAACCACATAATCTCTTGAATTACTCTTTCATTTGCTTTCTCTAGGTCGATAAAAGCTTTGTAATTTCTTCTCATCTCTATACTTGTGCATATATAGTCCAAGCAGAAAAGTAGCTTTAATGGTCACCCTCCCTGGCATGAAGCCAAATTGATTCTTAGATATTATTTATTCCCCCCAAATGCTTCATGGTGTGATTCAGTCAGTATGATCCCTTGTTACTTGGTGCAAGTGCAACTTCGTGGATCTCGTGAAGATCTCTTTCATTGTCTGCCATTTTGTCTGCAAAAATTTGTTGAATAGACTAGTTATTCAAACTCACATGATTTTTCCACACTTCTATAGGCATTATCATTCATCCCCACTGCCTTCCTTTCTTCATACCTGTGAAGGACTACCTCTACTTCCCCGAATAGTATGATAATACACAAACCCTCTAGCCCAAGGTCCAAGGCCCCTCTTAGTTCTATAATTCTATCCACAGGCTCCATATTCATTCAACAACCTTGAAAGTTGTCTGTCCATCTCTCCCTAATCTCACCTTCTTTAACTAAGACCATATGACCCTTAACCTTGATGCATCTAATGTAGTGTATTGAACATATGCCAAAATGGTAAGTTGGTAACTGGTACGCATTACGGGGCCATAACATCCATAAAAGAAAAAATGGCCCATAATGGGGCCGAAACAGATTTTTCAAAAAAAAAAAGAAGAAGAGAGAAGTAACAGCTGTTACAGCTCGAATCGTAACAGTAATGGCCGTGGCTGTTACGACTCGAATTGTAACAGTAATGGCTGTGGCTGTTACGGCTATTGTTACCGTTATGAAATACCTTGACTCTCAATTGTGCTAGTTTATAGATATTGTTCTCAACCTCTCTAGTACTTGAATATCATACAATTAGCCGTATGTTTTACATTGGTCATACTGCTTTCTGTGCTTCCTTTATATCATATTTGTATGTTTTGAGGTTTTCTATGTTTCCACTTTTCTTCCACTCTTTTTGACCTGGCACCCTTACGGTAACTGCCTTCTACACCACATCTCTCAAGGACCATGTTTCTTTACAGCTTTATTTTTCTTTTTTGTTTTTTGGAATGTCATGTTTCTTTACAATTGCATTTCGTGCCTTTAGATTCCCAAAGCACTTCTCCTTGGCATATGCTACGGGCATCCTCTTGCTTTCTTTTATCACTTTCTTTCTAAATAATATTGACCTAGACAGTGGATGCCACCTTGTTCAGATCTTGTTCATGAATGACATGCATTCAGTGATGGATCAAGGACATGGTTTCTTTTGTAAAAAATCGGCATGCAAGTCTGGCTCATACAAATATATCATCTTATTCTAGATCGAATAAATCATATATTAAGAAATATAATTCTTTTATAGAACTAATTAATTTTTTGTCATACTTAGTGCTGGCAATGAGTCAGGTGGCTTGCTTGCTTGGCCTTGTAGGACTAGGGCCCCTATGCTTGGCCAAGGGCCGGGCCGGGCCCATGCCAATTGTCGAGTGGGCCACTGTCATATAGAAATAAGGATGGTTTAAAGACACTTGTTAGTGGTTCCCATTCCGTATAGATGTGAGGTATAAAGATGTTAGCATTGGGTCGGGGTCATTTTTCAATGATCTAAACAGTTTTACATGATGGAACCCATCATGTATGCAGGATACCCGAAAAAGAAGGTTCATAGTTTGGATTATTACAAACTTGCAATCATTTAACTCTTTTCTTTACAGGGCCAACCAAATAGGGCCAAGGCCTTTTTAGACTGATTAGTGCCAGGGCCAAGGCTAAGGGCTAGGGCCCAGTTAGGACCAACCTTGGCTTGGTTCTAACCCTGCCTATTGCCAATACCACCCCTAGTTATACACTTATACTCATCTTACCATGTCTTCCATTGCGTGATCAATCATACCATTCTATCTATTCTAGTGAATTGTATGCGTATTAATAACTTAGATAAAGTTACCATACCATACCTCATATTAGGTACTACAAACTGTATTCAACATATAGTTTTGTATTCCCACTTATGGGCTAGGGAGGGATATGGATGCTTGGTTTGAAGTGTTGACAAGGGATTTGAGAGCATGTGCATCAAGTTGTTGACAAGGGATATGAGATAGGGCCGTAGGAATGATTGGTGAAACTTGACTCCTAAAACCAGCCCCAAATAGCTGTGACAAGATTATGATGTTGTTGACGATGATGATAATGATGATTCATTGGTATGCGCAGATCATGTTTATTACTATATTTAATATCCAAATACAAATAGCATGTTATAGTCTTACCAACATGGCACTTATGCATCCCTTTTCTCTTACTCGTGTAGGTATCACTCGCTTTGTGCATACATGGGGGATGACGACATGTTCAGTTCAGATCTTAGTGATGATCAGTTGAGATTGAGACTTGGGCATATGTCAAACACACCTTGCCAGGTAGGTGGGTCTGATGGATTTTTGTCAGTTGTCATATGAAATATCTCGTGATGCTCTTCTAAAAGATAGGGAAATTTCTGGTGTACCCTTATATTTGTCCTGTATTTAAACTAATACGGACAACACTCTTACCTATATATATATATATATATATTCAAATGTTTACTTCTATACACGGTTATTAAGTGTAGCCAATTTACCCTTTTTAAGACCAAAATGCCCTCTTCTTTATTTTCTACAGATCCTTCCTTCTTTGGAAACTAACAGAAAAGTCTCTCATGATATGTTGCTTTTTTTCTAGCCAGGATGTCTTTATGAGGCAGCCATCTACACACCAGACATATTCCAATGTACATCCACATCCAAGCTGTTCACCGTGTCCGTCCATGCAGATATTCTAGCCCACTCATTAGATGATCATAGTTTATGAGACAAATGGATTGCTAAGAAAACTTAGCCAAGTTTCTTAAACCATCAGCCTCTTTTTGACAGTGGCACACCTGATGACTGGACTGTCCTGGTCTCTGCACCAGGTTATCTTCACGGTGGGACCCACCTAATGAATGGCTTGGATCTCTCACTCGCATGCTACAATCATGCTAGATGGATGGGTTGCCTTATACACATGCATTAGCTTAGAAAACCTCCAAAATATGATAGGAGTCCTCCTTCCACCTTATGTGTGGCATGAGTGAGTGGATTGGGATAGTCCACCTAGTGGGCCCTGCTGTGGATGATTGATGGTAAAAAAACCATGCTACAAGGCAATGATAGCCCTAACCTCAACTCTCTTTTCCCTTCTGAATGTCAACCATTGACAAGTTTTTCATTTCGCATGCATTTTAAAGGCCCCAACTTGGATGCATAAGATCATTCACTTTTTTTTTCTATTTTACCTTGAACCATCTATGGTAGGAACCACTAAGTGTACCATCCTGCTCTGCAGTCCCTCGAATGGCATATAAGGTGGAAAGGGGGCTCTGACATGGAGGTTTGCTGAGCCCACTCACATGTATAATGCAGCCTATCTACACACCACCGCGTGTGTCAGCATGGCCCACGGGTGCAAGATCCAAGTTGATCCATTAGGTGAGTTCCACTGTGCATAATTTGCTTAAAATCCAGGCTGGTCCACTCATCAGATGGGTGGCGCCATTGTTACAAAAACATGACGATGGCTCTTGCAAACACTTTTCCTAGTTTTTCAAGCTGTGCATTTGCATCACTAACCGTTAACTGTGATCAACCAGTTGAGTGGACTGATCTGATTTCTGGGCCAAGCTATGTACATGGTGAGCCTGCCTGATGGACGAGTTGGATGAAGTACTCTTGGACCACACTAGCACATGTGGTAGCTTGTAGGTAGGCTATCTCATGCACTAGTTTTGCCTTTGAAAGGTCACATGCTGTGCATTATTTTGCTGTAGAAGGATTTGTAGAAAATAGAGGCATTTTGCTCGTAAAAGCGACTAATTTGTTTGAGTTCATGACCAGGGCTATTGAAGGAAATGCATCCATATTTAAGAGAGCTTTTGTAAAAAGTGTACATTGGAAAATTTCCCACACACAAACACAATTTCTTGTGGTGTCTCAAAAGAAGAAGAAGAAGAAGAAGAAAAGAACGCATCGTTCGAACGATCCCAGGGTTGAGGACTTTGATGCTTACAGTGATAAACGCCCGACTTCATAGTTTTTCATGACTTTGACCATGGGCTCCTTTTTGGCATTAATATATTAATAAATGGCAAAGATGGCATTTGTGACAAAGTTCTACACGGGTGCACTCCTATTTAAATCAGCCTTCTTGACTTCCTAGTTAGCTGAAGGATCAGTGACATGGTATGCCTCGGTCACATTCAAGATTTTTACGATGATGAATTGTAGGATTGCCAACCCAATGATATCTGAAGTACACTTGGATTTTCAGTTTAACAAGTGGTGCATGTCGTTCCATAGTCCATACCATTGGTCTGTTTGGGCACTGCCATAGATGGACCAAAATGTCCTTGATAGTTCTTCTAAGCCCTTATCCCAACTAATTGTGGTCACTTAAAATTTTCCTCAATGGTAAATAAGAAAGATCCTAAGCTTTCAATATACGGCTTACAAATAGAGTTAATAAGAGATGCAAATATCCACATTCAACTGACAAAAAGGGCCAAGACTCATGTTTAGGATATGCAAATATGAGAGAGTTTTGAGGGATGGTCCATCCATGGTGAGATTCAACATATCAATAGTCTTGCTGAACCATGGGAAGCACTTGTACAAACTGAAGACCAGAGTGTACTGTAAATATCCTAGCTTTGAGGATCCTATAGTTCCCCTATGGCAATTGTTGCACCAAGTGTAAAATTTTGTGAAAGATTGCTGAAAGAAGTGTAGAGAAAGAATCTGTCTAGTCCAGCTGATTGCATTTTAGTAGTCCTTTTTGTTTTTACCCATAGAGAGTTAGGAGGAACAACAAACTTAAATATAATACCAAGACCTCTCAGTGCTTTCACTTTTGTCCTTCCGGCATCCATTTAACAGGTGCAGGAATACCGACCTCCAATGCATTGCATGTGAAGGGTCATACATGCCTATGTGTCACATGTGTATGACTTCTAATCCATGCAGAGGGCCTTACCATGAAGATTGCCTGGCGCAGCAATCAGGCTCATCTGCTTGCCGAGCAGTCTGATTCAATGTATACATGTAGCCTGCCTGATGAGTGGACCAGCCTGATTTTTGCTCCATACATCTTCATGTTGGGGTCCCCCTTTTAAATAGATGTCATTCGCTTGGATGTTATACACATTTTGCATGTAGCGAGTAACAATTTAATTATGCAAGCCATGAATCAGCTCCTAACTTGGGTCATTTCTTTTCCAATCAGCATCAAAACTAAGGATTTTTAATATGGGTCTTTTAGTGAAATGTGCGTGTTTATTTGCAGGTAATCTTTTCCATGGCAGATGAGTATGTACCAGAGTATGTTGATAAGGAAGCGTTAGTGGAAAGGTAAGATTAACGCACGTGCACATCTCAGCATGTGTTGTACTGGTGTCTTGTAATTTGATGTTATGTCTTTCTTTGGTCCCAAGCAGGCTGTGTAAAGCCATGGGAGGAGCAGAGAAAGTCAAAATCGAACACGGCAACCATTCTCTCTCCAACAGGGTTGAAGAAGCAGCCCAGGCAATTATGGACTTTGTTAAAAGGGAAGGTCCTGCAGGGTGGGATGACCCATGGAGTTAGCATCCCTCATCTATCCCTTCCATCCAATTTTTTTCTTTTCTTTTTTCTTTTTTCGAGTCTCCCATTTTTTTATTTGCATTCATGTTGAGGTTGGATGAACTGAAAGCTACTGTCGTTTCTTATGTGTTATATCAGAGTACTTACATTGAAGTTTGATGGAATTTTAGTGCTCGTTTTGATATTGTAATGGATGTTATAGGCTTATAGCCCCTAATAAAAGGATAGAATGTAGAATATGGTTTAGTCGCAGCATCGCATCAAGCCTTCCAGCCAGTCAGTCATAGTCCAGACTTTGAACCTTGATTTTAAGTTTTTTTGAGGAGAGGAGTTATATGATACTCAGCTGCGCATGACGCTTGATACATAGGCACTTGGAAATAGCATCCATGGCATATATTAACTCAAATAAAACCGACGAGATCGTGCATTCCTTTGTCACCAAGTCACAATCCCGATATTAGATTGGTTGGACAATACTAACCTCTGATTCGTTGACACTTATTTGTGGAAATAGGACGATGGATACTTTTCAATTTTAACAATCCAATAATTGCCCAGCAATCCAATTGTTAGATAATCAAATAGCTTAACATGATGCACGAACACTGGTTACCGTAGCTTGGACTGATTAACTGACTACTTGTATGCCATGTGTGCAATTTCAATGTAATTTCTAAGTACCTGCTTATCATCCATCACTCTGCTACATCATCAATGTTTTTCTTTGGCGTGTGGCCTACATGAATTAGGATGGTGTTGATGATATTAACACACATGCAGTGTCTTTTCATCTCTGTAGCAAGAAGCAGAGGGTTTTCTTTTTTTCTTTTTTCATCTCTGTAGTAAGAGGCAGGGATTTTAGAAAACATTGTAATGCTATTATAATATGAAAAGTCACCATGCAGTGTTATGTACTGAAAACTCCTGTTACATGAAGGTTATTTTCTCAATAGTAGCAGTTATATAAGAGAATAACAGCCCTTTATCTATGCAGGACATGTTTTTAATGATAATGGTGTTAGACTATGAGATAATAGTAGATACAGCACATGCAATGCACGTGTTGATGAATTTATTTGATTTCTCTGCCTAAGTTCAATGGTTGATACTCAGGCACTCTGAAATTGCACATGGCCTAATTAAATTATCCAGGGTCTGGGAACAACTTTAGATGGGCAAGCATCCAAATTTTGATTGGTTCAGTGATGTTAACCTCTGATTAATGAGCATTTTCTTTTATATAATTTGGACCATTGACTGCTTTCATTTTCACAATCCACTGAATATTGCACCAATCAGCCAATTAGGCGATCCAATCGTCATAATTCTGTTTAAGAGCCATCCGAATGAGGGCCAAAGATTTGCATGGTTTAGCTTGACTACATTGTATGCAATGTCCAATTTCTTAGTGTCTGTGTATCAAACCACTGCACTCTCCCACAGCGTCGAAGTTTCATATTCCCTTTCTTTTCTTCTTCTTCTTCTTCTTCTTCTTCTTCTTCTTCTTCTTCTTTTTATTTTTATTTTTTATAAAAAGCTGTGGATGGACCAATAAATGCTCAGTATGACAACCGTTGATCAATGCTAGATATGTAATTTGGTTGTCAAGCAGTTAATTTTGATACAGATGGGCCAGGTATGTAGATTTTGTGCTTGATCAGGTACATCTGGCACCATATGCTTTAAAACAACAAAACTATAGGGTCCTGATTGCTAATGCGTCCAGTTGAACAGGTTAGCACCCTGGTTAGATGATCAGAGCCATCGAAATGATGGCACCACTACTTTTGGTAGACACCGTTGAAAGACATGAGGTGACAATTGCTATTTTATACGATATCTAGCATTTTGTCTGGATCGGTGCTGTGTTCTTTGTTGAACGTCTATTTTCAAGCTACTTTTTAATGGATTTTGATATTCCAACTAGGTAGATTCTTTGATCATCCCCATCAATGATGGGTCCCACAACATCAACGATTTGGATCACCTGGCTATTAGCCCCACCTGAATTAAAAGGCACATCATAACACTTCTCATGCTTTGATGCATCATTACCTTTGATGATGATGATGATGATGGCGATGGTGATTATTTCTACAATGCATAACGGTCATGTCCAAATATCATAAAATTTCTAATATTTGATGCTACCGAAAGTACTCGTATAAATTTTTTGTTGCGTTTTTAGGAAAAAAAAAAATACTTGCCTAGCGGTAGGCAGGTAGGCAGGAAAACGTGCATGAAATCCACTCCATTCATCAGGTTCATCACCCCATGTTTGGTTGTAATGCCAAAAATCAGGATGATTCAACTCACAAGTGGGCCACCCTGTAGAATTATGCATAAAAAACCTATAGAGTCACTTGTTATGGCCCGCCTGAGTTTTCCAATACTGAAATTTTGGGTAATTGGACATA
This sequence comes from Magnolia changhungtana, assembly GCA_030180095.1. Taxonomy (NCBI): domain Eukaryota; kingdom Viridiplantae; phylum Streptophyta; class Magnoliopsida; order Magnoliales; family Magnoliaceae; genus Magnolia; species Magnolia changhungtana. The sequence continues at coordinate 10,954,301 of JASAUF010000676.1, forward strand.
TCGGATGAATGGATTAAATTGCATATAAACACGACGGTGGGGCCCAAAAAAAACTAGTGGGTCTCCAATGCTAACTTTTTCCTAGGTGGCCTACCTGACTTTTGGATGGCCATGATTGTAGCGTGGCCTACCGACTCCGTCGAGGCAGGGGCTGTGGGGCCCACCGTGATGTATGGGTTGTATCCACACTGTCCATCCATTTTTCAATATCATTTTAGGGAATGAGCCCAAAAATTAAGTAGATCCAAAGATCAAGTGGACCACACCACAGGAAGTAGCGTTGATAATTATGCCCACTGTTGAAACCTTCCTAGGGCCTACCGTAATGTTTATTTGCCATCCAGCCCGTTCATAAGATTATGGATGAAGGGAAAACACAAATATCAGCTCGATCAAAACTTCTGCAGCTCTCAAGAAGTTTCTAAGGGAGGGCGTTCAATGTCCACTGTGTGGTCCATTTGAGGATTGGATCTGCCTCATTTTTTAGATCATACCCTAAAATGATCTAGAAAAATGGATGGACGGTGTAGATAAAATCCATACATCATGGTGGACCCCACAGGGCCCCTGCCTGGACCCAGTCGGTTCAGGCGGGCGCTGGACGCAATACACTTCCATATTTTGAATCCCTTAAATAAATAAATAAAGATTTCCAATAAATATAATAAAAAACTTTTACATGAATCGAGATATTTTTTTAAAAAAAACGTTTTTTTAACCAAAAGAAAACGCATTTTAGTAATTATTGTACGACCATTTCCATGTGCTTGACGTACTCTCTCTCCCGGTAAAGAAACGTTAAAGACTTCTACAATAATTCATCGCATTTTAAAGTTGTGGTGACTCATCTCCTTACGGATTGGCTACTCCCCCTGACACCAGCTGATGGCTGATGGTCGGTGCTATGTGGGCCCAACTATGATGTATGTGTTTCATCCTTGCCATCCATCTGTTTTTACAGATCATTTTACGGTATGAGTCCAAAAATGAGGTATATCCAAATCTCAAGTGGACCACATTACAGGATTTGAATGAGGTCGACCATTAAAAACGTTTTGGGGGCCATAAAAGCTTTGGATCAAGCTGATATTTGTTTTTTCTCTTCATCTGGGCCTGTATGACCTAATCAACAGATTGGATATCAAATAAACACTATAGTGAGCCTTAGGAGGATTTTAATGGTTGATATCCAATCACTATTGTTTTCATGTGGTGTGATCCATCTGAGATTTATATCCCTCTCATTTTTGGGATTAAGGAATAAAATGATCTTTAAAAATGGATGAACGGGATGGATGAAACACATACATTATGGTGGGGCCCACAGAGCACCGATCACCAGCAACGGAGCTGGTGTCAGGGGAGTAGCCAATCCGTTTCCCTTATATTTAGGACCCGTGTCAGCTATCTAAACCATCCGAATTGCAGGTCGTATGTGGATGGAGCGTATCTCTAATACCATGAAAATCTAAAATCATGCCAATGAAGCAATTCTAACCCTCCCTTTGACAGCTATCTAACGAATGGTAAGAATTATCATAGTGAATGGTCCACATTTCAGAGGAAAACTATGATGGCCAATGCCATTCTGTCAGTGTAATTTTTGGGCTCTGCTCTATCCACAGTTCGGTCACGGTTTTGGATGGTTTGGATCAAGTTATCACTACTCCATGTGCACGGCTTTAAGGGTCACCACCAAAAGGTCTGATAGCGCACTAAAATAAAACCTACATTTTTAAATTGGGAATTTCACAAGATACCACCTACTTAGTATTGAATTTATGAAACGGTACCTTTTCCAAAAAAGATTTCAACGAGCTACCCCATTAATTTAAGTAACTATCACTAAAGTATCTTCCCTTAGGTTTTTTAACGGAGCTTAGGTGGTCGAGCAAGAAAAAGGGGTGGGCAACTCAGGTGGGCCCTACCATTGTACTTATGTAAATCTACCCCAGCAATTGAGTGAACCACCCCATGTTATGCCCAGTATCCAAAAATTAGTCTCATGATTGTAAACGACATATAAGACAACCCTTACCCTCCAAACTATTTTCCTCAGTATGGCACACTTCAACAACGGATCGGCATGATGTTTAGGCTATAGGCTTAAATTTTGGTGTGGCATCTAATGGTTGAAGTAGATGTCATATAATCATTGTAGTGGGTCCTGAAAAAGTAAGGGTGGACATATCTTTCCGATTGTTTTCTTTGATGTGGCCCCACTTGAATCACAAGTCAGTTTGAATTTATTTATTTATTTATTTTATGAGCGTAACATGGATTACACATATAATAATTAGAGTGGATCTGACATAAACATTATGGTGGACTCATAGTTTGGGCATTAATAAAATCCTCTCTTTAGAATGGCTGGGAGAGACACGACTTCTTAGTATGCCCATCATGATATGTAGGGAAACTATCCTCTCAACATTAGATGTGTAGTCCCATGTTATGCCTAGGGCTAAAAAATCATATTGACCTGTGATAAGCGAACCACACCGAAGCAAACATCTAGGAGTAGAGGTGGGCATCGAGCGAGTTGGATTGGATTAGGTCCAACTCGACTTGAGCCGGTTTTGACAAGTTCCTGACCCGAACTCAATACGATTCAGGACCGAGTCCAACCGGGCTAACTCGATCCAAACCGATTTCTTTCTGGTATAACCTAAACTGAGTCCAACTCGATCAGGGAAACCAAGTCGGATCGAATTGAATCTGTTCGGTTGATTCAGACTGGGCTAAGTCAAGCCGAATTAGAGACTCTAGGGCTAGGATGGAAACATGAGGAGAATTGGGAGAGAGGAAGAGAAAGGAGGAGAGAAAGAAGGAGAGAGGGGAAATCGGGAGAGAACGGAGGAGAGAAAGAAGGAGATGAGGGAAGTCAAGAGAGAAAGGAGGAGAGGAAGTTGGCTCGAGCTGCGAGTATGGTCAGGGTTCGGGTAGAAGAAGGGTAAAGATTTTTTTATTTTTATTTTTAAAGAAAAAAAAAAAGAGTAAAATCTAACTTTATACTATCCGATTTTGGTTCGGATCGGATCGCATCGGATCGAGTTACTAAATGACCCAAACTCGACTCGGTTTGGCGTCAGATCCGAGTGGGTCTACTCGATCCGACCTGACCCAAACCCAAACCCGTTAGGTTCCTGTGGTATCCATAATTTTGGTTTGTTCCGGAAGGCTAGATCCTAAGGTTTTGTGCAAGGCCCACAACACTACTATTATATGTGTAATCCCATGTTAGCCTAGGGCGAAAAAATCAAGCTCACATGTGATAAGTGAGCCACACCAAAGGAAATAGTTGGGAGAGAGCTATCCACGCTTGATTTGTACCTGGCTCACCTTCACATGAAATCCAATTCCACTATTATATGACACACCAAAATTTATGCTTAGGACCCAAATATTGAGCCCATCCATGATTCAAGTGGGTATACCAAGGGAAATAATTTGGAGGGTGAAGGTTGTCCCGTGTGTTATTTACAAATGTGTGGTCCACTTAAATCACGAATGAATCTAATTTTTGGATATTGGGTCTAATATAGGGTGATGCACCTAGTTATCGGGGTGGATTAGACATAAACATCACAATAGGCCCCACACAATCCAAAGGCAGAACAACTACTTAGGCTAATTTTATTTTTTTTAGAAGGTACCCTAGCATAATTGTTTAAAATTAATGGGGTAGTTGATTGAAAACGATTTAAAGAAAGGTGTCAAAATGAAAATTATATAGTAAGTACCTAGTGTTTTTTTTCTAATACTTTTTGCATCAAACTTTTATATATCCATCATTTATATGCATATGCATATCCCTAGCATAATGGTTTGTGCCTCAATAGCAACTTACATTAGACAATCCTATCCATCTGATCTGTGGCCATTGAGGTGATAGTAGAAAACAGAAACGGTTAATGGTCAAATATGAGTGGGATAAATGTAGGAAAATTAATGGTTGGGATTGTTCGATAGGTTTTAGTTTTAAAAATTAAGCCATCTATCTTAGTGGCCTACATTTGGACGGACCCGATCAATACATCACGATGTCACGTGTCCTGTGGAGAGATTGCTCTACCATATTACGGTTCTTCCTGTTCTACCGTATCATCTACGCACGTGCAGTGCAGGTGCCACCTTTAATAAGTGAGAATAATAATTATTGTAATAATAAAATAATACAACTACCTACAATCAGATCAACCTCGTTTGTTTTTGCACCATTTAAAAAAATAAAAATGGTGGTGTCTCTTCAAACCTACGGCCTAGTTTTACAGCAATCCAGACCGTCCGAATCACTGCTCCCGGCAGTGAAACGAGGATCACAAAACAATAGAAAGTTACACTGAGAAGTAATATTAACCATCCGTTTTTTCCCTTAGAATCTAGACCACTTGCTATTTGACTTTGGACCACTTATTTGATAGCCAGTAATTGGATGGTTAGGATTGATTGATCAGTGTGGTTTTAGATAAATTTACTATCCAAAGTAGGGGAGGGGATTAGGTGTTAGCTGCAGGTAACACTTTAGTGGATGTTACCCTTATAGTGAGGCCCACCTTGATAATATGTTATATATCAACACCGTACATCCGTTTTTCCGGCCCATTTTAGGGCGTGCTTTTAAATTTTAAGTAGATCCAAATCTCAGTTGGACCACACCACAGGAAACAGTGGTGATGAACGCCTACCATTAAAAACTTCGCAAGGCCCACTGTAAGTAGATTTATAATGTTTATTTTCTATCCAACCCATTGATAAGGTCAAACAGACCTGGATGAGGGGAAAATACAAAGATCATATTGATCCAAAACTTTTTGGGTCCACAAAAATCTTTTAATGGTCATTTACCACTTTTTACAGTGGTGTGATCCTCTGGAAATTTGGATCTACTTAGTTTTTGGAATAATGTCATGAAATGAGCTGAAAAAACGGATGGACGGTGTGGATATACAAAATATTCATCAAGATGGGCCCCACATGATAAGCGCAACACCCACTAAAATCTTACCCGGGCACCAGCTAGTCCGTTCCCGAACCGCGGTTGGATGGCCTCGGAAGTCGTACATCAGCGCCACCTGTGAGATCTAAGGAGGATGGGAAACGGATTGGCTACTCCCCCGACACCAGCCAATGGCTGATGGTCGGTGCTCTGTGGACCCCACCATGATGTATGTGTTTCATCTATGCCGTCCATCTATTTTTAGAGATAATTTTAATATACAAGACCAAAAATGAGATATATATACTAATCTCAAATGGACCACATTACAGAAAACAGTGTTGAATGAGCATCGACCATTAAAAACATTTTGGGGGCAATAAAAGTTTTGGATTAAGATGATTTTTGTTTTTTCTTTTCATCCTGGCCTGTATGACCTAATCAACGTATTGGATTTAAAATAAAAAGTACAGTGGGCCTTAGGAGAACTTTAATGGTGGATATCCAATCACTGTAATTTTTGGGACGAAAATATAAAATAATCTGTAAAAATGTATGAACTGAATGGATGAAACACATCCATCATGGTAGGGCCCACAGAGCACCGACCAGCAGCCACGGGGCTGGTGTCAGGGGTAGTAGCCAATCCGTTTCCGGAGGGTGAATCACCGCCATTTTTTAAATGGTGTTAAACTAACACCGGAATCTTGTATTAAAAAAATAAAAATAAAAATACTAATCGTTTTCCTTTTAGTCCCGTGAGCCTCCGATGGACATACGTAGCATACGTACATACGCTTCATCTGCGCCACATGTAGTAACATGATCATGATCTGGACCGTCCATTCAATGTTTTACATTATGGATGGGCCACAAACCCAAATCTCACTGATCGTTTAGTCATAACATTCCAATTACGGGTCTTGCAATTTGAATGTTGATGAACCAATGCCTGCTTTCGTTTCTAACCATCCATTTTCGAGGTCGCCATTTAGGCTGTTAAGGTTGTCTGGATAGACTATTTTTGGGTTATGGCCATTCATTCTGGGAACAATAGATGAATGGTCCACATCACACAATGGTTACTGTTGGTGGACGCGATTTGGCTAGTGACCCCAACACCAACCAGCTGCTGATCGATGTCAAAGCTCTGTGGGACCCACCCTGATGCATGTGTTTTATCCAAGCCGTCCATCCATTTTTTCATCTTATTCTAGGGCATGAGCCCAAAAATGAGGTAGATCCAAATCAAAGTGGACCACACCATAAGAAAACAGTATTAATTGAATGTCCATCATTAAAAACTTCCTACAGCCCACTATAATGTTTATTTTCCATCCACCTTTTGATGAGGTCACACAGACTAGATGAAGGAAAACATACAATATCAGCTTATCCAAAACTTAAAAAAAAAGTTCTCAACAGTAAGTGTTCAATCTCCACTGTTTCTCATGGTGTGGTCCACCTGAGATTTGGATGTCTCATTTTTTGTATCTTGTTCTAAAATGAGCTGAAAATGGATGGACGGTGTGGATAAAATACATAGATCATGGTGGGGCCATGGATTGTTAAGAAAAGAAAAAGAAATAAAAAAAATTTCCATTGCCGGGATTTGAACCCGGGTCGTCTGGGTGAAAGCCAGATATCCTAACCGGACTAGACGACAATGGAATTGTTGAAATATTTTGTAAGTTAATAATGAAATTAAATAGAATATGCTTGACTGAGAGAGAGTTGAATCTGAGCCATTAAAAATGCCTTTTCATGTCCACATTCATCCACCCTCTCACTGTTCCTTTGGTGGGACCCACATAAGTTTTGGATCTACCTTTTTTTTTTTAATGAACGGTTTGGATGGCATATAATATAAGGCGTCATCTTACTGTTCTCTTTATTTCCTGTGGTGGGCCCACCTGAGTTATGGATTTACCTGATATTTTTATTCCTGTTTTACTGAGCCTGAGAAACCGATGGGGGAAGTGGATTTTGAGGTGGATGCTAAAATTCAAGTGGGCCACGCAGCAGAAAGAAGTGCGGAGGGAAATGCCTACCTTGATGTCTATGTGCCATCCAAACCGTTCATAAGGCCATTTCTACTGGGATTAAATGAAAATACAAAAATATTAGCCTGATCCAAACGTATGTGGCCTGAAGAATATTTCAACGGTTGGTGTTCTATCCCACTGTTTCCCTTAGTGTGGCCTACTTGAGTTTTGGATCAGGCTAAATTTTTTGGTCTCTTGTCCTAACATGAGCTGGAAAAACAGATGAATGGAGTCGATTTTTCACAGACATCATGGTGGGTCCCACCTAGCTTTCGACAGTAGGAACTTCACGGGGTCCGTGTCGCAGGCAATCCGCATCGGAACGGTCAGCAGCTTTGAGTGGCCACCGTGATGTATGGATCTTATCCATACCGTCCATCCATTTTTTTCGTATCATTTTAAGTTTTAATCCAAAATGTAAGGCAGATCGAAGGCTCAAGTGGACCACACTGCAGTAAGCAGCGGTGATAATGATTCTCACCGTTGAAATTTTTCTAGGGCCCACGGTGATGTTTATTTGCCATCCAACCTATTCATAAAGTTGCATAGACCTGGATGAAGATAAAACAAAATATCAGCTCCATCCAAAACTTCTGTGGCCCCTAATAAGTTTTCAACTGTAAAAGTTTAATCCCCATTTTGTAGTCCATTTAAATCTTGGATCTCCCTCATTTTTGGGTTCATATCTTAAAATGATACGAAAAAATGGATGGACGGTGTGGATAATACCCATACATCACGGTGGCCACTCAAAGATGTTGCGCCGGGGGGGGTAGGACGCAATTCGCGTCCGTCTGCATGCCTGTTTTCAGTCCCGGGTCCAGTTACATAATCCGAGCCATCCAAAAACGGTGGGCCACATTCCTATTAACTGGCTGAAACTCTACCAACCATTTAATGCTAACCATCAAATGGGAATCTTAAATCTCGTCCGTTTATTAGCATGGGACCACGTTTTGGACCATTGATTATACATACACATGTACCATGCCTGAGATGAAAATTTTCATTAATGCATGAAAAGTTTCTTGCTAACACGTGTCACTGGCATGATAGATCTGCATCTATCAAAAGACAGATTTATGACTAACCCAAATACATGATCCACACAGGCAAACAACATGGCATGATAGATCTGATGACCCAATCCATCCATCAGAAAAAGACAGATTACTTTTACATGATGACAAATAAGCTGTTTACAATATCACGGGTTGATCAAAGTAAAAATTCATACCATGGGGTTTCATGAGATTCTGCTTCATGTGAACCGTTCAGATTTGCAAGATTCATCCCGTATGATGGGTCATCAAAAAAGTTCGTACATACTATGTACGAACCAGTTCGCAGGTGAGCGTTTTCCCAGGCAAACTGTTCTTTGCAAAACAAATGTACAGCCCTAACTCATCCTTCTGTTCCCAATATTGGGGCCACATGCTAAGAGGACCAAATTATTTTTACATGGGAAACACGTAGAAAGTCTGACTAACCGGATAGATGGTTTGGATCTCACACTTATGTGCATGATGGCACATGTGTGGTGAGCAGATGAGCTTTACTGCACATGACCGTACACTTAGCAAAGCTCATCCAGGAATAAGTGAGCCGCATATGTTGACATGAAACAAGTGTACAAGACCAGATCGAGTATGCCCTACAAACGACAGCGATCTTGTTCACACCATTTAGAAGATAAAATAATATGAAAAAAAAAACTAATGATGTATGGGCTTTATCTTCACGGGTGCTACTTGGTGGCGGTAAATTGCACTAAAATACATATGAAATGTCCTAATAACCGATTGACGATTCACACCATGCATGCCTTGCTTACACCTGGCTGTTCACCGTACATGTTTCCATGAGAAGTTGCCGGGGATAGTCACTCAACGATGGGAGGAAATCATGCTTATGTCAGACGAGTCGTGAGGGCCTGCCAAGAGCAAGCTCTTCAGAGACACATGGCCATCTGTGACGTAACAGATAAGATATTATTCAAATACCTTGATCAACACACGACACGTGTGATATCAGCATGTGCAAGAAATTTTCAAAGAATCGTATAAGGCCTGCTCGTTGCAATTCATTTGAAATATAACATGTTGTTACGCAGCATGTCAACAACGCAGTGAATTGAGATCCAATATCAAGTCTTACTCACAAACGATAAATAAAAAGAAATATAAATTAGAAAAAAAATTAAAACATTTCAAACAAATCATAAAACAAGATATAAGTGAAAAAATCTCAACAATAATAAGAAAACTACGGACGCAAACTTCTACTATAAAGAAAAACGAAGATTACAAGACAATATACTAATCTCTCCTTTGGAAGTACATAGAAAAACTTTTGCCCTCACCTTAGAATTATTTCTCACACCCTAAAAAAGCCCTAGCGACACCTATTTATAGTTTAGGCAACTTCTCTTTCGCACCATTGCGAAAACCGATTCAAATTTCCATAATCCGCATCAAATCCGGAAACGAATCTACGTAACCTCGACTAGTCGAATGGACCCCTTGACCGGTTAAGCATGGTCCACGACCGGTCGAGCACCTCGGAACCAAAAAACTGATGCTCGCTAGACTTTGAGTCGAGCCAGTCCACGACTTCATATCTCAACAATCTTCCACTTGGAGACACGTCACCATAAACCTTCGTCTTTTACATTCGAAGTGCACCACCTCCCCGTCTTCAAGCCTGAAGATCAATCAAAGCTGAACAGAGCTTCAGCTTTTCTCGTGTGACCGCCTTGGTCAGTATATCCGCAGGATTCTCACTTGTATGAATCTTTTTCAGAGTAATCGATCCATCTTCCAGTAACGAACTTATGAAGTGATATCTGATGGCAATATACTTAGTCTTTGAATGAAAGGCTGAATTCTTAGCCAAGTGTATCGCACTCTGACTGTCACTGTACAGCCTGCAAGCTGCTTGTTGTTTACCCAACTCTTCCATGAAACCTTGCATCCACACCATCTCCTTGCACACTTCTGTAACCGCAACATATTCTACTTCTGTTGTACTGATAGATACTATCTTCTGTAACCGAGAGACCCAACTGACTGCAGCACTACCCAGAGAAAAAACATAACCTGTAGTGCTTCTTCTGCTGTCGATATCTCCTGCCAAATTTGAATCCACGTAGCCTTGTAACTTGATTTCCGATCCACCATAACATAGCTCTACATCCTTAGTACCTACTAGGTATCTGAAGATCCACATAATAGCTTCCCAATGTTCCTTCCTGGGGTTGTTCAGAAACCTGTTAACAACTCCCACTGCTTGAGCAATGTCTGGCCTCGTGCTCACCATAACATACATAAGACTCCAAATAGATGACGCGTATGGGACTTTAGCCATGTAGTCTCGTTCCTCCTGCGCCTTTGCCCCTTGCTCCTTAGATAGCTTGAAGTGGTTGGCTAATGGAGTGTTAACCGGCTTAGTACCTCTCATATTAAATCGATCAAGTACCTTAGTTATGTACTCTGCCTATGACAAAACCAGTTTCTTGTCTTCTCTGTCACGCTTTATCCTCATGCTTAGGATTTGCTTTGTAGCTCCTAAATCCTTCATGACAAATTCTCTATACAGTTGTCTTTTGAGATCTGAAATGTCCTTCATGCTTGAACCGGCCACAAACATATCATCAACGTACAGAAAAAGGATGATGTACGACGTATCAAACTTCTTCAAATAACAACAGTGATCTGCATGACATCTCCTAAAACCGTTTCCCAACATGAAACTATCGAACTTGTTGTACCACTGCCTCAGTTCCTGCTTCAGGCCATATAAACTCTTATTTAGTCTGCACACTTTGTTCTCCGTTCCTGGTGCCACATAACCTGTCGGCTGATGCATATATATCTCTTCTTCAAGGTCCCCGTGAAGAAAGGTTGTCGTAACATCTAGCTGCTCTAGATGTAAGTCCTCTGTAGCCACTATACTCAAGATCAGACAAATTGTAGACATTTTCACCACAGGTGAAAATATTTCAATGAAATCGATACTTGCCTTTTGTTAAAATTCTTTCACAACTAATCTAACCTTGTACCGTTTCGAACCATGTGCTCCTCCTTCAGTCTGTAAACCCACTTGTTATGAAGAGCTTTCTTACCCTTATGTAGAGTGATTAGCTCCCAGGTACGATTAGACTCAAGAGAGTCCATCTCATCATTCATGACCTGCTCCCACTTAACCTGTGAATCTGACTGTAATGCCTCTTAAAAATACTCTGGTTCACCATTATCTGTCAGCAGTAGATAATGTAAGGAGTGAGAGTATCGGACCGTGGCTCTCATCTCCCGAGTAGACCTCCTCACAACTGGTGTCTGTGGCTCTGCCTTATAATGCTCCTGTGCATGATCATCCTGTGGCGCTGTAACACCCGTGTTCGATAACTCTTCCAACTCTACGAATTCTTTCTTCTCGGCCTTATTTTCCTGTACACCGTCCTTATCCATCACTTTTTCATTGAAGAGTACGTCCTTGCTTCTGATGATTCTCTTATTTTCTGCATCCCAAAACCTACAGCTAAAATCATGCTGCATGTATCCTATAAACATGTACCTCCTGAATTCGCATCCAACTTGTTTCTGTGCTCTGCATCAATGTGAACGTATGAAGTGCAACCGAACACACTGAGATATGTTAGGTTCGCTTCTTTCCCAGTCCACGTTTCTTCTAGTAACCTACCATCCAATGGTGCTGAGTGACTTCTATTGATGAGATATGCGACAGTATTCACAGCATCTGCTCAAAAGGTCTTCGGCAACCTGCATGTAACCTCATGTTCCTGGCGTAGTCAAGGATGGTCCTGTTAATGCGCTCAGCCACACCATTGTGCCGCGGTTCCCTGGAATCATTTTTTTATGTTTGATTCTATTTGTTGCACAATACTCCTCAAATCTCTTATCATAGTACTCTTCCTCGTTATCAGATCTGAGACATTTTAATGTTTTACCTGTCTCGTTTTCTACCATTACTTTCCACTTCTTAAATACATCAAATACATCAGATTTGTGCTTTAAAAAATAAATCAACAGTTTTCTACTAACATCATCAATAAAGGAAACAAAATAACGTGAACCACCAAGAGATGATACCTGTACCGGTCCCCACACATCAGTGTGTACAAGCTTCAACAGATGTATCTTTGGAGCACGTCCTGTCTTCTTGAAGCTTACTCTCTTCTGCTTGTCATAAACGCAGTCCTCGCAGAATTTCAAGTCAATAGATTTCAGCCGCAGTAGCTTCCCTTTTGACAATAGCACTTTCATCCCTTTCTTACTCATATGTCTCAACCTCCGATGTCATAACTACCCATTCTTTCCAGTTGATGCAACTGCGAGTGAACTATACGATCCTGAAGTCACGTACAAAGTACCTTCATTTTTGCCTCAAGATATCACCAAGGCACCTTTTGTGATTTTCCAAAAATCACTGATGAGTGTCGTCACATATCTGGTATCGGCCAACTGCCCCACTGAAATCAAGTTCCATTTCAAACTCGGTACATGTCTGACATCCTTCAATTTCAAAACCATTCCATATTTCTGATTTATATAAACGTCTCCCTTTCCAACAATACTACACGGCTCATCATCACCCAGGTAAACTCTTCCGAAGTCACCTAATACATAATTATGCAGAACTTCCTTACATGAAGTGACATGAAATGAAGCATCAAGAAACAAGATCAACGTCTCTGTGTCGCTCTCCTCAGATAGATTCACTGAATCCTTCTTGAGAGTTTCCTTCTTATTTCTTGAGCGCCCTGCAATCACGTTTCATATGCCCCTTCTAGCTATAATGTCAACGCCCGTCTTTATCTTTCGGTCCCTTGGACTTCTTCCTCGACTTAGAATGCCCGTGTTTATTGCCTCCTTTATTCAGCGATCTTCCTCTTCCTTCAATGTTTAGAGCATTCCCTGAAACTCCTGATGCCTTTCTTCTAGATTTTTCGCTGAGAATTAGACCGGCCACGTCATCAAATTTCAGCTTTGTCGACCCTGAAGAATTACTCACAGCAATCACCAAACCATCCCAACTGTCTGACAAATTGGATAAGATCAATAACGCCCTGACCTCATCCTCAAAAACAATGTCAACAGATTCTAACTAGATAGTGACTGTATTGAACTCGTTTAGATGTTTAATCACGCTCCCACCATCTGACATCTTCATGTTGAATAGATGTTTCATAAGATGAACCTTATTGGATGCTGAGGGTTTCTCATACACGGTGGCTAGGGCTTCCACTAATTCTTTTGTAGTTTTCATCTTGGATATATTGAATGCGACGCTCTTAGACAAAGAGAGTCGGATCGTTCTTAAAGCCTTCCGATCCAATAAAAACCATTCATCATCTGTCATCTTTTCTGATTTCTTCTCTTTTCCTCATAGAGGAATATAAAGGTCCTTCTGATACAGATAATCCTCCATCTGCATCTTCCAAAAGGCAAAGTTTGAACCATCAAACTTCTCAATTTTAGTCTTTCATTCTTCCATCATCACTCCCAATAGAACTAAACCAATAGCTCTGATATCAGTTGTTGCGCAGCACGCCGACAACGCAGTGAACTGAGATCCAATCTCAAGTCTCACCCACAAACGATAAACAAGAAGAAATATAAACTAGAAAAAGAATTAAAACATTCTAAACAAACCACAAGACAAGATATACGTGGAAAAACCCCAACAAGGGTAAAAAACTACGGATGCAAACTTCCACCATGAAAAAAAATGAAGATTACAAGGCAATATACTAACATCTCCCTTGGAAGTACATAGAAAACCCTTTTGCCCACACCTTAGAATTATTTTTCATACCCTAGAAAAGCCCCAGGGACACCTATTTATAGTTTAGGCAACTTCCCTTTCACACCCTTGCGAAAACCGACTCAAATTTCTGCAGTTCGCATCAAATCCGGAAACGAATCAGTGTAACCTCGACTGGTCAAGCAGATTGCTCGACCGGTCTAGCGGACCCCTCGACCGGTCGAGCATGGGCCACGACAAGTCGAGCACTTCGAAACCCAAAAACTGATGCTTGCTGGACTTTGAGTTGAGTCAGTCCACGACTGGTCGAGTGGGCCACTCGACCGGTCGAGCAGGGTACTTGACTGGTCAAGCGGGCCCCAGATGTGGCTCCATATCTCAACACATGGCATCGCAGATCAAAAACAAATTCATAAAAAATAAACTTGGAACGATCATTATTTTTTTTTAGAGGCAATTAAGAATTATAGCAGTTAACGAAAAATTATATTCTAGATTAAAAGCAAATCGAATCACGATATCATCTTATAGTAAAGAATTTGAATTCTGTGAGGACATGACCGATGTAAAATTAAAAAAAAAAGTAATTTACAAGAAAATTATAACACAACCATCATCTCTCATAAGTTTATAAAAGTAACATTCAAATAAAAGTTTCGAAACATCGCCACAAATAATCAATCTCTCAGTGTAACATTATTTATCCTTAGTTTAGTTTCTTAACTTAAATATTGTACTTTTATCCTATCATACCGCAACAAGTTTGGAATCTTTAGTTTTGATTTGCTACTGTCTAACACTATCGATGCATTACACCTTAGGAGTAAGTTAAATATTCAAAACCGTGGTCATCAAATCCCCGATCACCAAGTCCTTGCTTGGTAGATCATCAATCACATCGCGCTAACTTCACACTAAGACCGTCTCACGACCATTTGATATTTGTCCTTGGCCGCTTTGCCATCACAAGAAGCATAGGTATATCTATATTCTTTTATGCTCTCTCTCTCTTTATATATATATATATATATATATATGTGTGTGTGTGTGTGTGTGTGTGTGTGTGTGTGTATGTATATATATTATTGTACTGTTCTTACATGCAAATCAATAAAAACAATAATCAACCTTTTAATATATATATATATTGCTTATTCATTATTAATTCATTAAGAAACTCAATACACTATCACCATTAAATAAAAAGTCCTTAGTTTTAGGTTAAAAAATCATATTCTAAATTACTAACTCTCCCCTTCTTAAATCACCTTATCGCTATAACAATTTGTGGTTGAATAGTTAGATCAACTTTCATAGTTTTGATCTTAATACAGCTACTTCGACGCATGGGGTCACAAGCATTCAATTTATTCAAGTTGAGTATGACTCTTGCAAGCCCGATATTATTCTTAATTGCACACATTTGACCGAATTCAGGTCATTCATAACACGTGTGACTACACATCCAAATTGAATGATAACACATTTGTGCAAGTTCAAGTTGTTCATCATGAGTGATTGGAATCCCCTAGAACGTGCAATGTAATAACAATGAAGTTCTGTGGATCCCACTATGTTGTGTGTGTGACATCCACTCCATTGTTCAAGTGCATCCCCCGACGTTAGTTTTGGGGTAAAAAATAAGCCTAATCCACAACTCAAGTTGGCCACACCATTGGAAAAATGGAGATGGGGACACCCACCATATAAAGTTTTCAAATGTTGTGTGAGGCCCACCTTAGGGTGTATATGCCATCCATCATGTTAATTAGATGTGAGTCACTAGGAAGAAAGGACACCAGGATGAAGGGACACTACGAAAAGCATCCTCATCTAAAGCTCAAGTGAGATACACTGCTTAAATTTACAAGCTTAGCACATGATTTTACATTGTTATCCATGGTGTGGCCCACCATAGTTTTAAATCAGGGTTATTTTTTGGATGTGCCTGAAAAAGGGGATTGCACCTAATGAACAGAGTGGATGTTACATACAACATGTTGGGCCCCACATAGCTTAGCCGCTAGTTCCTAGCCATTCACCCACACCCAAATTTGAGTGCTAGTTTCATGTTACAAGGAGTTTTTGTAATGCAAAGCGCTATGGGTCCACCGTGATGTCTATGTGAAATCCATTTCATCCATCAGTTTCGTCAGCTAATGTTATATTGAGATTTTAAAAACTAGGTTGATCCAAGACTCAAGTGGGCCACATAAAAGGAAATAGTAAAGATGTAAACATCCATCATTAAAACCTTCTTGGGGCTCACCTTGATGTTATACATCGTCTAACCCGTTCAAAGGTGATTCCCATCAAGTGTGTGTGTGTGTGTAAGAAAGTTTTTTGGGTCCCTACTCATGGCTCAGTGGTAGACAGAGTTCGTATTTCAACACTGAGGTCATGGGTTTGTGTACCAGTGTGATACGTGTGGGTGTGAGTGTGTGTTAAAAAAAAAAGCCTCGAGAGGGTTTCAATAGTAGGAATTCAAGCCCTATGATGTGGCCCATTTGAGTTTTGGATCTGCCTTACTTTTGGAATCTCACTAAAATGAGTTGGAACAGATTATGGACGGAATATATTTCTCTCTAACTTCACGATATGCACCATAGACCTTTAGGTTACAGGAACTTCATATAATAGGTCTAATAAATATTTCCTAATTTATTTCCCTTCCATGTATATCTGATTTACCTTCCTTGTATATTCGTTAATGTTCATTAATATCTTTCCTTATAAATACATTGTACATCTCTATATATAAATCATATTTGGGGTAAATTAAATACATAGAAAATAATATGGAGAATTTTTTAAATCCCTCATGTTTATCATGTTATCATGGTATTAAAGCCAAGTTTCATTGAGCTCCACCTACCAAATGTCGTGATCCTCATCATCACCACCAACCTTCTAAATGTCATGGTCGTTATCACCGTCATTGCAAAGACCAAATCTTGTCGTACGCGTAGTCGGTCATTATCACCCACACCCACACCATTGTTGCAACACTCAAACCTCATCCATTGTCCACCAGAACATTAACACCAAAGCCCAAATCCCAACTAACATCCTCATCATTGGTAAAACCCCTTCTACCCCACTGTCGGCACTATTCAATGAACCCCCACCACCATTGTCACCCTATCCTCATCACTGTTGACCCTAAACCATCGCAAGCAAAAACCCATCACCATTGTCACCTTATCCTAATCCCAAAAACCCCATCAGCATTGTCACCATGTCCTAATCCCAAGCAGAAACCCCATCTCATTATTCTCATGTCTTTCCATCACTGCAATCAACCCCACAGCTGAGTATGGAGCTATATCTTCCGCTTGCAATGAGATCGAGTGGCTACAAGGACTACTTTTCAATTTTGGGATTCCTCTGGCTACCCTGATTCCACTCCATGTTGATAGCAGCAGTGCTATCCAGATAGCATCTAATCCTGTTTTTCATGAGAGGACAAAGCACATCAAGGTTGATTATTATTTCATTTGAGAAAAGTTTCAATTAAGAATTATCTCTCTCCGGCCCTCATGTGGTGCCTAGGATCAAATTGCGTACAATCTTACAAAAACTTTGATGACTGTCAGACATTCCTTTCTTATTGGCAAATTGTTATTGGTTGATCACCTACATCAATCTGAGGGGGGTGATAAACATTATCCCAACTTATTTTCCTTCCATGTATATATGATTTACATTCCATGTATATCCGTTGATTTTCATGAATATCTTTCCTTGTATACACATTGTACATATTTATATAAACCTCATTCGATGTAAATCAAATATATAGAAAACAATTTGGAGAATTTTTCAAATCCCTTATGTTTATCATGTTATAAAGGTCTTATATAAAACTCACCTCCCATGAATTTTCTCTGAAAACTATAAGACCATTCCTTATCCAACCAATTTCGTACAACACAAAACCATGCGGGCCTACTGGAATGCTCTTGCGAACCATACTGTCTATATGTTTTCACCAGCGTATGTTAGGATTAGAGCCCACAAATGAGCCACACTAGTAGAGATGGAAATGGCCATTATTAAAACCTTCAAAGGAGTTATCGTTTTAGTTTATATGCTTTGAAACCCATTCATAAGGTTGTTCTCACTAGGATGATGGGAAAACACAAACCAAAACCTATGTAGGCCCAATAAGGTTTGAACAGTGGGTGTTCAATGTAAGACTTCTATAAGGTGGGCCTACTTGATTAATAATTTGGTTCTACCTAAAGGTTGGATATCATGATTGGGCATACCATGGGGACCACTAGAGTTGTGACATCTCAAATTTGTCTGAGGGGTGGTGTACTTGGATTGTGTTACGCAAAATATAAGGTTTAAACGGTGGGTGTTCAATGTAAGACTTCAGGTGGGCCTCTACCTAAAGGTTATATATCATGATTGGGGCATAACATGGGGACTACTAGAGTTGTGACATCTCAAATTTGTCTGAGGGTGGTGTACTTGGATTGTGTTACACAAAATATTTGGATGGGCATGAAAATCTATTAATGTGTGGAGTATGAGAGGAGAAGTTTTGATGGGTTTTAAACTCCTCTATCTGACATTTATAAAATACAGGTTGAGTCCTCAAACCTACACACATTTACAGTTATTCTCTGCCGTCCCTACTCCCCTAAAGGTGTAAGGTGCGGAAGATCTCTGTTTATAAATTCTCTAATAACTTCCTAAACAAGTATATACTTTTAATTCAATTATTTTAATCCCCATAATCGATGCATAGTTCGATCCTTTCAATTCCACAATTTCATTTTACGGCTGGTATTAAAAGGGATCATGCATTGGCTATGACAAATCCTTCGGTGAATTTATTTGAGAATTTTTTTCTTATAGCAGTCCTAACCCGCCATCCATGGACCAAACACGACCAAATGCCCATCCCTTAGTGAATCTTTAGGGTTGAATTTAGGCCATAAGTTGTACCATTCGTAAGTCATATGAAGCATTCAGATTGCTTAGATGGCAGGATTAATAGCGGATGGTTGAGTTGCAATCGTCCACGCTATATAGTTAGGGTTTTGAAACCCTATTTTTGACATGGCTACATCAAAACTTTAGAAAATCCCATGTTATTCTCGGTAGCCATAGCAAACAATAGTACCCTATGTCCCTCTCTTTCTATCGGTTGTGATCGATTGATGGAAGCCCATTTAGTTGATTTTTTTTTTTAAATGAAAAACATTTGCTTACCTCCTCCGTACAACATTGGAATCCCTCAGCAGTCATGAACGCCATTTTAAAATGGGTGTCAACATTTTCCGTGGCCGGATCTCTTTATTGTGATTATCACGTGGCCATTGGTCTTCTTTGGAGTTGTGCGACTACTAGAATCTATCCACCAAAGCATAAGGTCGTCGGGTTCTTTGGGGTTAGAGGTATAGTAAGATATGGCCATGCCTCCTTGACATTGTTACCATTTACGGGAGAGGGCTTTTTTAGTTCAAGCCATCTCTTAAGCTCTTATTGTTGAAATTCATATTTGTCGTCTCCATCTCTTACATCGACAACACCGGCATCCACCAGTGTTGTCCATTTCGACTGATACTGGTTGCACCAGAGTAGGTTACGTTGAAGGAGGAAAGGATTGAGCACTGAATCGATCAATTCTGATGTCCGGTATCATTTTTTTTTTGTGATAAAAATAGGATTGTAACAACGGTTTCCCCTCTTCACATTAATGAGAGAAAGAGAGTTGTTATGGCTCACTTTTCTTTTCTATTAGGTTGGAGCTTAAATATGAGCCCATTTGGCCAATATATTTGTTGGGCTAATAAGTGGGCTCATTTTTCCACTACTCTTGGGTTAAATTTTAGGCCTATTTGATGCCCATCTATAGTTGACATATGACCCTCCCCTTTTAGGCTTATTTATAGGCATTGATCTTGAGATTTCTACCATCTTATTCCATATACAATGAGCTTACAATCATATTCATTCACTTGGTAAATGATTAAGCATATAGATCTCCCATTATGTGGACACTTTGACATCAGATTAGAACTGTCCATTTTATAAACCTTAATGTGGGATTTGATCATCCATCTTACTTAGATTAAATATTCTATTTGGATCATCCATCTTATGAATATTGATATTAGATCTGGAATACTCATTGATAATGTTTAGATCATGTAAAGTTACGATTTGACTTTGTTTTGGAAATGTAATCAATACTTCAAAAGCTGACATGAACCATTGGTTTAAAAATGGGAAAAGTGAAATCTAACCTTCTATTTTCTTTTAAGATCTCATGTAAAGTTACAATTCAGCTCTACTTTAGACTTACAACCCATACTTCAAAATCTGACATGGACCATTAGTTTTTTTTTTTTTCTTTTTAAAGTAGTGAAACCTAACCATCTATTTTTTTTAAACATCTTCTTTTTTTCAATAGTCAATGTTAACTATTCACCGGGCTAAATTGGACTATTTTATTTTATAATCTAAGGGCAGGATTATATTGTCAATTATAAGTCTAAATTTGTAGAATTGAACCATTTGTGTTAGTCAACGAACGAACCTCGATCAGTGAAGATCGTACAAATTCTAACTTGTGATAATGGAATATGGTAATAAGATTGTATAAAGTTGTGTTCAGATTCAATAAGAGTGGTAACAAAACCAAGGATGATTACTGTTTGGCAGGTACACAAGCAGTGTTGGGTAAATGATGTTGGTGGTATAAGGCTGATAACTCATCTCACTCAAAGGTATTGAGTGTTTCAGATTTACACAATTGACATTGGTTAACTTCCTATTCAGGAGAGTCACTTACGTGTCATGATTTCATCTCAAAGAAGTAATGATAATGCAACTGTCTCTCACAAGTAATGTTTGGTGGGCCCACCATCATTTTCGGCAATTCAGTTGAAGGTCTTAATCAATTGAATGTTAGTTATGAATTTTGCCTAATATTTAGTTTATATTTGTAAACTGTTTAAATTAAACACCTTTACTGGTGTGAGTGTATTTATAAACAGTTAATATTCCTACTCAATTTCATCATATTCCCCTTTTAACTGGGTTCAATTATCCCGAATGGAAAGAATCTATATAAATAGTTTTAGGGTGCATATAAATCGACCTTGCCTTGGAAAAGGAGGAACCTCTTAAACTATTTAACATGAATATTGAGTCAGAAACTGCATGCTACAAGGCATAGTCTAAATCTAATAAGACGTCTCAAATCATCAAATGTTTGATTTCTGAAATGATAAAAGATGTCATGCCTGGAACTGATAAAGCCAATGTTTTTCTGACCGAAATAGGAAACTGATTTAAGAAATCGGGTAAGGCTGAGGTTAGTTCAATATTGAGTAAATTGACTCGTACATCTTATGAAGGCCATGGAAACATATGAGAATACTTTGTAGAGTTTATTAAAGTGGTCTTTAGAATTTGCTCATTAGGCCTACAAATACAGGATGATCAATTGGTCTACTTGGTCATGAACTCCTTACTGTTAGCGCACTTATTTGTGCACGTTGTTTGTCAATCACGTGAGTCTATGTGTCAGGGAATCGGTTGAGCTCTTGGAAGCTGAAGACCAAAGACACAAGTGCACATGGAGCATTAAGAAGTAAAAAATAAGTAAATGAAGTGCCTTGGTGACCCTAACCCTTAAACCCAAAATAACTTTAACTTTTAGATGATCCTAACCTTAAGGTAAACCTTAATTGATCATCCCTTAGCTTTAGGAGCCCAATTAAAACATGATAAGTAAGGCTAAAAGAGGTGTTAAGCTATTGTAATCATATATGCCCAAAAATAATAATTTTTTAGTGGTCCTCGATCCTATCGGCAGTCTGTTGACGAGTCTCGATGGCATCGAAGGACCACTCGAGCTGATCGAAGAAATAGTCCAACAACCCAATAGATAAATTCTTGTATTTTCTCGATGGGATCGACAGACAGTTTGATCCTATCGAAGGACCTTTGTTCCCATCGAATGACATTTCGATCCTTTCGACTGAGCTGTTAACTAGCAATTGGAATACGGTTTTTTATAAAATGATATTTGGTTCTTGGGCATTTTGATGAGTTTTTTGTGTGATAAAAGCCTAAGAGATTTTTCACTCATATAACACATCATAAGCCTCTAAACCTATGAGATTTCATTTATCTTCTTGAACTTTACCACTCTAATGAGGATTCTAACCTCCACATTGAAGATAGACTCAATCTCTACCTTATTCTAGATATTAGACCAAAGCTTATTGGTAAAACGCTTGTCTAAACCCCCTAAAATACTTATCTAGGTGAATCCATTAGGTTTACAATATTCCCATAAGTTGTAAGAGATTCCATCACCTCCCTTGTCTTGGTCACCTCATGACACATCACATGCAAGGCAAACATTCGTACGAGCTGAAGCATCAGCATCAATGATCAGGAGACCAATTATAATATGATTCATGCACGAGAGAGTATTAAAGAAGCATCTCAAGAGGATTCATCAAAAGAGGCCCAATCTGACAAGTAGGTTGTCATTTGTAAGAGTCCATATATACTCCTCCGTTGTGTAGGAGAGAGTGTAAGAGTTTGTGATAAATTCGAATAGGTTCTTATGTGGGACCAAGGTTCTTGTGTAGGGTCGAATTCACTGACATAGGTGTGTACGTGGTCCATCAGGCACAAGTGCATACGTTGTATTCATTGTGGGAACCTCTAATGGGAGTGTACGTAGGGCCTTGGATTAGGACCATTAATAGTTGTTGGTTAGATGATAGAAAACCAATTAAAGTCTCTTGCGGGAGACACAGACACGAGTGAGTACATGGGTAAGTCCATGTATATTCCTCCGGCAAGAGTGTCCGCTTGTAAATGTTAGAGGTGGACAGATTTAAAACCTCCAATAGTGAATACCGATATATTTGAGGAGAGTGTGTTCACCGAGAAAGGAGTAAGGAAACTGGATCACTATACATGCTTGGGTTTATGATTGTCATTTGAGCATAATTTTATTCTTACTTATGTGTTTGATTAGTTAAGTCATATGAATGCTTAAGTCGAATTGATTGGTAGGCCCTTAACCTGCAAAGCACACACAAGTTCACTATCTCTTATAATGTAATTGCTTATTCAACATATCTTTTATAGTCTATGTGATTGGACCTACTTTGCCTTGGAAGCCTTAGTGTTAATTGTCTTACTTAGTTAATATCGGTATATTAGTTTAAGTAGGCATTTGTGCTTTTAATTGGTAAATTTTTAATTAGTCCTAATTATTCCTCTCTAAGACTTAACAATAATTTTATAGCTCGGTAAGCTTCTGCACGCGCCGTGGTAGATTATCCCACCACGCAATTTCACTTACCTCAATACAGTACGTTCCAAGTCAACTATAACACCTTAAATGAGAAATTGACATTAAATGAACTGCTTTCTCATTGTGTCTAATAGGAGGAAAAGCTAACAAAATAGGACAAAACACATAATGTCAATTTTGTTACCTTGAGATATGGACATAATGAGAAAAAGAAAATGAAACAAAGTTCTAAAAAGTGATTTCAAGTTCTACAACTGGCAGGGAACACCAACCTCAACCGAAGAAAAAACAAACAAAGAAGGATAATTGTTTCTTTTGCAAGAAGTCGGGCCATTAAAAAAAAGACTACATTAAGTTCTTGGAAGAGCATGAAACAGTCGACAACAACCTTACTCACCATAGAAGTTGAATATGTTGCTTGTCATGAAGCTACGAATCAGACCATAAGACCACAATGCTTCTTCTCTGGTTTAAGGGTATTAAGGTTGACCCCATAACTATTAAAAATAATTTATGATAACTCAATTATGGGAAACTTCTTAAGTAATAATAAGTAATCATCGAGGTCGATGTGCATTGACATTAAGTATCTTGTTGTGAAGGAAAGAGTTTAGAATTATCAAGTGTCTATGAAGCTCATTGGTACTAAGCAGATGCGGTCATTAAAATGGCTCCGTATCACATTATTTTAGGAGCATGTCACTTTTATGATAATTATTGATCTCACGTATATATTCAATTAGTGCAAGTTTAGCATGATCTATTATACACAAATATTTATAGGAATCTCATTTACATAGTTTTGATCATTTTGTTTTTGTGTTTATTTCTGTTTCATCTTAAGTATGCATGATTTTATTTTGAGTAAGCAGAATTTAAGCATTGTCTCATTGAAAATATATAAAGCCTATAGACATCTTGAAGATAAGCACATATGATTACACTACATATGTTATCTTCATACCACACTTTTATATCCCTGGTTTATGCTATTAAGGCTAGCAATATTCATGATTGTGACTCATCTCACTTCTCTATGATTAAATATTATGATGACTATCGCGATCCAATGCTAGTAGTCTTAATGGATCATATCGAAAAAACATTACTCGTATTATATAACAAAGATACATTAGTAAGCAATTAAGATGTTTTCTTCAAAATATTAAAACATGCTTTGCAAAAAGTTCTTTAAAATAAATCATTGACATTGGCTAATGTGGCCCAGTTGGGAAAATGTAAGACTTCTATAAGGTGTGCTTACTTGATCAATGGTTTCTATCTATCTAAATATTAGATATTGTGACCGGGCATACTAATGGACCCCACTAGAATTTTGATAATTTTAAATTCATGTAAAGGGTAGTGTACTTGAACTATGTTATAGACAGGGTATTTGATGGGCATAGAAACCTATTGAAGTGTGGAGTATGAGAGGAGTTTTGATGAGTTTTAAACTCATTCATCTGATATTTATAAAATACACGTTGGGTCCCCAAACCTACGCAAGTCAAAGTTATTCTCCCCTATCCATGGTTCCCTTAAGGTATAAGGCGTGGAAGATCTCAGTATAGATATTCCCTAACAAACTTCTAAACAAATGCACAGTTTCAATTCTGTTATTTTGATTTCCATAATTGATGCATGGTTAGCGTAACATCCCATTTTTTTTTTAACAATAGAAACCAAGTCTCACGATTTCCTTTAGTGTGGCACACTTTATCTTTGGATCGGCCTTATTTTTGGGCACATGCCCTAACATGGGTGGACAACTGATGGATGAAGTGGATCTTTCATGTCATCTCTATGGGGCCAACCGTGTTTTTGTAAAAAAATAATTTAGGAGATATGTGTCAGCACATCACTTCACATGCAACTACCTCCCTGATTCTCTCTCCTCTCCTTCTCCGCAATACAAAAGAGGGGTCCCGAACCCACCAAAGACCTCCAACCCATCACCAAGGTGGGCCTTAGGGCCCCGATCTCAACTGTCCAAATGGTGGGACCCTTTGGTCTGAACCATCATACTAAAAAAACAAACACACACAACATGTAATGCATGTTGATGTGAAATCAGTAAAACCCAACTCTCTCTATCTCTCTCTCACTTCTCTCTGGGTTTGTTGCTCGTAGCAAAACAACCATACACCGATCTTATCCCAACTACCCATCTTGCAAGAATTGTAATAAAAAAAAGCAACATGCCTTATTTCTACACGTCGCCACTCAACCACAAAACCACGATGTCGACTCCATGATTTTTCTCTCATAAACACCCGCTAACGTCCTTCCAGAACCTCCAGATGCATACGAATCTGCAAACTGCCATTTGAAGTGATCTTCTTCTTTTTCAATGACCGATACTCGTAACGCCACCTAAGGACTCCATTTTCATTCAAAGAACGCACCAAGTAAGTCCCTAAAGCATGCTGAAATATTATATCCAAGTTTAAGAATCGGATCTATAGCGATATAGAACGCTCCATATGTAGGATCGCTTCTTTACAAGCATGGTTTCAGTGCATGCAAGCACTAAGTCTACACCGTTCAACAACCCTTATTGATTATAATGCCCCAAATTTCATGACTCGAGTATGAACTCGATCCCTGATATTCCGCGTGTCACTTATACTTTGTGGAAGTGGGAATTTACTATACGTTTAACTTGATACCCGAGCTGCAACGCCCCAACTTCAGATATTTGAGTTTTATCAATTCAGATATCGGGTCCCAAGTATTGCCTATTATAGTATGTCATTAATCAAACCACAATACTATCATTCATGAAAACTTCATAGCATATAATCAAAATTAAAATTGTTCGTAAACATTAAATGACCCTAAGGCCTAAGTTCACTCTCAACACATAAAATAAATTGATAACTAAGGACTAAAAGGTCCTGTCCTCCCTTGTCTCTCTAGTCAAGTGTTCGTCTAAATCATCTTCAAGGAGATGCCTCTATTATATATTTCCCTGGATGATTTTTCATAAACAACACTATAAGCTAAAAGACCAGCAAGTAATAATAAAATTCATAATTCAATACATATCATGTTCATCAAAATATCAATAATATGCCAACTATCATAAAAACAAATACATACTTAATATCACCAGGGCCATGGTTTCGCACAGCTTCCGGCCTGCCAACACCCATTTAGGCTAGATTCTCCCCAGTTTCATGCATGGAGAAGAATACTGCTCATATTGGAATGGTTTCTTTTATATGTAGTGTGAACTTGTAGTCCATTAATGAGCAGTCCATTATGGAGCTGACTAGACTCATTCCTCAACCTTGGGCCGCAGCCTTAGTAAAAAGCCCTTTTAGTAGCAACTTGGGTTCTAGTTAGTATTAGTGCACTGATTTGTGCATCTTGTTTATCAATCATGTGAGTCTTTATGTTATGTAATCGATCGAGCCTTTGGAAGCTGAAGACTGAAGACATAAGAATACAAGAGTATTAAGGAGAAAATAACAAGTAAATGAGGTACCTCGGTGACCCTAACAGTTGACCCAAAACAACCTTTGAATCTCTTTATGATCTTGACTTAATAGGTAAATTTTATTTATCATCCCATACACTTTGTAAACTTAATTGGAGCATGATAAGTAAGGCTAGAAGAGGTGTAAAGTTGCTATTAAAACATACGCCCAAAATAATAGACTTCGGGTGGTACTCGATCCCATCGAGCAGACCTCGAGGGCTCTTCAATGACATTGAAGGGAACTTAGATATGTCTAGCAAAAAAATCATAATTTATCTTATTTTCTCGATGGCAACGATGTCTCCTTCGATGGCAGCAAGGTCTCCTTCAATGTCATCAAAGCTTCACTTCGATGGCATCGAAAGGTAACTCAGATATGTCTAGTAAGAAATATATCATATTATCTGATTTTTTATGGATTCAAGGTACCCTTCGATGGCATCGAAGGTCACCTTGATGACATCGAAGACCTCTTGATGGCATCGACAAAGCTATTATCTGCTCGTTTTCTAACTGTTGGAACTTAACGTTTTCTAACTGTTGGAACTTAAACTTCTCATAAATGGCATTCGATTCTTCGACATTTGGATGGATTTTTTGTGCAACAAAAGCTTAGGTGATTCCATGATCATATCTCTTATCCCAAGCCTCTAAACCAAAGAGTTCTAAGTCTCTTCCTTGATATTTAACACTTTAATGAGGATTTCAACCTCCACCTTAAAGATATGCTTGAACTCCTCCATTTTATAGATATTAGACTCAACCTCTATAGGTATACCATTGTCTAAATCCTCTAGAAAATCAATTTAGGTGAATCCCATAGGAAATACAACTTTTCATTAGTTGTATGAGATTCAACCAACATCTCATCACCTTAGTCACATCAAAAAAGCACTACATGCAAGCTGTTTGATCTTGGAGCGAGAACCTTGGCGAAGCATCAACATCATGATCGGGGGAGAAAAATGGAGTTGATTGAAGCATGGAGAGAATTAATCAAGTTACCTAATAAGGTACTACAAAATGGGCTCAATCTGACAAGTTGTCAAGTGTAAAAGTCTGTGTACTCTATTTCCTTGCGTAGGATTAATGGTAAGATTTTGTGACCTAAACACAACTCGATTCTTATGCAGGACTTTGACTCTTATATAGGGCCTAAATATTGTTGTGAGAAAAGTCTTCACCGCCTTCGACCGGTAGTGGGATTGCTCGACTAGTCGTAGGGGTCCTCACGATCAGTCGTGACTCGCTCGACTCAAAGTCCAACGACTTGGGATTTTGCTGTCCGGGCCCTTCGACTAGTCGTAGAGATTGTTCGACCAGTCGTAGCTCGACTAGTCGTAGCTCCTCTTCGACTAATCGTAGGTTATGCAGATTCGTTCCGCGATTTTGCGGATTGCGGAAATATGTGTCCTTTCGCAACTGGGATGCGGAAGGGAAGTTGCCTAAACTATAAATAGGTGTTCCTAGGGTTTTTCTATAGTATGAGAAACAATTCTAAGGCTTTCTAAAAGAGTTCCAAGGGTTCCTAAAAGGATTTTAGGGTTTCTAAAGGGTGTAGCAAGGGTGAGATTCGAGGTTGTTCGAATCGGGTAAGTCCTCTCTCTTTGTAATTTCTATTTTCATAGTGGAGATCTGTCGCTTTGTGCCATGGTTTTTTTCCACAAGGGTTTTCCACAAGGGTTTTCCACGTTAAATCTGTGTTCTCTTGTGTGTTCTTGGTATCATTGGATTGTTATCCTAGATTTAGATCTGTGTGATTCCACAGGTCAAAATCCCCAGCAAGTGGTATCAGAGCAATCGGTTGGGGCACATATCTGAATCTGCAGTATTAGTAATAATAGCGAGCACCAGGTATGAGATTGAGAAGTACTCAGGAAAAAATAATTTTGAGTTATGGAAGATCAAGATGATGAGTTCCTTAATCAAGCAAGGTGAAGATGGTGCTCTTGAGGAGTGAAAGTCTACTATGACTGATGGTGATTGGAATACTCTTGATAAGAAGGCATTATCATCGATCCGTTTATGTCTCACGGATGAGGTTCTCTATAATGTCATGAGGGAGAAAACCGCGGCTAAGTTATGGGCGAAGTTAGGGGATGTTTATGCGAAAAAATCCTCTGAAAATCGCCTGCACTTAAAGCAGCAGTGGTATAACTTCAAGATGGCAGAGGGTGGAGATCTAGAGGCTCACATCAGTAACTTTAATAAATTAGTTTGCAAATTGCTGGATATGGAGGAAGTGATGAAAGATGAAGAACAAGCATGTATGTTATTAAATTCTCTTCCGGCGTCGTATGAGTCATTCAAGGACACTTGTGCAGCATGAATAAAACCCTGAGCGTCGACACTATTATCTCAGTCCTTCAAGGGAAGGCTATGAGACAGCTAAACAGCGGCATGAGGACATCTTCTGATGCACTGTTTACAATGGGTAGGAATTCTGAACAAGGTACATGTTTTTCAGGTTCTAGATCCAAATCTAAGGGCAAGGGCAAAGGAAAGGTAAAGTGCTGAAATTGTGGGAAGGAATGACATGTGAAGAAGGATTGTGGAAATCGTAAATCGAAGAGAGAAGATTCTGAAGCTTCATGCAGGGAGGCCAATGCTGCCATGTCAGATGGATGTGATGGTGATGTTTTGTCTGTGTCCACTATCAGGCGGCCATATGATGATCGTAAGGACGAGTGGATGCTAGACACAGGGGTATCTTTTCGCATGACTCCTCATCGGAGTTGGTTCACCAGTTATAGGGAGTGCGATGTTAGACAGGTATTTATGGGCAATGACATTGCCTGTAATGTTGTGGCTGTTGGTACGGTGCACATCAAGATGTTTGATGAGGTGGAGCGGACCCTGACTGATGTCAGGCACGTTCCTGATTTGAAGTAGAATCTGATTTCTCTTGGTGTGCTTGAGACAAAAGGATGCAAGTACACAGGTATTGATGGTGCTCTTAAAGTATCTAAGAGAGCATGGGTAATCATGAAAGCGCAACAACTCGGTAACTTGTACAGGTTTATCGGGAGCACTTCAAACGGTGGAACTACAGTAGATGTAGCGGATTCCACTCTGCACGTGTGTGGCATGTTGGGCATGGCCACATGAGCAGCAGGGCAGGAAGGCTGAGACTTGCGGACAGAGATACAGAGCAGGTGGAGCCGCCACCTGTGAGAAGAATCATAAGGCATAATCGCAGGATATCGGCGAGATACATGGACGACTCTAATATCGCAGGGGATTCATCTTCTATTCAGATGGCTCTAGGTGAGCCTAGTGCTGAGAAGTGAAAGATGACTAATCGCGATGTGATGGATTCGTTATACTAGACCGACATGCAGGAGCGGGTGGAACTTCTAGTGGGCCGAAAAGCGGTTGGATGCAGGTGGATCTTCAGGAGGATACAACATAGATACAGGGCAAGGTTGGTAGCGAAGGGTTATGCTCAGAGAGAGGGGATCGACTTTTCAGGGATATTTACGCTGACGGTATAACAGGTGTCTATTAGATCCGTGATTGGCACGGGTTGGCCAACGTGATCTTGAGCTGGAAGGATGGATGTGTAGTCTGCACTTCTGTAAGGAAAAGTGAAGAGCAGATCTACATGAAGCAACTAGAGTGGTTCGAAGTTAAAGGGGCTGAGAAAAGACTTTGCAGGAGGTCGTGGTTCGACCTGAGGCCTAGGCAGATTCCTTCATGGATGAAGGATCGGGGGGCTGCAAAGATGGTTCTTGGCATTGAGACTGAAGGAGGAGTAGGCTTTGGTAATCACAGGAGGAACACCTTGTGTGTAGGTATTGATCAAGGATGTGATGGGCCAGGTAAAGTCGGAGAGCGTTCCCTACGCGTCTCTCCTCAAGTTTTCCACAGGACATGTCCCAAAAACATATGAGAAAAAGCAGGATATCTCATGAGCCTTATTCGAATGCGGTTGGCAGTGTATGTCATGGTCTGGAATAGAGCGGTTATTTCACAGGCTATCAGTTTTGTGAGCAAGTACCTCAGTAAGCAATATTGGGTAACAGTGAGATGGTAAGAAGACTACGTCTTTTCTTTTGAGAAGACAGGAGCAAAGGTGGTTGGGCATGTAGATTTAAATCCGACAGACATGATCAACAAGAATGTTCCTACAGAGAAGTTCAAGTTCTGTGTAACTTATCTGGGCTTGACGATGGCGTAAAAGGAAGACGGAGTGTGCAAGAGAAATTATGATGCAATACATAAATAAGAGAAAAGGTCAAGGCGCTACACGGTTGAAGGTTGAAGACTTGGTGGGGATTGTTGTGAAAAAAGTCTTCACCGCCTTCGACCGGTCGTGGGATTACTCGACTAGTCATAGGGGTCCTCACGATCGGTTGTGGCTCGCTCGACTCAAAGTCCAGCGACTTGGGATTTTGTTGTCCGGGCCCTTCGACTGGTCGTAGGGATTGTTCGACTAGTCGTAGCTCGACTAGTTGTAGCTCCCCTTCGACTAGTCGTGGGTTACGCAGATTCGTTCCGCGATTATGCGGATTGCGAAAATCTGTGTCCTTTCGTAACTGGGATGCGGAAGGGAAGTTTCTTAAACTATAAATAGGTGTTCCTAGGGTTTTTCTAGAGTATGAGAAACAATTTTAAGGCTTTCTAAAAGAGTTCCGAGGGTTCCTAAAAGGATTTTAGGGATTCTAAAGGGTGTAGTAAGGGTGAGATTCGAAGTTGTTCGAATCGGGTAAGTCCTCTCTCATTGTAATTTCTATTTTCATAGTGCAGATCTATCGCTTTGTGTAGTGATTTTTTCTCACAAGGATTTTTCACATTAAATCTGTGTTCTCTTATTGTGCTTGGTGTCATTAGATTGTTATCCTAGATCTAGATCTGTGTGATTCCGCAGGTCAAAATTCTCAAAAATATAGCTTCTTGTGTAGGGCCTAAATCCAAATTCTTATGTTGGACCTTGGCTCTTGTGTATGGCCTAAATCTTAAGCTCTTGTGTATGACCTTAGTTCTTGTATAGGGCCTAAATCAAGTCTTTGTATAGGCCATCGGATACGGGTGTGTGTGTGTTAGTCTCCGTGGGAGCCTTCGGCGGGAGTAAACATAAGTTATTGGATTAGGACCGTGGCTGTTGGTTAGCCTATGAAAAACTAACTAAAGTCTCTTACGGGAGCCTCTAACAAGAGTATACGTCAGTAGGTTTTTGCGTAGGACTGAAATTTGTGGCGAGCCTATAGAAAATCACATAAAATCTATTACGGGAACCATTCCTTGTGTATAATTGTAAGAGTTAAAAGTTAACCTAATTTAAAACCTCCGATAGTGAAATTCGGTACACTTATGGGTTGAGTGCATTTGCTGGGAGTGGAGTAGGAAAACTGAATTACTATACATGCTTGTGTTTGGGATTGTCATTTTCGCACTTGTTTAATTATACTAACGTGATTGAATGTTTAATTATATGTATGCATGATTAGATGAATGCTAAGGTTTGATAATTAGCACATCCCATCCACACATGTACACCTTAAAATTAATTATCTTGCTTAGCTTAATTTGCATATTGCTTAAGTAAGAAATTGTGGTTTAAAAAGATGAAAATTTTATTTGGTCCTAATCACCCCCCTCATCTGTGATATAACCTTCATTCCTTAGCTCCGTTAAGCTTCTGCACACGTAGCCATAGTAATCTCATTACACCATAGGTTCATTTTCAATTGGAAACTTTACCCGAGAATTTAAGGAACGTCTATCCCTGAGTTGTCTGGTATTCATTATCAACATCATATCTGAGATAATAACATATATCACAAAAGAATTTTATATCATAAGATTAATGAATGCATGCTGGAAAAACATCCTCGTGTAGTTTACTTAGAAAAAAAAGTTCTATCCAGCTTGAGTTTTATGGATATAGTCATTTTTTATTAGTAAACTAGTTCTCAATTTCCGTTTGTGTTAGGTTCCCTTCTAAGTATTATACAAATATGGTTATTTTCATACTTAATCTCATGATTTAATCAACTATTATTTGTTAACACAAATCTTATCGCAATTAGATGATCAATCCATCGATCCATACATTTGGTTCATGATTTACCAATCTTAACAGTTCAGTTTGTGTTTATCCTCATATAAGCCTAAGATCATTCTGATCTGACTGTTAAACTTTGATTAGAAGATTAGGATATGGTAGGTTAGATCTAGGTGTTTATATACTCAAACTTTCATATTAATCAATTTGACCCCTAATGAATGGTTTTGATGAGTTGGATTGTTAATCCAAGGGTTTAGATCATTTCATTATATGTTTTAACCCATTTTTTATGGTTTAGATCGATATATTTCATGATCTTATGGTCAAGATGAAGGTTATATCATATTGGGTTCAAAATGACCCACTTGACATCTTAAATGATAATCAGGTCTATTCACTAATCACATTGCACATGTCTTAACAACCATTGGTTTTAATAATGAATCAAGCGAGTCTGAGGCTATAATTAAAATTTATGGTTTATGTTTAGAACCCAATGACCCGCTTGGATTATGATCTAAAGTTGGATCATCAAATATGATTCTTTAATCGTCATTCAGTCACATATGGTTCAATATTGACATCAAGATCACCATCACATAGAGCGGTTCGCCTATTATTAACTTGTATCAAGATGGTGCATTTATTCACAGTCCATTATAAATGGCGTGAAGTGGCTATAACCAAATCTACATGGATAGTGTGAAATATCCACATTTGATTACACATGGACATCCATTTAGGGTCCACACAATATTCTTATTAAGGTTCATATGATCTAATCTTACCTACATTGTCCATCATTTTCTTCATTATATCGTTGTCTAAAAATAGAGAAATTTGGTGTACATGGGTAACAAATAGTGAACAATAATCACAGTGGTGTGGATTTACCATATGTGCATTGGGGTCAGCATCCCCACGTCTAGGTGCACATTTGGGCGTGAGAACGCTTATATGCCCCCTCTTCCTTTTCTCTTTTAAAGTGGGGTCCATACACAGTTTTATATAAAATTGATCCTCTCATTGTGTTTTCCACCCTCTGTTATGTATACAACAAATAATTTATCCTCAAATGTTACCTAAGGTCGCACTTATGAATCTTGGAAGGTGATTCCTTCTTATATTATGTCTTCGATTTACAGTTGAAACATGTGTCCAAAAATCATGAAATTTGGTCCACAAGGAGTTTCGGACTCAGGGCAGTAGATGAACAATTTGGATTATTAAACCAAAGTGGGGTCACCTGATTTTATGGGTCAGAGACCCTTGACACGGAGGGATGATCGACCCTGGGCACTCATGCGCCAAGCATCCCCCATCTCTCTCTCTCTCTCTCTCTCTCTCTCTCTCTCTCTCTCTCTCTCTCCCTCTCTCTTAATTTTTTAGAAAAATATCCTCCATTATTTTATGGTGTATTGTACTCGTAGATACATTTTCATAGTACACCCGTGCCATATTCAAACTGAGGCCCACACACCCATATCTATAATCCAACCGGCCGATCTTCGTTAAAGAACATAATAATATTAATGAAAAATATTTTCATAGACAAACGATTTATAGATCCAGGAGATGATGAATCTTTGTGGTGTGGCTCATGATCCATCATTCTTATGTTGGTCTAAGTCAGATTTGTTTGATCTTGAGTCCACCATAATAGTTCCCATTAATACTGGACCATATGCTAGATACACATACAAATTTTCATATAAAAATAACGTTTAATATTAATGTTCATAATTCAGTCAATATGTGATCATCAAGGGCCACCAGATTTGATGATTTGGGTCCCTAATCGCATATTATTTTTACTATCTATAGTTTCACATTAACCAGATATATGAATTACATCATATAAACTATCAAATTATGTGTGTGTGTATGTACACACACACACACACACACACACACACATATATATATATAAGAAACATAATTTTTATAGTTGTTTGGTCCATAACTGATAGTGGTTTACATCCAATAGTTCATCCTACTCTGATATGGCAGTGGGACAAATCTGTCTACTCCATATCAGTGTGTGTGGCTCACCTGATTAGATTTAAGGGAGGTGTGGATGTTCACATGTATTAGTGTATGGTCTACTATTCTTATTAAGATTGTGATTATATTACTTAAAAAATTTCAGAATTTGAGACATACCACTATTGGATGAAAAGGAAGTGATCGAATGGCCTAAATCTTAAGTCGGGATGTGGGATCCAGGTAAATCTAGGTTTATTTGCAAATAAACGTAGGCTTAACGGAGGTGAGCCCATCCCTTTTTAAAGAGTTTCCATGTCACTACAAGAAAAGCCACTTTTACCAACGAAAATTTTCGTAGGCAAAAGTCTGATTTTCGTAGGCAAAGAGTTTTACCCGCGAAAATTTTCGTTGGCAAATTTCTCGCTAAAAGTCCGCTTTTGCCCACGAAAAAAAAATTTTCGTTGGCAAAGATAAGACTTTTGCCAACGAAATTTTTCGTAGGAAAAACGTTTTACCAATACTAATTTTCGTTGGTAAAAATATTGATAAAACTTTTTACCTACGACTACTTTTGTAGGTAAAATATTTTACAACACTTTTTAGCTACCAACAATTTCGTAGCCAAAAATATTTAAAGACTTTTTATCTACAAATATTTTGGTAGCTAAAAGTAATTAAAATACTTTTTACCTACTAAAAACTTCGTAGCTTAAAATATTTACAAGACTTTTTACCTACCAACCATTTCGTAGCTAAAACTAGTTAAAACACTTTTTACCTACCAATAATTTCGTAGCTAAAAATAATTACAAAACTTTACCTACGGATATTTTCGTTACTAAAAATATTGAAAGACTTTTGCCCACAATTATATTTGTAGGTAAAAACCCTTAGAAAACTTTTACCTACCACTAATTTCGTAGCTAAAAATTCTTTTACCTACGTATATTTTCGTAGGTAAAAATAGTTACCTAACATTTACCTACAAATACTTTCGTAGGTAAAAACATGGATGAGAATTTTAACAACGAAAAGTTTCGTAGGTAAAAGCTTGATGAAACTTTTGCCTACGTAAATTTTCGCAGGTAGAGAATTTGATGGAACTTTTGCCTACGAAAATTTTCGTAGGTAAAAAATCTGATGGAGCTTTTACCTACGAAAATTTTCGTAGGTAAAAGTGTTTTTTTTTTTTTCTCCGAATTCCAGCACAAAATTCTTGATATCACCTGATATACACCTGTTACAATATAGACCTGTTATGTAATATATCATCATATTCCACATTCACATCCATTTAACTCCAAAGTACATAAATAAATCCATCCAAACATAGATCACATCATGCATTTACATATAAGTTTAACATCATAAATAAAATATAAAAAATCACAAAGATGGAGGCAGAGGTGGTGGGGCATCGATGGGTAAGCGTGCGGCGAGAGCTCGAAACATATCCGCTTATCCGTCGCTCATGCTCCACCCGCATCTCCTCCATCCTCTCTCTCTGCTCCTCCTCGGCCTCGCATGCTCCTCTATCCTCATCCTCTCCTCCTCCTCCCTCGCCCTCGCATGCTCCTCTATCCTCATCCTCTCCTGCTCCTCCCTCGCCTCGTCGCTCCTCCATCCTCCTCTCCCGCTCCCTCGCCTCGCTCGCTCCTCCATCCTCCTCCTCTCCTGCTCCTCTCTCTCTCTCCCTCGTCGCTCCTCCATCTTCCTCTGCTCGCTCCTCTCGCTCCTCTCTCTCCTCGTCGCCTCCTCCATCATCCTCTCCTGCTCCTCTCTCTCCCTCGTTAGCTGCTCCATCTGCTGCTCTTCTCTGGATCGGGCAGAGGCAGCTCTAGCGGGTGCCATGAGCTTGGCACCATGGCCAAGCCCTCGCACATATCCAGAAAGGGTGCCAAGCACCTCACTCAAGATCTCTGGCTCACTCTGCTGACTACCATCGGGAGTGGGCTGACTGCGTAAGGTGTCCATCGCCGCCTGTAATGAAAACATATGAATTTTTTTTAAAAAATGACATTATTATAATTTAATGCAATTAAATTTGACAATGTAAGAATTTTTACCCAAATCTCACCAAGCACTAGGATGTACCCAAGATCCGCTCGTCTGCCGACAAAGTGAGTCCCTTTCAGAGGTCTATTGGTCTGGGGCTCCGACCGGATCTGAATCTCATTGCGCAATCGAAAGGACAATAGAGTTAATATAAAATGTATTAAAAGAATATATCAACTTAATAATTACTAGTAATTTCTTATCATGTCGTGACTAATTTGTACAAATGACTTTGAACCAGCTCACGTGGTTCACTGCTAACTTTCCCCGTTGTTAGAATTTATTTTGCTCATCTTCTGAACACATTATTCATAATACATTGTTATTAATTGTGAATTTAATTGTTACCTTAAAGATATCGTAAATATGTAAATATTACCTGAAAAGAATCAGATGAAAATCTATCGCATGAGTATCACGTCGGTCATCACGGGTCACGTGCGGTGATGCGGATGACAAAGGCGCCTCCTCATTGCTCATGCACCTTGCTTGTACCGCTTATGTAACAAGGAACGGTACTCCTTGAACCACTCCTTGATCATATCGTCAACGGCAAAGGAAACGTGCGGAACACTCAAATTCAATTCAAATTTATCCTGCAATTTCATAAAAATAGATTAAGGCAATAAACTTATAAAGAAAATAACTTAACCGTAAATGAACTTTTATCAAATAAATTAAGATTTATAAGTATCGGTTTAGGTTTAGGTTTAGGTTAAGGTTAAGGTTAAGATTAAAAGGTTAAGGTTTAGGTTTAGGTTAAGGTTAAGGTATAAGTTATAGGTAGGTTATAGGCTATATAGCTTTAGGGAATTGAGAATATGTTAAAGTTTAGTTTAACGAAATCGGGTTCGAGTTCAGGATCGGGTTTAGGTTTGGGTTTCCATGTTTAGGCTTAGGTTTAGGTTAGGAGTTGAGATTAGGATTAGGTGTAGGTTTAGGTTTAGGGATTTGGGAACACATTTAGGTTTTAGGTTTAGATTTAGGTTTAGGTTTTAGGTATAGGTTATAGGTTATAGCGGTAGGGAGGCGAGAATAGGTTAAGGTTTAGGTTTAGGAAGGGTTTGGGTTCGAGATCGGGTTTTGCTTTGGGTTTTCAAGTTTAGGCTTAAGTTTAGGTCGGGAGTTGAGATTAGGATTAGGTGTAGGTTTAGGTTTATGGATTTGAGAACACATTTAGGTCTTAGGTTTAGGTTTAGGTTTAGGTTTAGGTTTTAAGTCTACGTTATAGGTTATAGCTATTGGAAACTGAGAATAGGTTAAGGTTTAAGTTTAGGAAATTGGGTTCGGGATCGGGTTTTGCTTTGGGTTTTCAAGTTTAGGCTTAGGTTTAG
Organism: Magnolia changhungtana; assembly: GCA_030180095.1. NCBI lineage: Eukaryota > Viridiplantae > Streptophyta > Magnoliopsida > Magnoliales > Magnoliaceae > Magnolia > Magnolia changhungtana. The sequence goes on from JASAUF010000676.1 coordinate 10,992,247, forward strand.
GTTAGGGAGTTGAGATTAGGATTAGGTGTAGGTTTAGGTTTAGGGATTTGGGAACACATTTAGGCTTTAGGTTTAGGTTTAGGTATAGGTTTTAGGTCTAGGTTATAGGTTATAGCTGTAGGGAACTGAGAATAGGTTAAGGTTTAGGTTTAGAAATTGGGTTCGGGTTCGGGATCGGATTTTGCTTTGGGTTTTCAAGTTTAGGTTTAGGTTTAGGTTAGGAGTTGAGATTAGGATTAGGTGTAGGTTTAGGTTGAGGGATTTGAGAACACATTTAGGTCTTAGGTTTAGGTTTTAGGTCTAGGTTATAGGTTATAGCTGTAGGGAACTGAGAATAGGTTAAGATTTAGGTTTAGGAAATCAGTTCCTGGATCGGGTTTTGCTTTGGGTTTTCAAGTTTAGACTTAGGTTTAGGTTAGGAGTTGAGATTAGGATTAAGTGTAGGTTTAGGTTTAGGGATTTGGGAACACATTTAGGTTTTAGGCTTAGGTTTAGGTTTAGGTTTTAGGTCTAGGTTATAGGTTATAGTGTAGAAACCGAGAATAGGTTAAGGTTTAGGTTTAGAAATCGGGTTAGGGTTCTGGATCGGGTTTTTCTTTGGGTTTTCAAGTTTAGGTTTAGGTTTAGGTTAGGGAGTTGAGAATAGGATTAGGTGAAGGTTTAGGTTGATGGATTTCTAACACATTTAGGTCTTAGATTTAGGTTTAGGTTTAGGTTTAAGGTCTAGGTTATAGGTTATAGTTGTAGGGAACCGAGAATAGGTTAAGGTTTAGGTTTAGGAACGGGTTCGGGATCGGGTTTTACTTTGAATTTTCAAGTTTAGGTTTAGGTTTAGGTTAGGGAGTTGAGAATAGGATTAGGTGTAGGTTTAGGTTGAGGGATTTGAGAACACATTTAGATCTTAGGTTTAGGTTTAGGTTTTAGGTCTAGGTTATAGGTTATTTGTAGGAACCGAGAATAGGTTAAGGTTTAGGTTAGGGAGTTGAGAATAGGATTAGGTGTAGGTTTAGGTTGAGGGATTTGAGAACACATTTAGGTCTTAGGTTTAGGTTTAGGTTTTAGGTCTAGGTTATATGTTATAGCGGTAGGAACTAAGAATAGGTTAAGGTTTGGGTTTAGGAAATTGGGTTTGGGTTCGGGATCGGGTTTAGCTTTGGGTTTTCAAGTTTAGGTTTAGGTTTAGGTTAGGGTGGTGAGAATAGCATTAGGTGTAGTTTTAGGTTGTGGGATTTGGGAACACATTTAGGCTTTAGGTTTAGGTTTAGGTTTAGGTTTTAGGTCTAGGTTATAGGTTATAGCTGTAGGGAACTGAGAATAGGTTAAGGTTTAGGTTTAGGAACGGGTTCGGGATCGGGTTTTGCTTTGGGTTTTCAAGTTTAGGTGTAGGTTTAGGTTAGGGAGTTGAGATTAGGATTAGGTGTAGGTTTAGGTTGAGGGATTTGAGAACACATTTAGGTCTTAGGTTTAGGTTTTAGGTCTAGGTTATAGGTTATAGCTGTAGGGAACTGAGAATAGGTTAAGGTTTAGGTTTAGGAACGGGTTCGGGATCGGGTTTTGCTTTGGGTTTTCAAGGTTAGGTTTAGGTTTAGGTTAGGGAGTTGAGAATAGGATTAGGTGTATGTTTAGGTTTTGGGATTTGATAACACATTTAGGCTTTAGGTTTAGGTTTAGGTTTAGGTTTAGGTTTTAGGTCTAGGTTATAGGTTATAGCTGTAGGGAACTGAGAATAGGTTAAGGTTTAGGTTTAGGAACGGGTTCGGGATCGGGTTTTGCTTTGGGTTTTCAAGGTTAGGTTTAGGTTTAGGTTAGGAAGTTGAGAATAGGATTAGGTGTAGGTTTAGGTTGTGGGATTTGAGAACACATTTAGGCTTTAGGTTTAGGTTTGAGGTCTAGGTATAGGTTATAGGTTATAGTTGTAGGGAATTGAGAATAGGTTAAGGTTTAGGTTTAGGAACGGGTTCGGGATCGGGTTTTGCTTTGGGTTTTCATGGTTAGGTTTAGGTTTAGGTTAGGGAGTTGAGAATAGGATTAGGTGTAGGTTTAGGTTGTAGGGAACTGAGAATAGGTTAAGGTTTAGGTTTAGGAAATCGGGTTCGGGTTCGGGACCGGGTTTTACTTTGGGTTTTCAAGTTTAGGTTTAGGTTTAGGTTAGGGTGTTGAGAATAGGATTAGGTGTAGGTTTAGGTTTAGGTTTAAGGTCTAGGTTATAGGTTATTGTTGTAGGAACCGAGAATAGGTTAAGGTTTAGGTTTAGGAACGGGTTCGGGATCGGGTTTTGCTTTGGATTTTCAAGTTTAGGTTTAGGTTTAGGTTAGGGAGTTGAGAATAGGATTAGGTGTAGGTTTAGGTTGAGGGATTTGAGAACACATTTAGATCTTAGGTTTAGGTTTAGGTTTTAGGTCTAGGTTATAGGTTATAGTGTAGAGGGAACCGAGAATAGGTTAAGGTTTAGGTTAGGGTGTTGAGAATAGGATTAGGTGTAGGTTTAGGTTGAGGGATTTGAGAACACATTTAGGTCTTAGGTTTAGGTTTAGGTTTAGGTTTTAGGTCTAGGTTATATGTTATAGCTGTAGGGAACTAAGAATAGGTTAAGGTTTGGGTTTAGAAAATTGGGTTTGGGTTCTGGATCGGGTTTAGCTTTGGGTTTTCAAGTTTAGGTTTAGGTTTAGGTTGGGGTGGTGAGAATAGCATTAGGTGTAGTTTTAGGTTGTGGGATTTGGGAACACATTTTTAGGCTTTAGGTTTAGGTTTTAGGCCTAGGTTATAGGTAATAGCCGTAGGGAACCGAGAATAGGTTAAGGTTTAGGTTTAGGAACGGGTTCGGGATCGGGTTTTGCTTTGGGTTTTCAAGTTTAGGTGTAGGTTTAGGTTAGGGAGTTGAGATTAGGATTAGGTGTAGGTGTAGGTTTAGGTTGAGGGATTTGAGAACACATTTAGGTCTTGGTTTAGGTTTTAGGTCTAGGTTATAGGTTATACCGTAGGGAACCGAGAATAGGTTAAGGTTTAGGTTTAGGAACGGGTTCGTGGATCGGGTTTTGCTTTGGGTTTTCAAGGTTAGGTTTAGGTTTAGGTTAGGGAGTTGAGAATAGGATTAGGTGTAGGTTTAGGTTTTGGGATTTGAGAACACATTTAGGCTTTAGGTTTAGGTTTAGGTTTAGGTTTAGGTTTTAGGTCTAGGTTATAGGTTATATGTAGGGAACCGAGAATAGGTTAAGGTTTAGGTTTAGGAACGGGTTCGGGATCGGGTTTTGCTTTGGGTTTTCAAGGTTAGGTTTAGGTTTAGGTTAGGAAGTTGAGAATAGGATTAGGTGTAGGTTTAGGTTGTGGGATTTGAGAACACATTTAGGCTTTAGGTTTAGGTTTCGAGTCTAGGTTATAGGTTATAGTAGAGGGAATTGAGAATAGGTTAGGTTTAGGTTTAGGAACGGGTTCGGGATCGGGTTTTGCTTTGGGTTTTCATGGTTAGGTTTAGGTTTAGGTTAGGGAGTTGAGAATAGGATTAGGTGTAGGTTTAGGTTGTAGGAACCGAGAATAGGTTAAGGTTTAGGTTTAGGAAATCGGGTTCGGGTTCGGGACCGGGTTTTACTTTGGGTTTTCAAGTTTAGGTTTAGGTTTAGGTTAGGGTGTTGAGAATAGGATTAGGTGTAGGTTTAGGTTTAGGTTTAAGGTCTAGGTTATAGGTTATAGTTGTAGGGAACCGAGAATAGGTTAAGGTTTAGGTTTAGAACGGGTTCTGGATCGGGTTTTGCTTTGGATTTTCAAGTTTAGGTTTAGGTTTAGGTTAGGGAGTTGAGAATAGGATTAGGTGTAGGTTTAGGTTGAGGGATTTGAGAACACATTTAGATCTTAGGTTTAGGTTTAGGTTTTAGGTCTAGGTTATAGGTTATAGCCTGTAGGAACCGAGAATAAAGGTTAAGGTTTAGGTTAGGGAGTTGAGAATAGGATTAGGTGTAGGTTTAGGTTGAGGGATTTGAGAACACATTTAGGTCTTAGGTTTAGGTTTAGGTTTAGGTTTTAGGTCTAGGTTATATGTTATAGCTGTAGGGAACTAAGAATAGGTTAAGGTTTGGGTTTAGAAATTGGGTTTGGGTTCGGGATCGGGTTTAGCTTTGGGTTTTCAAGTTTAGGTTTAGGTTTAGGTTAGGGTGGTGAGAATAGCATTAGGTGTAGTTTTAGGTTGTGGGATTTGGGAACACATTTAGGCTTTAGGTTTAGCTTTTGGGCCTAGGTTATAGGTTATAGCTATAGGGAACTGAGAATAGGTTAAGGTTTAGGTTTAGGAACGGGTTCGGGATCGGGTTTTGCTTTGGGTTTTCAAGTTTAGGTGTAGGTTTAGGTTAGGGAGTTGAGATTAGGATTAGGTGTAGGTTTAGGTTGAGGGATTTGAGAACACATTTAGGTCTTAGGTTTAGGTTTTAGGTCTAGGTTATAGGTTATAGCCGTAGGAGGCGAGAATAGGTTAAGGTTTAGGTTTAGGAACGGGTTCTGGATCGGGTTTTGCTTTGGGTTTTCAAGGTTAGGTTTAGGTTTAGGTTAGGAAGTTGAGAATAGGATTAGGTGTAGGTTTAGGTTGTGGGATTTGAGAACACATTTAGGCTTTAGGTTTAGGTTTCGTGTCTAGGTTATAGGTTATAGATTTGTAGGGAATTGAGAATAGGTTAAGGTTTAGGTTTAGGAACGGGTTCGGGATCGGGTTTTGCTTTGGGTTTTCATGGTTAGGTTTAGGTTTAGGTTAGGGAGTTGAGAATAGGATTAGGTGTAGGTTTAGGTTGTAGGAACCGAGAATAGGTTAAGGTTTAGGTTTAGAAATCGGGTTCGGGTTCGGGACCGGGTTTTACTTTGGGTTTTCAAGTTTAGGTTTAGGTTTAGGTTAGGGTGTTGAGAATAGGATTAGGTGTAGGTTTAGGTTTAGGTTTAAGGTCTAGGTTATAGGTTATTGTTGTAGGGAACCGAGAATAGGTTAAGGTTTAGGTTTAGGAACGGGTTCGGATCGGGTTTTGCTTTGGATTTTCAAGTTTAGGTTTAGGTTTAGGTTAGGGAGTTGAGAATAGGATTAGGTGTAGGTTTAGGTTGAGGGATTTGAGAACACATTTAGATCTTAGGTTTAGGTTTAGGTTTAGGTTTAGGTTTTAGGTCTAGGTTATAGGTTATAGTGTAGGAACCGAGAATAGGTTAAGGTTTAGGTTAGGGAGTTGAGAATAGGATTAGGTGTAGGTTTAGGTTGAGGGATTTGAGAACACATTTAGGTCTTAGGTTTAGGTTTAGGTTTAGGTTTTAGGTCTAGGTTATATGTTATAGCCTGTAGGGAACTAAGAATAGGTTAAGGTTTGGGTTTGGGAAATTGGGTTTGGGTTCGGGATCGGGTTTAGCTTTGGGTTTTCAAGTTTAGGTTTAGGTTTAGGTTAGGTGGTGAGAATAGCATTAGGTGTAGTTTTAGGTTGTGGGATTTGGGAACACATTTAGGCTTTAGGTTTAGGTTTAGGTTTAGGTTTTAGGTCTAGGTTATAGGTTATAACATGAGGGAACCGAGAATAGGTTAAGGTTTAGGTTTAGGAACGGGTTCGGGATCGGGTTTTGCTTTGGGTTTTTAAGTTTAGGTGTAGGTTTAGGTTAGGGAGTTGAGATTAGGATTAGGTGTAGGTTTAGGTTGAGGGATTTGAGAACACATTTAGGCTTTATGTTTAGGTTTAGGTCTAGGTTTTAGGTCTAGGTTATAGGTTATAGGTTATAGCTGTAGGGAGCGAGAATAGGTTAGGGGTGTGGTACCGCAAATACAGATATAAATACGGCCCGTCCAAATGGCCAGCCCTTTCAATCTTGTCCATAGGAAATGGACGACTTCATCATGGTCGTTATAGCGGTTCCCACCTTCCGAGACCTCGCTCATCCAGGATAGCTCCGACGCACATCCGGTCCGCTCCATTAATCTCGAGCAAATACATAAATACGGCCCGTCCAAATGGTGCCCTTCTAATGCTATCCATAGGAAATGGAAAGCTTTATCATGGTCATAACAATGTTCCCACCTTCCAGGGACCCGCTCATCCGGATAGCTCCGACGCACATCCGGTCCGCTCCATTAATCTCGAGCAAATACATAAACACGGCCGTCCAAATGGCCAGCCCTTCCAATGTCTTGTCCATAGGAAATGGAAAGCTTTATCATCATATCATAAACGGTTCCCACCTTCCAGGGACCCCGCTCATCCGGATAGCTCCGACGCACATCCGGGTCCGCTTCCATTAATCTCGAGCAAATACATAAACACTACTGTCCAAATAGTCAGCCCCTCCAATGTCTTTGTCCATATAAAATAACTTAATCATAAATGAACTTTTATAAATTATAAAAAAAAAAAAAAAAAAAAAAACTACTATGCCTACTAGCTATGCACCATCTTGCAAATCATCTTGCAAATACTTTCCAAAGTATCATGTGCTTATGATATCAAAAACTATGTGAGTCACATGCGTACGTTGTATGATGTTGGTTGCCATCAATTTTTATTTTTTTAATGGCATGGCCCACTTGATGAGCCGATGAGGCTGATTTTTGCCTCAAAAGTTCTTCAAAAAGACAAGAACACCATGGCAGAGGTTCACAAAAAATTGTTGAACAACCAGTTAAGGGCCTGTTTGGTGGATGTATTCAGGTGAATTGCAGTGTATTTTACACTTTTTAAGCATTAATTACATACTATAGGAATTTGTGATGGAAGGGATGCTGCATGACATTGACAGCCACAACTTTTAGGTATGGAATACGAGATAGACTCTGTGAGTCCCACCATGATGTAAATGTTTTATCCATGCCGTCCATTCATTTGGCCAGATCATTCTACAATATACCTCTAAAAATGAGACAGATCCAAAGCTCAGGTGGACCACACTATGGGAAGAACATTTAAATGGTTAACATTCAATCTCCAGTGTTTTATGTAGTTTGGTTGACTTGATCTTTAAATCTACCTCATTTTTGGGCCCATGCCTAAAATGATCTTTACTAATGAATGAATGGAGTGGATATAACACATATATCATGGTAAGGGCCCCCCAAGCTTTGGCTTCAAATTATCACGAAATCTAATATGGGGCAACTCCTCTTCACTTTCAAATCACATGGGGTGTTGTTTGAGGTATGCATTTAACGTTGATTTGAGAGAAATTACATGTAATTACATCAAACCAAATAGGCCCTAAGCTTAATAGATTACAATAAATAAGTAGAATACTCGAAACCTGCTGTCTTCTCAAAGGTGGCAATTTTGTGTACAAATCCAAAAGTGAGAAAACCTGCATTAGCACAATTATAAGTTCTTCAAACAAATTCAAGTGCAATTTTGAGTGAGCAATTTTTTTGGATAAAATTGAGAAGACAATGTTCATCCATTATTTTCTTTTCTTTTCTTTTTTCCTTCACCCTAAAAATTAAAGAATTCAAAGCAAGTGAAGAATTCAAAGATGTTAACGGTGTTGTGCACCTGATGGAAAGCTCAGATCTGGCACACTTGTTCCATATCGGCATGTGTGGTCAATAAAAGGAAAGATCTGCCATCTAAGTTTATATGTGTATATCCAAACATTTGTTAATAAGAAAATGTTAATATTATTTTTTCCAAATCAATGGTTACTTTTCTTTCTTGCACTCATTTGTAAACTGATTCATGCACTCATGTGAACTGGATTGCATCATGCGATTGCAAAGCAGATCCTAATCTAATTTGTTAACTGATTCATAGACTAAACTCCCGACAAATCGTGAACTGGAACTCATTTGTAAACCGAACTTGAACTCGAATGTGGATGTAGCTTGAACCGAACATTTTGTTGAAGTCCATACCATTGGAATTTCGTGAATTGAAATGCATTGCTAAATTCATTGCTATTGAACTAAATTTTCCGATGGACTATGGATCAAGTCGAACTCGATTGCAACTCTAATCGAGAACATGCATTTCTAAACTACGAGAACTCGTAAATTCCTATGAACTGAACTTTTCTTGTCCAAAATTATGCTTTTTATTGTGCAAAAGTCACTCTCCTTCTGCGACTATTGCTATTTGGATCTACTTCATTTTTTGGATCACGCCGGATGAGTTGTCCAAAATGGATGGACATGAGAATGTAAAACATATACATCATGGTGGGCCCCATCCAACTACAGATGGATGGTATAAAATTTTCACGATCTAAAATTGGTGATTCTATACCGTCCATGATGTTAGACAGAGCTTGAGTAAGATTTTTGGAGCATCTTTCATCTATGGAAGAGTGTATCAAAACAAAGTTTGGATTTCAGTAACTACTAGCCCCACTTTTTCACGCATTAAGATACTTGGACTGAATGCATTAGAAGCCTATACTAGCCCCACTTGTTTCACTCTTCCATAGATGAAAAGCCTATACTTTATGTATCAAAACAAAGTTTGGGCCCCATCCAGAGGTTAGACAGAGCTTTGAGTAATATTTTTGGAGCATCTTTCATCTATGGAAGAGTGTATCAAAACAAAGTTTCGATTTCATAACTACTAGCCCCACTTGTTTCACACATTAAGATACTTGGATGAATGCATTAGAAGCCTATACTTCCTATTTTATCAATTATTAGTTTTTAAAGTTAGGTATATGCTTGATTTCCGTCCCACGAGATTATTCCATCATGAAAATGAGATGTTCAAAAATATCGATCGATCCAACTATCTAACTATCAAGTGATGTAATCCCATCATGAAAATGAGATGTTCAAAAATATCACATTCTACATCATAGAAAACCATGAACAACCATCCAAGAAATTCTCTATTTAAGTGAGTATCCTATTTTTAATATTGTTGGATCGACCCTCTTTGAAGAATTATAAATAAGCTTCCCTTTTGTGACCGTAGCCTCATTGATCAGGAATCACGCACGTCTATTTTTAAAATGTTTGATAGCAATTGGTAACTGAACTGTAGGCCTCCATAAATGATTTGGAATGCTTCTTAGTTGCCATCCAAATAAAACTCGATCTTTGAAACATAAGCCAATTTTCTTACTTTACATGTGCACGTGGTGGCCCACCAAATCAATGACTTTACTTGCCCTGGATGACTTCCACAATTTCCAAAAAAAAAAGAGTTCCAAAGTATGCAGTTTTTAAAATCATGAATCAATCATTTATTTTAATTGAGTTGGAAGTTTGGAACCTGATGATTAAGTGATTTTCTTTTTAAAAGCGTCCAAGGTATTATGATCAACAGACTATGATTTGTTTAGAGTTAATCATCAACTGTACAATTGCAGAGGATTCTGTAAAGGGTGAACTGATAGTTCGGGAGCAGATAGATATGAGAAAAATCTAAAGTTTGGAACCCGATGATTAAGTGATTTTCTTTTTTAAAGCATCCAAGGTATTATGATGAACAGACTATGATTTGCTGTTAGAGTTAATTACCAACTGTACAATTGCAAAGGATTTTATAAAGGGTGAAACTGACAGTTCTGGAGCAGATAGATATCAGAAAAATCAAAATAGTTTATAAAGTAGACCAAGTTCATATCTAAAACAACACTAAGGGTTCGTTTTGATGCAATTTAGAATTGAGTTGTAACAACTAGTTTAGGCTTAGTTTGGAATCTTCGGATGTTAACCCAAAATAGTGATTCCAAATGCAGCCTAATCATATTCTCGGCTTCCTAACTTCCTCTCCCTATCCCAAAAACAAACTTTCATACAACTAGCTGCACGCTGTGGCCTACCATGATGTGTCCATCCCATCCAATACATCCAAGCAGGGTCGCCCCACCATGAAAATGAGATGCCCTAAAATTCAAAGCCGATCCAATCATTGGGTGGGCGCCACATGAATCTGGATTTCCTTTTTTTTTTTTTTGTGTGGTGGTCTCTGTTGTCTTCCATGGTGTCTTGACCTGATCTTTGGATCACCGATTTTCAAGGAATCCCATTTTCATGATGGGGCGACCCTACTGGACAGGTTGCATGCCATACAAACACCAAGTAGGACGCGACACAAGTCTAGTTGCAGGAAATTCTCATCTACAAAAGCTGTAGGGGAACCAATCTATCCCAAAAAAAAAAAAAAAAAGGATCATAACTAATTAGGAAACAAGACTCAAACCAACAAGCAAACAAGACCCACTTCCCATCTCATCGAAAATATCACAACAAACAAACAAAGAGAATTATCACATTTCTTCCAATTTCCTTCTCAGAACCAACAAAAGCAACAACACCCATTTCAAATCTCCTGACAAAGGACCCAAAAACAAACGTGTACTGCATTTCCTTCTCAAAGATCATCAAGACTGATTTAAAGGGCCTGTATTTCTTGAACTACTCAACAACGTGTTGCATTTCATTAAACTATCAAGATTCTTCTCTACATTAGGAAAAAAATCTGCAGAATATATAGAAATTCAAACAAAAAAATAATAATAAAGGAAAAATATCATCATTCAACAAAAGCACAATAGAAATCAAACTAACTAATAAAAAAACCCCGAATGCTTCCCACAGACTACCGAAATTCAATGAAAATCACGACTTTACATCAAAAAATCAATGACCCTATATTTCCGAAACTTGGGTGGGGCCCAACGCAAATCAACGGTGGGCGTCCCCCTCCCAACTGTTCCTTCTCGCGTGGCCCACTTGAGTGATGGATCCACCTGATTCATGGGCAAAAATTTTCAAATCCCTAAATCCCTAAATCCCCAAATCCCTAAATCCCTAAATCGTTTCAATCGGTATTGAGATTGAGAGAGAGAGAGAGATACCTGTCAACCGAGCTTTAGAGAGGACGGTGGAGAGAGGGCGCGGTGGAGAGATAGAGACCACCGAGAGAGACAGAGAGTGAGAGTGAGAGAGGGCGCGAGAGAGATTGAGAGAGATAGAGAGCGAGAGTGAGAGACGGCGCGCGAGAGAGAGTGAGAGAGAGAGAGAGAGAGAGAGCGCGGTGGAGAGAGAGAGAGACCACCGAGAGAGACAGAGAGCCAGAGTGAGAGAGGGCGCGAGAGAGAGTGAGACAGACAGAGAGCGAGAGTGAGAGACGGCGCGAGAGAGAGTGAGAGAGACAGAGAGCGAGAGAGACTAAGTCTCTCTCACGAGCGGGCCACGTGTGGCACGTGGTCGGTGTTGTGTGGGCCCCACCATGATGTATGTGTTTCATCCCTGCCGTCCATCTATTTTTCCATTTCATTTTATGGTATGAGACAAAAAATGAGGTATATCCCAATCTCAACTGGACCACATTATAGGAAACAGTGTTGAATGAGCGTCGACCATTAAAAACCTTTTGGGGGCCATATAAAGTTTTGGATCAATATAATATTTTTTTTCCCTTCATCGGGCTCGTATGACCTAATCAACAGATTGGATGTCAAATAGAAAGTACAGTGGACCTTGGGAGAATTTTAATGGTGGATATCCAATCACTATGGTTTTCATGTGGTGTGGTCCACCTGAGATTTATATCCCTCTCATTTTTGGCGTCAAGCCGTAATATGATTTGTCAAAATGAATGGATGATATGGATGAAACACATACATCATGGTGGGACCCATAGAGCACCGACCAACATCCACCAAGTTTTGTGGGCCCCACTATGATGTATTTGTTATATCCACACCGTCCATCCATTTTGAGATATCATTTTACGTCATGAGCCAAAGAATAAGGTAGATAAAATCAATCATAGACCCCACCACAAAAATCTCAGGTGCACCACACCACATGAAATCAATAGTAATTGGATATCCATCATTAAAATCCTCATAAGGCTTACTATATTGTTTATTTGACATCCAATATGTTGATTAGGTCATACAGGGCAAGATGAAGGGAAAAAACAAAAATCAGCTTGGATGAATGGTATAGGCCATAATATAGATGTTTTGGGTGGTACAGGCGATAATATTGACAGTTTGAATGACGTAGATTATAAAATAGACTGTATGAATGGTACAGGCCATAATATAAATGTTTTGGATGGACTGTATCATAATATCAATAGTTTGTATGGTCTCGATAATAATATCCACAGATTACAATTTAGATCATAAAATCGATGGTTTGGGTTGTCTTGATCATAATATCAATTTTTACGGATGCTCTAGACCATAATATTGATGGTTTGAATGGTCCGGATCATATAATCAATGGTCTAGATGGTTTGGATCACATTATTGATGGTCAAGATGGTTTGGATCATAATACCCACAGTTTTAATGGCCTGAATCATAATATCAGTTGTGCTCTGGATCATAATATTCATGGTCAAGATGATATTGGTAATAGCATCAATAATCTAGATGATATGGATAATTGTATTGATGGTCGGAATGGTCTATATCATAATATCCGTGGTGGTTTAGTTGATCTGGATCATATAATATCAATGATCTAGATAATGGTATTGACGATCATCCGTTACAAAACTCAGGTGGGCCATACCATCTAAAACTATGTGAAGATATCTAAAAAATATATCTTCACATAGTTTTAGATGGTATGATCCACTTGAGTTTCGTAACGGATGATTTTTTAGATATCTCATAAGCTAAAGGGGAGACATCAAATGCACGGTGTTGATGTTCGACACACATCATGATGGGCCCATTTTACATGTCTGGTCCATTCACTCTATTCTACTGATCATTACCCTCAATTTAATCAGTTACTCGCCTCGATCATACTGCATATGAGAAAGATATTGGGCAAATAAGATCGATCAACAATTTGAGTGAATTTTGATTTAAACATCTGAAGTTATTTACTCTTCAATCTGGACTGATCAGATTGTCCAAAAATGAAGAGTCGGTGCTCTTCTTAGCACTAAACGAACCTACACTGGCTATATATATAGCTGGTGTGTGGTACACTAGCCAATCAACTTCCATGGTAGACTCACAAGAGTTTCAACAACAGGTCAAGCGTATAAGGGTTTAGAATACTCATAGGTGGGATTGGCTGGTGTACCACATGGTACTACTATATAGCTGATGTGGGTAGCTGTCGGGCGTTGACACTAGACACCAGCAATTTCATTAATTGACTTTAGTGATTATACTTTTAACTAAGCTAGTCATCTTTTTTACTATCTCAATTAAAAGTAAACTTCACAAAATTCTTGCAAACCTCTTAATACAACATGACAATCAATGTTAGGGGCCCACCATAACGAATCATGTGGCCCGCCATTTTAATTTAGAGGTTTTTGGGTGGTTGTCCATTACCTTCCATGCATCGGACCAACTGATGAATGGGTAGACCTGATTTTTGGGCGCATTCGGTAATCATGGTGGGGCTTACATGATGAGTGGGTTGGATGGGATGCAAACAAGACGGTGGTCCTCAGGCAGGCAGTTGAGTAACATTTATAGGCAATCAAATAACAATTGAACAACTTCTGTGGAAGATACAGCCTAGTGCAAAAATTGATGAAATTCGTTCCATGGGGAGGGTCTGTTTTGGGGTCCTAAAACTGTTTAATATTTAAGGGTGTTTTTTTTTTTTAATTATTTTTATTTTTATTTTTTTAAGTTTGCATTCTGGTACATTTTTTAAAAATGTTTTTCATTAACATACTTAATTATTTTACATATTTTTCATTTCAATACCTTCGGTTGGATTTCCTTAACAACGATCAGATTATGTAGCTTAGTTTTTATACATGACAAAAACCTGCTCCTGTTTTTTGGAAATGGTCCTATTTCAGCGAACTAGGGTTCATCAAAAGGGTTCTACCATTTAGACTATCTGGCCAAAATCAAGATGTCCATTGCTTTCAACCCTATGGCCCACTAGAAAAGAGGACTGGCCCAACTGTCAATTTCAAACATCAAAATTTACATAATAGACCCACCGAAGGACGGCTTGGATTTGATACCCAGGAAGCACACTCGTCATGTGAGCCCCACCATGATTACCGAATGCACCCAAAAATCAGGTCTACCCATTCATCAGTTGGTCCGATGCATGGAAGGCAATGGACAACCACCCAAAAACCTCTAAATTAAAATCGCGGGCCACATGATGGTTGGATCCACCTAACCAAGCTAGTCATCTTTTGAGATCATTTTAGACTATTACGCCAAAAACGAATCATATACAAAGGTTTGACCTCGATAAAAATAGCAGCAAGGATAAGGATTTTCACCATTAAAAAGTTTAGAGGGGCCCACCATAACATTTATTTTCCATCCAATCTGTTAATAAAGTCACAAATAAATTTATAGGGGCCTACCATATTTTTTAGGACGTCTTCACATAGTTTTAAATGGTATGGCCCACTTGAGTTTCATTTACCGATGATTTTTGAGATATCTCATAACCTAAAGGGGACACATCAATTCCACGGTGTTGATGTTTGACAAACATCATGATGGGGCCCACAAAACTTACTAACATCAATTCTTAGGTTCTCACGAGATCAGTAAGTTGGGTCACAATTTTAACCATAATATTTGGCCCATTTTACATGTCTGATTCATTCACTGATCTATTTTACTGACCAATACTCTCAATTTGACAAGTTACTCGTCTCAATCAAGCTACATATGAGAAAGATATTGGGCATACAATATTGATCAACAATTTCAATGAAATTTGATTTAAACATCTGAAATTATTTACTCTTCAATTTAAACTGATTAGATTGTCCAAAAACGATTAAAGATTCAATTAGTGGGTGTGCCTAATAATTTAGTAATTTTAATTTTCACAAATAAATTTTACATTTTTTTTAAAGGTATATATTTTTTTACTCTATTAAATAAATAGCATTTTATTATAAAATATTTCAAAAATATTTTAAAAACAAATTTTGAGTTTTTATTTGCAAAATCTCAAAAAACTTCTCATATTTTAATTTTTTCTCAAAATTTTGTTCTCAAATTTCAAAAGGATTATTTTGTTCTCAAAATATTATTTAAACATATTTAAAATTTTGTAACTTTTAAATATTCTTTTTTCATGTGATATTACAAATTAATTAAATACTACCTTTTAATTATATATATATATGCACACATTTAGGTAATAGGCAAAAATGAAAAAAATATTTAGGAAAAACTTTTCCCGACAAAAATTTTCGTCGGTAAAAGTCTTACCGCCAACCTTTTTCCGGCATATTTTTTAAGACCCTTTAGCTACGAATATTTTCGTAGCCAAAGGTGAGTGTGAGATTGTTAAAAGATCCTTTAGCTATGAATATTTTCGTAGCCAAAGGTGAGTTTTACCTACGAATTTCAATTTCGTAGGTAAATGAAAAGTTTGTGAAATTTTTTGTGGAAGGCGGTGGCGAAGGAAGGGAATTTAACAGACCCTTTCACTACGAATATTTTCGTAGGCAAAGATAGGTTTTACCTACGAAATTAATTCCGTAGGCAAATGTAAAGTTTTTGATGGCTTTTAGCTACGGAATTTGATTTCGTTGGTAAAAGTAGATTCAAGACACGTTTTTCATTTTTTCTTGGTGGGAGAGTGAAAAATTCAAATGACCCTTTAGCTACGAAATTTTCTTTTGTAGGTAAAAGTAAGTTTAAAATAAGGATGGCGTTTAGCTACGACATTTTATTTCGTAGGTAAAATTAAATTCAAACCATGGAATATATGGCTTTTAGCTACGAAATTAGAGTTCGTAGGTAAAAGTAAAGCTTTCCATTTTTTTTGCTCTTTTAAAAATTAAAAACATCCTTTAGCTACGAATAAATTCGTAGGTAAAGATGGATTTTAGCTACGTAATTCCATTTCGTAGGTAGAAGTAGATTCAAAACACGTTTTCGCTTTGGCGGTTGGGTTAAAAATTCAAATGACCCTTTCTCTACGAATAATTTCGTATACGAATATTTTCGTAGGTGAATATTCGTTTTACCCGTAGGTAAAAGTTGGGTTTTCGATGTTCTGGAAGAGGCAAAAGTCAAAGGACCCTTTGCCTACGAAAATTTTCGTAGGTAAAAATGCCTTTTACCTACGAAATTAACTTTCGTCGGTAAAAGTAGGTTTTTACCTACGAAAACTATTTTCGTTGGTAAAAGTCATCTTTACCTACGAAAAAAATTTCGTAGGTAAAAACCATATTTCTTGTAGTGTGTTTGGCATTTCTATTTTAATTTGTTACCATAATTAAGGAGAGAAAAGCTCTCTTCTAGTGTGCTTTATAGGTTGTCAACATGCACTGCTAACATGGGGCCGTACATTCCCAAATCATGCAATCCATTCTATACATTCTCTTCGTGGGGAATGATCCGATCACATTAAATCAATCTTAGCCCTTTACAGGTCTGAGGTGTATCTAGGTTTGCTACTCCACAATCATCCAAGATGAGGGTGCACACATGTATATATACGTGCCATGCATGTATGCCACAAATGGTTATGAACTACTGAATTCTAACCTCATAGAATCACATACCATGGTGTACATGTATAGGGAAAAATAGTGTCGATGTTCAAATACATATGATGATGTCTTATAGACATGTTCATGATATAACAAGATATAAGCATGTATATGCGATCAAATCATATAACATGATAGATCTACTTAAGATGAATCATATGAAAGTAGTTTGACATAAATTAGAATGTTAGATTGGTCAATATCTTTCATAAATTGTGGTTATCCATTAATTTGGCCTCGTATCTAAAATTCTATTCATGTAAAATATATTATACTCATACCATTCTGAAGGTTATAGCATGATTAACAAGATGACCGTCACACATTGGGTGAATCATTTACTAAGATGATCAATTTGAAGGATTTAAGCCATCCGTCCATCGTTTGAACCAATTAGATGATTTGAACTGGTGATCCTAAGGTAGGTTTATGTTTAATATTCTATGGACATATGATCCATGGTTTGGATCAATGTTTCGTCGGACAAATTGACTATCCACAGTCAAGAATCATATATATTATCCATTTAATGGTCAAAATTTATCTCAATTTTAAAAATAAAAATAAAAATTGTATCCTTAAAATTTGTTCAGAGTATTATATGAACAATCATAGAACTAAACTAAATAATATGATATATTATGAAATTAGTGCATTTACAACAAAGTAACAATATGCATTCATCCAAAGTATGGTTCACATCTGGGGCCCAATATATAGTTCCAAAAGAAATAGAAATGTGTCAAATTTAAAGTCTATCCAACGAAAAGAATATTCGTTAAGTCCAACCATGAGGTGAGCCAGCTACAACTGCCCATCAGAAAGTTAGAAGTAGGAGAACTCATCTGGATTCATATACGCATCCTCCAACGCGCCCCCTCGGTAACCCCTACATTTACAACAATCTCTGATTGGTGTTTTAAAACACCTTTTCAGAGTGAGAGTATGTGACTCAGTGATTCCATTAATTATAATTAGTTGCACGTGCTATCAACTCAATCGGTGGTGCTTTGCCCAAGGTCGTTCCCTATAAGACATCACGCGGTGCTTTACACAGGTTTGTTTCTTAGAATATCGTCACGGGTATTTATTTTAGATTTATTTTGAATACTTTGAAGAGAGATACTATTATTAATGAGCCATATCCAAATTTAACTCGATGATTCTTTTTATTTCATATTTAATTTAAACTATTTTAGTTCATGTAGGGTCAGATGCAATCATTAGATTATGTTCTTTTTCATATTTGAATTGTTATAGTTAAAGATTGATGGAATGCAAGTTGAGTTAATTTTTGTTCAAATTTAGTACGATGATATGTAAATCTTATTTATCGATTAGTTGATGTTGATGGTTATTTAATGAACCTTGGTATGTTGGAAATGATAATAATACATGCGATTCAAATGATTCGGTCTACTGTACTTGGATCCTCGAATTTAAGAACTTGACAGCAAGATACTTTCAATTTCACAATTTTAGTTTACATTTAGTTTATATTCTTTCCAATGTGGCCCAAATTTCCAGACATGACAGGCCACGTTTGGATGCGTGACAGATAAATACTTTCAATTTCAGAATTTCAGTTTACATTCCTAAAATGAGCTCGTGAAGTTAATGTATGCGGGTGGATTTCACTTGCACGTGGGAGGTTACTTTCAATTCCACCTTTTCATTTACATTTTAGTCCCATTGTTTCCCATGTGGACGAAGCAGCTTCCAACCGCACGTCCGATCGGGAAACCCATGTGGACGTGGGAAGCGGATTGGCTGGTGTACCACACACCAGCTATATAGGCGATGTATTGACGTCAGCAAGTTCCGTGGCTCTCATCACGACGTATGTATTATATCCAAACCGTCCATGCACTTGGCGATTCGTTGTAAGGCTTGAGACGAAAATTAAAAAATATCTAAATATCAAGTCGACCACGTTGCAAAAAACAGCGGGGAGATTGAACGTCTAGCATTTAAATCCTTTTGGAGTTACAGAAGTTTTGCATCAATATGATATATATATATTTTTTTATTCATGAAGATATTTGTGACCTTATGAACAGATTGGATGTAAAATAAACGTTATTGTGGGCCCTATGAATATTTTGATGGTGAAAATCATTATCCACACCGCTATTTGAGGTGTGGTTCATTTGAGCTTTGTATATGATTCGTTTTTTGGCTCATGTTTAAAATGATCTCTAAAAACAGATGAACGGTGTGGATGTAATAAATACATCATTGTGGGGGCTACGTAACTTTGATGCACTTTGAACCGGAGATCGAGGAGCGTCAGCGCTCGTCTTCGCACGACAGCTGTATAGCTGGTGTACGGTACACCAGCCAATCCGCTTCTGTGGACGTGGGATTGCCTGCGACCTTGCCGTGAGAAGCTACGTGGGTCTTTCCCATAATGTTTATGGGAAATCCACTCCGTCCATCCATTTGTTCAGCTCATGTTAGTACATGGTTCCAAAAATGAGATAGAACTAAAATTCAAGTGGGCCACTCTACAGGAAAAAAACTGGGAGGAAAATACCTACCGTTAAAACCTTTTCAGGTCTACAACGACATTTAATGCAATCGAAGCCGTTCATAAGTTCATTCCCAATGAGAGAACTAAAAGCACAAAAACATCTCTCTGTGGCCCCACGAATGTTTCAACGTTTCAACAGCAGCCGTTCAATCCCTGTTTCCTAGCATGCGCCGCCGAAACGGATGGACCGGGTGAATTTCTCACTAACATCAGAAAAGTCAGGGTGGGCCCCACCTAGTTTCCGACCGAAGCAATCCACGTCCGAGGTCTTGCAAGCAACTCGCGTCCCCCACGAAGGCAACAAAACCGTTCCTTATCCAACAAGGGTCCCACCCCCACGTGATGAGTGGCACGGACCCTGCACACCTGGAAACGGATTGGCTACTCCCCTGCCACCAGCCCGGTGGCCGATGGTCGGTGCTCTGTGAGCCCCACCGTGATGTATGTGTTTCATCCACTCCGTTCATCAATTTTTAGAGATCATTGTAGGGCTTTCTACCTAAAAATGAGAGGGATATAAATCTCAATGGACCACACCACAGGAAACCAATAGTGATTGGATATCCATCCTTAAAATCCTCAAAAGGCCCACTGTACTGTTTATTTGACATCAAATCTGTTGATTAGGTCATACAGGACCAAATGAAGGAAAAAAAAAGAAGATAAGCTTGATCCAAAATTTTTATGACCCCATAAGGCATTTAATGGTCGACGCTCATTCAACACTGTTTCATGTAATGTGGTCCACTTGACAATGGTGGTCGGTGCTCTGTGAGACCCACCATAATGTATGTGTTTCATCCATGACGTTCATCTAGTTTTATAGATCATTTTATGGTATAAAAGAAAAAATGAAGTGTTTCTCAATCTCAAGTGGACCACATTAAATGAAAAAGTGTTGAATGAAAGTTTCATTAAAAACATCTTGGTGTTTTAAAGGTCCTGGATCAAGCTGATATTTATTTTTTCCCTTCATCTGGGTCTTTATGGCCTAATTAATAAGTCGGATGTCAAATAAACAGTACAGTGGGCCTGAGGAGGATTTTAATCATAGATATCCAATCATTATTGTTTTCCTGTGATGTGGTCTACCTAAGATTTATATCCTTATCTTTTTTTTATCAATCCTTAAAATAATATTCGAAAATGGATGAACGGAATGGATGAAACACATACATCATGGTGGGGCCATGGAGCACTGACCACCAGCGACGGGGATGGTGTTATGGGGAGTAGCCAATCCGTCTCCCATGAATTGATATGGAAAAATAGATGGACGGCATGGATGAAACAAATACATTATGGTGGCCCACATAATACTGACCGCAGCTATGGCCTGGTGGCAGGGGAGTAGCCAATCCGTTTTCTGCACATGTATGCCACGTAGGCGCAAATCTCCGTACCTTCAAACATTACACCTTATACAGATAACAGCGGTCTCTCCTTTCCATCCCTCTCTGAAAAGTCCTTCCATCCGAGAGCAGAAAGATCCGAATAAGGAGATGATGCTTCTGAATGCCCTAGCAATTGCGAGAATCAGTACGAGAGATGCAGTTCTGATGGGCGACATTGGATTCGCATCATTCTGGTGGTTTTTCTATGCTGGAGTCTCATGTTTTCTCGTCCTCTTCGCCGGCATCATGTCCGGTCTCACCCTAGGGCTGATGTCGCTCGGCCTCGTTGAGCTCGAAATCCTCCAACGCAGCGGAACCTCCGCCGAGAAGAAGCAAGCAGGTTTTTTTTTTTTTTTTTTTTTTTTAAAATTTAAAATTTTATTTTTTTATTTCGCTATCGTTAGATCGTGGTATTCCCAGTGTCTTTGATCTGCTCAACTTATGGCGTTTTTACGTTTTCTTCATCCTTTACTGTTGTGTGCACTCGCAGTACAATGGGTTTAGTCCGTCTTCTCTGGCGGCTTTTTCTTGTATGTATGGATGGATGATCGGATCGTCTATCCGGTGGGCCCGGCAGTGTACAGGGAACTTTGTTGATGCCACGTAGAGGGGATTTTATGCCTTTTAAACAGGAAATGGTGAAAATCGGGAAGGTGGGATTGTCCAGTTGGTGTGGTTTCTGTATACTTGTGCTTTAACTGTGGGGCACACCGGTTAGATGGTTCAGATCGTTTGATCATGCAGTCATAAGGGATGTCCAAGTGTGGAAAAGAATCCTCTTGCTTGAATTGTGGGTGGTGGGTTTTGGGATGGGAATGGAAGGTGGGTCAATTATCATGGACTTTGACTGGGATCAACATACAATGTTGGCCAAAGCATCCGAATTCCACTATGCTACGTACCACCATAGATTGTGATCAATGCGCAATGCCTTTTGAGTTCAAATTCATGTATATGCAACTCAGTCCAAATCTAAAACAAACTCTTTAAGATCGTTATTGCACAATGATTGCATGTCTAGAAATACCATGGTGTTTTAGCCATCCAATCCCATGTTTGGTATAAAATTCTTGCTATGGGAAAACATTGGATTAAGCAAAATCCTGTTTGGTGGACCAGGGAATTGTAATCAATGGACCAAATTCACAACAGATGTCGTTAACTTGTACACATATATAACCAGAATGTCACGTGTAAACGGTGTATATGGATGGACGGCATGGATAAACACATGCATCAATGTGGGGCCCACATGTGTAGTGGATTTCAAAATCCATGGAAATCCCGCATGGGACCAAATACAATTCCATGGGACCA
This sequence comes from Magnolia changhungtana, assembly GCA_030180095.1. NCBI lineage: Eukaryota > Viridiplantae > Streptophyta > Magnoliopsida > Magnoliales > Magnoliaceae > Magnolia > Magnolia changhungtana. The sequence goes on from JASAUF010000676.1 coordinate 11,013,891, forward strand.
AATGCAATTCCATCCCACTTAATCCCAACCTTTCTCATCCTCCCTAAATGCTGGATAGAATTTGCACGAGACCAAATGTAATTCTATCTCACCTAATCCCATCTAGTACCCTGCGCCAAACGCCCCCTAATCCATTTTATCACGAAACCAAATAAAAATTTCCAACCCAAATTTAGTGTTGCCCATTAAGTTTACTTAGAAACCAACTTTGACTTAACAAATTGATTCAACCTATCTCTCAACAACTCTAGAAGCTTCTGCAATTCTCTAATGCTAAAACAAGCACAAATTAATTTCTTGATGGATCCTCTTCATGCGCGGGACCCCCTAAAGGCATGTAATTGCCCCGTCTCTAGTGTCCTATTTGTACATGATTCCCGATTAGATGGTGTGTTTATTTGTGTATGGGCTGGTCGTTAGTATGTCTTGGCCTGTTCTTGTTATTCTCTTCTATATTAAATAAAAGTGAGGAGAGAGATGTTTAAAACTCTACAACATCCCTCTCTCAGCTAATTTCCTACTCTTCTCTTTCCTTCTCTTTTCTCTCTCTCACACATCTTCCTTCTCTCCTCTTATCTCTCATCTCTCCTCATATCTCTATCTCCCTAAAATGCTACAAGTTCTTATGTCAATGGGCCGAGTGTTGCCCCGTTTCAATGTTGTCCCGGCATAACGATGATTGTTGTTTCAATGTTTACATGGTATCGAAGAGTATTTGAACCTTCCCATACCAGTCCATTGAACCTCAATTCATCTTCTTCAATCATTTCACTACTACTTCAGATTGCCATTTTGATCGCTTTAGGAAGCTACGTCATTTTCTTCCTCTTGTAGAACCAGTTGGGTTATGCTCTTCTCTACTAAGGATTTATCACGTTGCTGTCTTTTGTGATGGAAGCATCACTATTCAGACCTTGCGGACGATCGACTTCCTAGATTGCTTGCTTAACAAGGACTAGTAGGGTCGCTTCATCATCGTCATTCACTGTCCAGATCTGCGCTCTGCAATAGGATTGTTGGATTCCCTGCATTTATTGATTTGCGGCCCATAACCTCTTGGAAATTATTGGGCGGATGCCTGGTGATTGTTCCTGTGGTAATTTTCGTTCCTCCTTTTTAGTTCATTATTGTTGTTAAATTGATGATGAAGAACCACGTTGAAAATGAGTTTAAGAATTTGCAAATTGTATTTATCAAACTACGCGGGGTTGATAATTATTTACCCCAGGACTGCCTAGTTATGATTTTCTTACAATTGAAATGGAAACATAAGCTTCTCGCACTTGCACGGGGTTTGGGCGAATGACAAGCATCGTGAGTGTGCTCTCCATAGACATGAGTTTGATTCCCCTCCCCAGGATTACCCGATGCACTTGATTTGTGGGTGATTGCATGTATCCGTAGGGAATAGTCTCACCTCAAAAATGGGGCGGGGGCACCCTAGCGTCATAAAAAAAAACATAAGCTTCTCACAAAGTGCGGCCCAAGTGAGCAATCTGACACCTTTTCCAAATGGAAAGAAGATGACTATTGGTGATGAGCTAGCTCGTTAATAGTGTGAAAGAGCAAGTCTATCATAATGTGATCTATAGAGATAGCGCTTAGGACATATGAGATAGTCAGCGACAACTTCATCACACGGAGAAAAACATCCAGCGTCTCTATGACATCTTTTGCGAGTTTCAAACAATTAAACAAGGGGATAATTTACAGGAGCATTGCGATCTTTTTCCCGTATTTGCTGATGAATGGACACTACATCACCCCTTCACACAAGATTTAACCTAATAAAAACGTTAACGTGAAGAGATTTTGGTAGCATTATTTCTTACGAGCTTCAGGGCGTATTTAGATCTTGTCAAGGCTCAGATTTTAGGGAGCGAACAAGTGTCCTCTCTCCAATATGTTCGCTAGAGTTTTCTGTGTTTCTAGACATACCTCCACTCCCATTAAGTCTTCACCCTCTGACAATGCCATCTTTACTCTGATGCGGGCAACAATGTTGGGGGCCCGCCTGCTTGATAGGCCTTGGAGGAGCGCGGGGTCATGGTTGCACAAATGGGCAGCAATGTTATTGTGTCTATGGCAAAAAGACTAATCATATAATGGACAAGTGTTGGGATTTAATGAAGAAGAATGGCATTTCTATATCTCCTCAGGCTAACCCTGTTGTGTTTTAGGGTGAGAACTCATCTCTAGGCACATTAGTGACTCTTTCCCTTACAGACTTGGAGAAATTTCTTGGCCGGGCCTCTGTTGCGGATTCCACTACTAGTGCCTCCACCTCTTTCGACATCAGGTAATGTGTCTGTTGCATTTGCTAGATCATCACCTTGGGTGATTGATTCGGGGGCCACGTACCAATTGACAGGTACCCTTTCACTTCTCTCTTCCTTAGATTCCTCAGTTTCATGTTTACAACTCTTTGGCCGATGAATCACTTTCCTTTATCCTCGGCAAAGAGATTGCCTCCCCTAGGGCTCAATTTGATTTACATTCTGTTTTATTTGTTCCCAAAATTTTAATGACTCTCTTATCTATCAACAAGCTTACTAGATCATTAAACTGCTTCATCACTTTCTTTCCATCTTATTATGTCTTTTAGGACCTCAAAACTAAGGCAACGATTTGTGGGGGCGTGAGCTATGTAGATTCTACTACTTTGAACCAAGAAGCGTGGATTCTACCGTCTTCTTTGTTGGTTCTCTGACTCCTTCATAGTGGCATGCCATCTTGATCATTCCTCTCTTGATTATTTGCGTAAGTTAGTTCTTTTTTTTTTGTCTAGTGTTAAATCAATAAATTGTAAAGCCTGTCAATTAGCCAAACACAGTTAGTCAAATTTCCTACCACGTACGTCCCAACACAATTCTTATTCATTTGAGTTGGTGCATTTTTGACATCTGGGGTCCCTTCTGGATTCCTAATTTACATAAATTTCAGTACTTTATCACTTTCATTGATATTTTTCTTGCATGACATGGGTTTACATGATGCATGATCGTTCTGAATTAATTTGATATTTAAGTACTTTCATATAGAAATTCGTAATCAATTTAAGAAGGAAATACGTTGTTTTAGGATAGATAATGTTCTTGAATATGTCTTTCTCTTTTTCAAACTATCTATCCTCATGTGGCATCACACACCAAATTTTGTGCACATTCACTCTATAACATAATGGAGTGGCTGAATAGAAGAACTGCCACTTATTGGAAGTAGCCCGTTCCCTATTAACTCACATGAACGTTCCTAAACGTTTTTGGAATTATTTGGTGCTCACTGCGTGCTACCTTATCATTAGGCAACCTTCCGTTCTTTATGGGGCCACTCCCATATTTGTTTTACTTCCCGGTTCCACACCCTTTTCATTGCCTCCGTGTGTGTTTGGTTGTACTACATTTGTTCATAAGTTGGGTGTCTCCATTGACAAGTTAGATGATCGGGCTATTAGGTGCCTTTTCTTGGGCTACCCATGTACTAAAACAAGGTTATTAATGCCTAGATCCTACAACTAATTGTGAATATGTGAGCGCTGATGTTACCTTCTTTAAGGACACATCGTATTTCTAAAAAACGCTCCTGCACTTTGAACCACCTCTACCAGTCACTCCACCACAACCTCACCCATTCCCTTCTACTATTACATCCTCGACTTCACTTAGCATAGAGAGTGTGCCACGTACTTCCTGCCCCGCATCGTCACCGTTGACTGAGGTCATTGCCCGTTCTTCATCATCGCTGGTCTCTGATTTAGACTTCCCTATTGCTCTTCGGAAAGGTACTCGCTCTTGTACCCTCTATCCTATTTCCAAATTTGTATCTTATCATCGCCTTCACCTTCTCATCGCTCATTTGCCATGGTCTTGTCATGTGATGTAGGAATGCCATGGTCTTGTCATGTGATGTGGTTCCCATATTACTCCATGATGCATTGACTCATCCTAGTTGACGGAAAGCAATGGAAGATGAGATCTCAACTATGCATTGTACTGACACGTGGTCTAGGAAATTTCTTCCTCCGGGCAAGGGAGTCGTCGGTTGTCGATGGGTCTACACTATTAAATACGGACTTGATGGCTCGATTGAGCACCCGAAAGCTCGCCTTGTTGCCAAGGGATACATTCAAACTGTGGGCTTTGATTATGAGGAAACTTTCTCTTCCATGGCGAAACTAAACTCGATTAGAGTGTTGATTTCCATTGCAGCTAACAAGTCTTAGCCTTTTTATCAACTCGATGTGAAAAACATTTTCCTCAAAGGTGATCTTTTTGAAGACGTGCACATGGAGAAACCTCATGGGTTTGTTGCTCAGGGGGAGACTAGGAAAGTTTATAGGCTGACAAAAGCCATCTACGGGCTGAAACATTCTCCTCGTGCATGGTTTGAGAAGTTTAGTTGTGCCCTATTAGACACCGGATTCCATCGATGCCATGTTGATCATTTGGTTTTCGTAAAACATGGAACCAAGGGTGTAGTGATCTTGATTGTTTACATTGATGACATCGTCTTCTCAGGTTGGGACTAAAGATCTTAGTCCCTTGAAAGAAAATACATGCTGGACCTGCTAGATGAGACTGGATCATGCAAGCCTTGTGACACTTCCATTTGTCTGAATGTGAAATTGACCAATGATCAGGGGGAGCTACTTGTAGGCAGTGTTCGAAATATCAATACTATCGGCCGATATTATCGTTATCGCCCCCCAGCGAGACGAAACTCACGCGATAACCCCCGGAAGATATAAAAAAATCCCAAAATCTAGATATCGCACGATATATCGTCGATATCGCCCGATGTCGTCAATATCGGACGCTTACGGGTGCAATTTGCAGGGGACTCACGGTCCTACTGTAGCCAACAACCCACATCCGACCATAAAAAGTCGATGCATATATGTGGAGAATAAAAAAAAATTGAATTAGAAAAAAAAAAATGAGAAATCAGAGAGTACCCGCAAAGATTGGTGATCGGAGGAGGGCCATTCAACAGGTAAGTACGATTTCCTCTTTCGATGAATTTTCTCGCAATTTTCTTCAAAATCCCTCTTTCTTCGTTGATTGGAGAGTGTCTGTGGGGATTTCTCGGAGATTCCGGCGAGAAATCAGGCCGCGAATTGAGGAACCGCCTTCCTCCGAAACGAGAATCATCGCCGCGATAAGCTCCTGAACCCTTGCATTCATGAAGGAGAGGGAAAGTGAAGGAGAGGGGCGCAGATGGGGTGAAAATGGGATCGGATTGCGTGGTGCGTTACTTAGTACGCTCTTATCGCACTCAGTAAACTCACTTGGGCCCACCTTCAATGTATGCGGTTTATCCACGCCGTCCATCCATTTTCCCATCTAATTTAAGGGGTTGATCCTAAAATATAGGAAAATCGAAGATCATACCACAGGAAATAGTGGTGATGTTGATTTCCTTCGTTGAAACCTTTCTCAGCCCTACAGTGATGTTTATTGGTCATCCAAACCGTTAATAAGATCATACAGACGTGGATGAAGGGAAAATACAAATATAAGCTTGATCCAATCATCCAAGACTTTTGTGGCCCTCAAGAAAATTTCAACGGTAGATGTTCAATTCAACTGTTTTCTAAGGTGTGGCCCATTTGAACATTGTATATGCTTTATTTTTGGGCTCTAGCCCTGAAATTATCTGGTAAAATGGATGGACAGATCGGATAAAATACATAAATCATGGTGGACCTCACAGAGCTTAATCAGTACGGTAAGCGTAGTGGGTTGCTTACTAATTTACTTAAGTGACATCACCAAGTTCTGTGAGTCCCACGGTAATGTATGTGTCGTATCCACACTGTCCATTCATTTGGAAATATTATCTTAGGGCATGACATAAACATTTACGCAATTATCATCTTGATAAAAAACTCTCGTGGCCCTCAATAAATTTATAATGGTGGGCGTCACTCTCTCCACCGTCTTCTGTGGTGGGGTCCACTCGAGCTCTGGATCTGACCCATTTTTTGGCTCATGCCATAAAATGATCTCTTCAAATGTATGGACAGTGTGGATACAAAAAATACATCATGGTGGGACCCACATAACTTGGTGATGTCGCTTGTGCCCCGTCAATGACGGGCCGATCATACAAATCGGATTGTACTGAGTAAACTCTGTTGGGCCCACCGTGATTGCACATGGTTTATCCATGCCGTCCATCCGTTTTTATTGATCATTTTAGGTGTTGAGCCTAAAATTGAACCATATCCACAACTCAAGTGGACCATACCACAGGAAGCAATGGAACTATTATTAATTTCCACCGTTGAGACCTTTCTAAGCCCATAGTGATGTTTATTTGTCATCCAACCTCTTAATAAGATCAATCAGACATGGATGAATGGAAAACACAAATATCATCTTGATCTAAAACTTCCGTGGCCCCCAAGAACCTTTCAACAGTAGAAATTCAATTCACACTGTTTCCGTTGGTGTGGTCCACTTGCGATTTTGATAGACTTCATTTTTGGGCTAAAGCCCTAAAATTATCTGTTAAAATGGATGGATGGAGTGGATAACATGCATGAATGAGGGTCAGCCCCACAAAGTTTACTCAGTGCGCAATCAGCTTCCGCGCGGAGGAAACGGATCGGCTACTCCCCTGCCACCAGCCACCAATGGCTGGTGGTTGGTGCTCTGTGGGCCCCACCATGATGTATGTGTTTCATCCATGTTGTCCATCTATTTTTATAGATCATTTTATGTTATGAGAGAAAAAATGAGGTATATCGAAATACAAAGTGGACCACATTACAGGAAACAATGTTGAATGAACGTTGACCATTAAAAACGTTTTGGGAGCTATAAAAGCTTTCGATCAAGCTGATATTTATTTTTTCCCTTCATTTGGGTCTTTATGACCTAATCAATAGATTGGATGTCAAATAAACAATACAGTGGGCCTTAGGGGGATTTTAATGGTGGAGATCCAATCATTATTGTTTTCCTGTGGTGTGGTCCACCTGAGATTTATATCCCTATAATTTTTTGTATCAATCCCTAAAATGATCCGTAAAAATGGATGAACGGAATGGATGAAACAAATACATTATGTTGGGGCCCACAGAGCACCGACCACCAGCCACGAGGTGGTGTCAGCGGAGTAGCCAATTCGTCTCCCCGCACGGATTTGTAGGACGCGGATTAGATATTGACAGGTTGCGTAGCCAGACTAACTACTGAAGTGACGTCACCAAGTTTTGTGGGGCCCACCATGATGTATGTGTTGTATCTACACCATCCATCCATTTGGCTAGATCATTTTAAGGCATGAGACAAAAAATGAGTCAGATCCAAATCTGGAGTGGACCCTACCACAGAAAACAGTGGGGAGAGGGATGCCCACCGTTGAAACCTTCCTAAGGTCCACTATGATGTTTATTTGAGATCCAACTTATTTATAAGTTAAGACAGACATGAAAGAAGGGAAAAGACAAATTTCAGCTTGATCTAAAACTTTTGTGGCCCTTAGAAAATTTTAATGGCGGGCATCACTCTCTCCACTGTTTTTTTGTGGTGGGGTCCACTCGAGCTTTGGATCTGACTTATTCTTTTTTTCATGGCCTAAAATGACATCTCCAAATGGATGGACGGTGTGGATACAACATATACATCATGGTGGGCCCTACAAAACTTGGTGACGTCACTTCAGGGTCCACCATGTCATTTATTTTCTATCCTACCTGTTGATGTGTTTATATACACCTGTATGAAGTGAAAATATGATGGGAATAAAATAGTCACAACTCTGTAGGGTAAAACATGTTGTAAATGTATCATGCATCCAGTGTTCGAGTTGTCGGTATCGCTATAAGTTTTGCTGGCCGAAGATAAAGATATAATATCGTTATTGCCGATAATATCGCCGATAACTGGAAATGCAGGGAAAAAGGGGGAATCATGGAGAAAATGGTGGACTTTTTCAGTGAAACTTTTGGACATGCCTAAATACACATATTTACATATTCAGGAATGAAAAAATTGCAAAAAGAATGCATTAAATAAGAAGTTTCCATTTAATGGGGCCAAAAGGCATGCGTTAGCGTAAGAAATCACTCAAATAGTAACCAAAATGAGTTTATATAATACAAATGCAAACTTATAACAATTAAGACATGCAAAAGTAAATGAATTTTAAAAAAAATACACATTTCTGGCCATATTTCATCCCCACATATAATGACGAAGTGGCTCGTAATCATTGTCCGGATCCCGTGATAGTTGAGAGTAGTACTGTTGCCCAACATGTTGGGCCCACCATGAATGTGCGTGGGTTATCCACGCCATCCATCCATTTTTTTGGCTCATTTTATTAGTTGTTTCGAAATTTGAAGCATGTCCAAAGCTCAAGTGGACCACACCACATGAAACAATGGTAATAATGATTTCCACAGTTGAAACCTTGGTAGGGCCTACAGTGATGTTTATTTGTCATCCAACCCGTTCATAAGATCACAAAGACATGGATGAAGGAAAAACACAAATAACAGATTGATCCAGAATTTCTTTGGCCTCATGGAATTTTAGACAGTATAATTTCAATTCACACTGTTTCCCGTGGTGAGGTCCACTTGAGATTTGGATATACTTAGTTTTTGGGCTAAAGCCCTCAAATTATCTCTTAAAATGGATGGATAGAGTGGATAAAATATGTAAATCATGGTGGACCCCACATAATTTACTCATTACGCGACACATACGTACTGGAGTCCCTAGGGACGCGGATTAGCTATGATGGGTTGAGCAGCGAGACTTGCCACCAAAGTGACGTGAGTGGCCCCACCATGGTTTATGTTTCCTATCCACACCGTCCAACCATTTGAAGATATCATTTTAGTGTACGAGATAAAGAATGAGTCAGATCCAAATCTCTAATGAACCACAGCACATGAAAACAATAATGATTGGATATCCACCGTTAAAATCCTCCGAAGGCCCACTGTACTGTTTATTTGACATCCAATCTGTATGATTAGGTCATACAGACCTAGATGAGGGGAAAAATCAAATATTAGCTTGATCCAATACTTTTATAGTCCCCAAAAAGTTTTTAATGGTCTATGTTCATTCAACACTGTTTCTTGTAATGTCTTCCACTTGAGATTGGGATATACCTCATTTTTGGTCTCATACTCTAAAATGGTCTAGAAAAATAGATGGACGGTGAGGATACAACACATACATCATGCTGGGGCCTACAGAACGTGGTGACATCACCTCGGTAGCGATTCTCCCTACTAAACCTGTCAGCGGCTAATCCGCGTCTGGACGGGAATTTCTTTCATGCATTGGGATGCTACGTGGGGCCCACCATAATTTTTCTAAAAAATCCACCCCATCCATCCATTTTTTAAGATCATTTTAGGACATCAGACAAAAAATCGTATGGATCTAAAACTTAGGACAGCCGCACGAGAGGAAATAGTGGAGATTCTGTGACCACCGTTTAAACATAATTGACCACTCATTTGGGCCCACCTTGAGGTCTTTATGACCTTATGAACAGATTGGATGGAAAATAAACATTATGGTGGGCCCCACAAATTGGTTAACGGTGAAAATCATTATCTCCGCTGCTATTTGTGGTGTAGTCCAGATGATCTTTGGATATGATTCATTTTCTGGATAATGCTCTAAAATAATCTCTAAAAATAGATGAACGATGAAGATATAATAAATACATCACTGTGGGGCCCATGTAACTTTGATCTCCTTTGAACCGTTCATACAACACGGAGCTCGAGGAGCGTTAGTGCTCGTCTACGCACAACACGTACCTGCAGCAGCTATATAGCTGCTGTGTGGTACACCAGCCAATCCACTTCCTGTTTTTTGGCAAACCGGCAAACGACAATGGCGATGTCGATGATTTTTCTATTAAAACTCCCAAAAATCTCTCCCCAAATTCAGATTTTTTTTCAAATCTCAAATCAAATCCCCGTAAGCCTAGGTAGAAATCTAGTTTCCTTTCAAAGCAATTCTATTAGAAGGAAAAAGGGGGTTTTAGGTTTTTCATTCTTGTGAAAGATCCAGCGTTGTTGACTGCGATTGGCAACCAAATCCAGCCGAAGGCCACTATGACAATCAATCCGTAACCCACATTGCTAATAATCCATTTTTCCATGAGAGGACAAAGCACATCAAAGTCGACTACCACTTTATCCGAGAAAAGGTTGCATCAAAGGAGGTTATTATGGAACATGTGTCGTGTAAGGACCAGCTAGCTGATGTTTTCACCAAGGGTCTACCACATGCACAGGGTGCAAGTATATGTAATAAGCTGGGCATGATTAACATATATGCTCCAACTTGAGGGGAGTGTTAGAGGGTGTGTTTATTTGTGTATGGGCCTAGTCATTAGTGGGCATGGGCATGTCCTTGTTATTCTCCTTTATATTAATAAAAGTGAGAAGGACGTTCGCCTCTCTTTCTTAGCTGATTTCCTCCTCTTTCCTTCTCTCTCTCTCTCTCTCTCTCTCTCTCTCTCTCTCTCTCTCTCTCTCACACACACACACACACACACATCTCCTTGCTCTCCATCTCTCATCTCTCCTCACATCTTCATCACCCTAAACATTGATTGTTGTCTAGACATCTCTATCATTAAATTTCTATTAATTGTTGACATCCAACTGGTAGAACGGAGGAGGGTTTCCTATTGATAAGGTAGCATGCAATGAGCACTGCATAATTCCATAAACATTTAGGAACATTCATGTGAGTTAATAGGGAATGGGCTACCTCCAATAAGTGGTGGTTCTTTTGTTCGACCACTCCATTCTTTTGTGGAGTGTGTGTAGACGAGGTTTGGTGTGTGATACCACACGAGGATAGATAATTTGTAAAAGATGAAGACATATTCAACAACATTATCTTCATAAAACAACGTATTTTGTTTTGAAATTGATTACGAGTTTCCATGTGGAAGTACTTAAATATATCAAACCATGCAGAACAATCATATATCATGTAAACCCATGTCTTGCGAGAAAAATCATCAATGAAAGTAACAAAGTACTGAAATTTATATAAATTAGGAATCCGAAGGGGACTTAGATGTCAGAATGTACCAACTCAAATGGAGACCAACTTTAGGAAATGTGGTAAGAAGGTTGGTTGATTGTGTTTGACCAATTGATAGGTTTCACAATTTATTAATTTAACATTAAACAAAAACTAACCAACTTATGCAAAAAATAAGAGAGGGATGGCCAAGATGGCCGTGCCACTATGAAGGAGTCGGAGAACCAATAAAGGAGAGTATAATCCACGCTTCTTAATTCAAACTAGTAGAGACCACGTAGCTCACGCCCCCTACTAATCGTTGCCTTGATTTTAAGGTCTGAAAGACACAATGAGATGGAAATAAAGTGATGGAGCAGTTCAATGATTTAGTAAGTTTGCTAACGAATATGAGATTGATTGGGAATTTGAGAACAAATAAAATATAATGTAAATCAAATTAAGCACTATAGGAGGCCGTCCCTTTGCCAGGGATGGAAGAAAGTGATCCATCGACCAAAGAAATTGGCAAACATGGAACTAAGGAATCTAGGGAAGAGAGTGGTGAAATGGTACTTGTCATGTGGTTTGTGGCCCTTGAATCAATCACCCATGGTGATGATTCAGCATATGCAACGGACACATTACCTAATGTTGCAGTCTATCCCATATGTCCTTGGCGCTATTATTATTATTATTATTATTATTATTTTACATCTCATTATGATGGACTTGCTTTTCTACATTGTTGAAGAGCCAACTCATCACCTATAAGTCATCTTCTTTCCATTTCGACTGTACGAAAATTGCAATTGAGAAGGCTTAAGGCAAATAATCATTCACCCCATGCAGTTTGATGGATATAATTTGCAAATTCTCAAACTTATTTTCAGCATGGTTCTTCATAATCAATTTAACAACAACAATGAACTAATCGAAGGCATGAAAATTGCTACAAAAACAACCAGCAGGCGTCCACCCAATAAATTCCAGCAGAGGCCATAGTGGGCCGTAGATCAATAAATGTGAGGAATCAACAATCCTAATGCAGAGCGCAAATCTAGACGATGAATGATGATGACGAAGGGACCTGATTGGTCCTAGTTAAGTAATTAATCTGAGACGCCGATCATCCACAAGGTCTAGATAATGATTCTTCTAGTGAATGGACATAAGACAACAAAATGATGGATCCTTAGTAGAGAAAAAAAGCAGCCCAATTGAAGATCTGGAGCTTGGAGTTGCACTGATAAGACAAGTCGTATCTAGGTAAAGATGGACGCTTGAGGATTAGGAGATACACCAACAACAGATCCAAACAAACAACGACAATTGCACCTTCACGAAAAACATTTCGGATCCAACAGATCATTGGAGAAGATGGAGACACAACTCGTCTCTTACGCCATTAATGGCAGTCACACGAGCAAAACCCAATTGGTTCTGCAAGTGGAAGAAAACAATGTAGCTTCCTTGAGTGATCAAAATGACGATATGAAGTAGCTGTGAGATGATTGTAGAGGATGAGGGAAGGTTCAATGGACTGGTCAGGGAAGGTTGAAATACTCTTTGATGCCGTGTGAACACTGAAATAACAATCAGTGTGATGCCTGGACAACATTGAAACTGGGGCAGCGCTCAGTCCATTGACGGAAGAACTTGCAGCGTCTAGGGAGAGAGATGTTCTAGGGTTTGAAATGTCCCTCTCCTCACTTTTATTAATATAGAGGAGAATAACAAAGATGGGCCCAGGCCCACTAACCATTAGGCCCATACACAAAGAAACACACGCTCCCGATTCTCACATTGTTATGATCTTGCTCAGTATGTACTCAATAATCTCTCAGACCCAGCCACTTCCATGTCACTCCAATGTTGTTTGACCCTTGGAATAGAGCCATATCGGTGGAGAAAACTGGGTATTGCCTCCAATACTAAATTCACACACGGCATATTTGTTGGGTCCAAAGTAACAGGGTAGAAACCTGTTCGTTATATCTTCTTCCTCTTCTTTGGCTTGGGGCTTCATGCATGTGGGTTTATGTCCACCTTGGCCTACATCAGTTTGACGTTCATCAAGATGCATTATACAAATTCAAAAGAAAACCACACAACTATGTGAATGGGCACGATTAAAGAAGCTCAAATAAGTATCACCCATTTCCCAAATTATTATCACCTATTTCTTAGGCATGTTGAATAACATTAAAGCCTCGCAATTTAACAAATGCCTAAAGTTCCCTTGATTGTCGACAATTTGACATATCCAAACTACCCAAACCAATATGGGAAAATTCTACCCTAAGGCGAACGAAGTACGGTTGTGGAGGGGCAGTTGCTAGGCAAACTGCCAAGCACGAAGCATACACACATGCTCAAGTACCTTGTTTTGCGAAATAGCGAGGAACCCATCAATACATGTTTACCAACATGTTCACGCCCCTTGCTGCACGCACCTCGGCACAGCTATTGCATGCCACCCACAAATTGGAATTTGCAAACAATTGTTGTCCAGAACATGTAGTCCCAGACAAGCATGATGAGCATGAATAACTGAAATCCCAAACCATTAGACTGAAATAAAATGGAATTAGAAAATGTATGGTATGCATATCTAGCAGCCCAAATTACACACACCATTCGTAATCACAATGAATCCTGATTTTTATTTTATTTTAAATTAATTTTTTTTTTTAATTTTAAATTTTTTTTTCCATATTTTCTTGGTAAAAGAAAATTCATTGAAGTCGATGGATGAGGAATAACAAGGTAAAAGCATCTACATAGTGAAACATTAATGGGTTTAAAATATTTATTTATATTAACAAGATGTAGAAAACATCTTATTTGATGGCATTTTTTTAGAATCCTAGAATATCTTGATTTAGAAACAACAAAAACTGCAGATGGTAGGATTGAGTCAAAGAAGGCCGGAGTGGAAACATGGCAACTGTAATCAGGGAAGGAGCACTAATAGGCTTGTAAATAGGTTCTAGAGCAGGTGTGGCACCTCAAGTAGAAGGCTCCTGTGACAAAAGTCTGCTATCGGGACAGAAAGGAACGGGTGAGAACCTAATAATGTGGGACACAATACTTGAATATTAGGCATCCACAAGGTGAATGCATTTGATTGATCCCAGCAATCTGAGTGGCAATGGAGACTAGGAATCTAAACAAAGGGGTTTGGCAAGATCACATCATTGTAGAATGTGTCCATTGATCGGATGGAATGGGTTACATAACGAAACAAGAAGGTCCTCAGTTTGACATTCCATTGATGTGTGCGTTACCTCAGTTTGACCCTTAAGAAGGTCCTTCTTCTGAAAGGAGATATGGAATAAGTGGGTAATTGGATGAACTGAAGTCTATGAAGCATTTATGACAAACAAATGATGAAGGCCATCCTCTTGTTGCAAGCAATTTTGAAGACTACCACATGACTAGATATAAGGCATGTGTGCCATCAAATGTTGTGAATTACGAGGTGGTAGAAGATGATCTTGAGCTTGGACCCTATCAATCTATGTTTGAAAACTCGAACTCGGTCACGTTCCATGAAGAATAAAAAAATCAATTTTGTCACGACTTGGTTTATTCTCAACTCGACTTGACTCAATTTGACCTGACTCCACAAAGTTTGACTCAACTCGCCGAGGCTGTATATTCATAAATATTAAATATTTTGTGATGGATTATTCAAAGGGAACCATAATGAAACAAAAGTGGATGTAGGCCAAAGAACTCAACTCAATTATTTTTTATATTAAATATTAAATATTTCTGAGTTTTGGTGTTCAAGGCTAAAAAAAAGCTCAACTAAGTTGCTTGACTTGACTAAGACTTGATGGGTTCTAAAGTTGACTTATCAAGTTTTATAAGTATGCATCACCTATTCCATCCATATAATCCTTAAAAAAAATCCATGTGGACAAAACTGTATTTTTTAAAGAATGTGGTCAATATTTTAGAATTTAGCCTTATTGACACAGTTCCGGATTTTTGACAAGGTAGGGCAAATGAATGTTAAAAAAAGACAAGGTAGGGAAAATGACAGACAAGGGCCAGCCATGGAAGAGGCGGCCTCCTACCGGGAAGGAGGGAAGGGAGGCAAGGTGAAGGCAGATTGCTGGAGAACAGTGATGACCACAGACACACTCAAAGGGGCCTGGGGTTCCTATCATCTCCTAGGCGATTGATCATCCAAGTGGGCTGAATGATAAAATCAGTCAGCATTTGTTCTCGTCGTAGGTTGCTGTGTACCAGCATCCAGTCAACGAGGCCAAGTCCTGTCATTCTTGTCTAGTTCTCCTATCTTGGAATTTGATGTGCTAGCTGTAGTGTTGTCTTGCTATCTTTAAAAGGAATCTGCACCAGGCAGCTTGTTGCTAGTTTTTTTTTTTTCCTTTGGCCTTTAAGCTGGTTAGAGAGCACAGGGTGAATATTGTAGGGACAAATGTGTGGTCCATCATTAGAAGCAGGTCCGTCCGTCAGTCACCCCTGTCATTTCCATAATTCTCTATTATTAGATTGAGATTTTTGAGGGAGAGATGATTAGATTGAGATACTTCTAATAATTTTTTCCCCTGTTTTTGCATGCTGATCTGTGTAAATTACAGTGTTTTGGTTGTAGGACTTTTGTTTTTTGTTTTCATTTTCTCCTTTACTATTGTTTGCAATCGTGGTACAATTGGACTTTGGTCTGTACCACTTGATGTCCACCTGCGATGTGATCTGCTTGGTGGTGTAAATTGATGATCCATCTCTCTGTTGGGCCCACCAGTGTATGGGAAACTTTATGAATACATGTCAAGCAATAATTATGCCCTTCCATAGACTTAGCAGTGTTCATACGCAGTACAACAAACATTAAAGCTAAAGACCTTGCAAACTTCTTTGATCTTTGTCAAGAATTTTATTCATATCTTGATTCTTGTAGAACCATTAAATCGAACCCTATTCCGATCAATTTTTTAATTTGTATTTAAACTTATTGTGTGCTTGCATGTGAAACTCACCATTAGTAGCTCCTCAAAATTGTATATATTGTTAAGCTTGTGATGGTGTTTTGTTGCTTTGGGCATGATTTTCTTTTTATCAATTTACTTTTCCAGCTACTATCCTTCCAGTCGTCCAAAAGCAGCACCAACTTCTTGTGACTTTGCTTCTTTGTAATGCTTGTTCAATGGAGGTATGGTCTTAGCTAAAATTTCTTCTAATTAGCCATATTACTTTACCTTCCATTTATAAATTTAAATACCGGTTTCACTATTAACGATATGAATGTTATTATATTTGTGTCCATGTATGCCCCCTCACGTCTGATATTGTTTTGTCACTTGTCAGTTTTGTAACCGTAGTTTGCAAACCAAGTGGGTCAACTTAGGACTTGCCTTGAGTCAACTGGCTAAGGTCATGGGTGATGGGCCAGATAACTCGGTCGCGGACACCAGGCAGGCCATGACTTGTCCATTACTCACTCGGTCCTAGTTTCCAGGGGCAGTTCTTAATTCGGTTGACTCGTCTTGGTTTTACTTAGTCAAGTGAGTTTGGAGGTAGTCGAAAATGTTTAAAGGAATGAGCTTTTCATTCAAGGGTGGGGAAGAAAAACCTTGGTGTTCGTGAGAAGATCGTCATGCAACCAACTTCGTATACACATTATAATTATATCGAGCAAGTGAGTTGAGCAGAAGGGCCAATTTCTTTGGTTCGAGGGATAGAGTGATAGTCTCGAGGAGAGAGGGAGAGGAGCATAGAGAGGTTAGGGAGGGTTATTGGTAGGGGGGAGTGGGAGTAACGAAGCTTATGGGCGAGGGAGGTCGAGGAGTTGGAGGAAAGAAGGGGATCAAGGTGGGGTGGGGCCGTGGGGGTCTAGGGGAAACTAAAGGAAAGGGAGTTGAGCAAGAGGGTTTTGGTGGTGAGGGTCGGGGAAGGGTGTGGAAGGGAGGATAGGAGAGAGTACGAGCAAAAGGGGGAGAAAGGAGATAAAAGAAGGGCAATGGTATAAGGTCGAGAAGAAGAAAAAGAAGTTGAGTTGGAAAGGAAGATTTGCAATGGTGCAATCCTCTCCCGGAGCTACCTACCTTGTTCATGGAGAATTTCCTAGAATATTGGAATGCTATGAACTTTTTTCGAGGTGGTTAAAGAGGTAATTATCCCTAATGATTGGAAGTCTTTGAGACTGAGGGGCTTCGCCTTCGTCAGGATGGAATTGGAAGAGGAGACATCAAAAGTGATGGTAGCTTTGAATGGCAAGGGTTTCAGGGGGAGAATTTTCAGTTCAAAAGGCATGGTATGGCCCGGGGATGATTAATAGTGCCTTATGAGGTCAGCAAGATTTCTAGTTTCGGTAGGGGGGATGCATAATGGGTCTTAGGAGAGGAGGCAAGGGCGTACAAGAAGGGAGGAGAGCTAGGAGAATCAAAGAGGGGAGAAGGGTTGAGATTGTTCAGGGATGTGGTAGTGGGCAAAGCAAGTGACCCCTCTTTTGGGGGAAGCAGGTGTCGAGGGAGGAAGAGAAGATTCCAATAATCGAGAGTAGGTGGGTTTGGAAGGGGTCTTCTGCTTCGGGTCCTGTGGTGATGATCGATCCCATGGGTCGTCAAGAACTCTCTAGGTGCTCTGCAATCGTCTACAATTGTTCACTCGAGACTAAGGGTGACTCTAGAGGCAATCATGACTTGGCTAGAGGCTTGCTGTGAGCCAAGTAAGGGGGATCATGCGATGAAGCCTCTTAAGGAAAATGACGTATGGATCTTTGTAATGCTGGAAGCAAACTTAGAGAGAGTGGTGATGGTGGGAGTCCTTTTTAATGATGGTCTAGTGGTATCAATCAATAAGTGGGAGGAGTTCTCCATCTTCGGCTCTACAACATTTGGTTTTTTCCTTTGTTGGGTTATGTTAGAGAAAAATTTCTTTCTTTCTTAGGTTTGATTATGTTAGCCATAGTTCCAAGCTGGGCCTCATTGGGATGCTCCAGTTTGAGGGGGAGTGTTGAAAGTTTGATAATTGAGTAAGGCTCATATGACCCATTCACAAGTCCATGTAATAAGGCCTATAGGGCCCATTCGTGTTTTTACTATTATAAATGAGAGTAGAGGGCTAGGGTTTCAATACACCCTAAGCATCTGATGTTCTTGTTATCTCTCCTCTCTCTCTCTCTCTCTCTCTCTCTCTCTCTCATTGTTTCTCTCTTCCATCTTTCTCCTCCTCCGTTCTTCTTTTTCTGATTGTAGCTTCTCATAAGGCACTCAAGATTAGCACCATATAGCCGTTTAATAGGTTCCAATGGAGAGATGATTCAAGGACACTTTTCTCGCCTTAGGGTCCTTCTTGGGAGAAGTGATCACCATTGATGCTGAGAAGGAAAAGGGGGAGGAAGTCAGTGTTGTTTTGATATGCATCCGGAAGAAAGGAGAAGGACACTTCGACTATTTTGATTGCGGTTAGAGAAAGGCGCCTTCTCATTAGGGTGGAGAGAGAAGGGTGGGGGGTTGGGTGGGGGGATCTATGAAAGCTCAGGTGGAGTAAAACTAAGGTAGTTGGGGAAGATGGAGCCCCAGATGCTAGCCTGTTGATGTGCTAATGACTAGACAGAGGGGAGGGGGTAGTGGCTCCCTAGCTGAGCTCGAGGCCAACGTTGCCAGGAGTATTTAAGGCAAGGGAGAAGACGATGCAGGGTTGTCAAGTAGTTGGGCGGGATGGTGGAGGGAGAACTAGGGTGGTCGGGGAAGACGGAAAACCGAATGCTAGCCTGCCAACGTGTTAGTAGCTTGGAAGGGAGGGATTTAGGTTCCAGAGGAGTGTCGATGCCGATCTTACTCCATCTTTGTCATCCTGAGAGAAGTTGCTTATGGTTTTAGATGTGTTTTCATGGCTATCTACAGTCTTGTCAGTCGAAGAGGCATGTTTTTCTCTAGGAGGAAAACTCAAAAGTAAATGGCCTTTACCATGGTGTATTGGCAATGACTTCAACGTGACTTTGTTTTCTTACAAGAAGTCGAATGGAGGTAGGGTAACTAAAAGTATAAGGGATTTCTCTGCTTGGACAAATTGGTTGATCTTCTGTTAGGTAGTGCTAAGTTTACCTGGTCCAATGGGCAAGAGCAGACCATCTTTTCCTGTATTGATAAGTTCTTGTTGTTAGCTGATTGGATTGAAAAATATTCCAAGGTGCACAAAAGTTGTCTTCTTAGACCTACTTCTGATCATCATCCAATCCTCCTTGATGTGAAGGAGGAAAAAAATAGAGCCTGAGACCCTTTAGATTGCATTCCTGTGGTTGGAAGTGGCTAGCTTAAAAAAAGACCTGGTGCAACAGTGGTGGGATTCCTATTAGATTCGGGGTTGTGCAAGTTTTGTGCTTTGGTCAGAACTCAAAAGTTGAAGTTTCGTATGGGAAGATTTCGGCTTGAAAATGGGAGGTCATGGGCAATCGAAAAGGCTAAGATCAACAACATTTTAAATGATATTAAGTCTTTAAGCATCAAGGAAGAGGGGGGGTGTGCTAAAGGAGGAGGAAATGTGTTTTAGAGAAAAGTTGTTGTTGTTGTTGTACTCGAATCATCTCAAAGAATAAGAAATTAAGTGGTGCCAAAGGATGAGGATAGTTTGGCTGAAGGAAAGCGATTAAAGCACCAATTTTTTTACACTATGGTGAGTGCTAAATGAGAACCAACAAGATCTCAATTCTCAAGTCTTATCATGAATAGTGAACGGTGGGGGAAAAAAATACCAAGTTTGTGATGCAATAATGCAATTGTTTACGGGGTTAGTCTCAAGTTATGTTTGGAGGCGACCTAGGCTGGATAATTTGGAGTTCTCTCAGATTCTGAAAGTGGACATTGTGAACCTTGAAAAGCCAGTTTCAAAAGAAGATAGACTTCAGGCCTATCGGTTTGCTTGGCAATCCCTACAAGATTTTAGGAAAATTTTCACTTAAAAAGAGAGGTTCTCTCAACGATAATATTTGAAAATCAAGGAGCTTTTGTTGAAGGTAGGCAGATTCTAGATAGCGCGCTTATGGCCCATGAATACATTGACTTCAGACATCGGGAAGGGAAGAACAGAGTTGTTTGTAAGCTTGATTTGGAAAAAGCCGATGATTGTGTCAATTGGGATTTTTTGGAACATGATGGGTAGAATGTATTTTGGGAAGAAGTGGAAGGGGTAGATGTGGGAATGTGTTCAGTTGGCGTCCTTCTCTATTATGGGTAATGGGTCCCCAAAAGGTTTCTTTAAGGCCTCGTGAGGTCTAAGGCAAGGAGATCCCTTCTCCCCTTTCTTGTTCTTGTTAGTTGCCGAGGATCTCAGTTGTATGCTAGAAAGGGGTAGGGAGGTGGGGCTTACTCGTGGCTTTCAGTTGGTTACTGCCCTTATCCATATCTCCCATTTGCAATTTGTCAATGACACTATCTTATTTTGAGAGGCAGATAAGGAGCTGGTGGAAAACACAGGGAAGATTTTAAAATTTAGTTTCGGGTTTGAAGATCAACCTTTGAAAAAGTGAGATGTTAGGAATCAATATGGCTAAGCTAGAGGTGGAAAGGTTTGTAATAGTGTTTGGTTGTGAGGCCAGGTCCTTCCCATCATCTTACCTCAGCCTTCCTCTTTGCTTTGGTAAGTTGCCCAAGCATCTTTGGGACTAGTTCCTAGAAAGAATGGAAAAGAAGTTTTCTCGTTGAAAAAGGTCATCACCTCTCTTGGGGGGGGGGGGGGGGGTCATTTCATGTCTCTCTTTCAGTGTCCTAAGGTGGTTTTTGAAAGAATGGATAAGCTTTGAAGGTATTTCCTTTAGAGTGGAGCAAACAATAACAACAAATTTCACCTTCTTAGGTGGGAAGAGGTTACTAGACCATTAAGCTATTATTAGAGATCTAGATTTTATGAATGTGGCCCTTTTGGGGAAATGGTTGTGGAGATTTGCGAAGGAGGAAGGAAGGATGTGGAGAGTTCTAATTGCTGACAAATATAGTGTGCAAGGAGGTAGGTAGACTAGAGACTCCTCGTGTTATCGGTTGTTGTCTTGTTAGAGGGCAATCTCTTCGGTTTTGGCTAGGTTTAAAGAGGGAGTTTATTTCTCTTTGGGAGAAGGGAACGTTATTTGTTTTTGGGAAGATCGATGGTGTGGTGATTCTATGCTCCAAAATCTTTCCTAGGTTCTCCATCTTGTCCCTAGAAAAAAGGAATTATAGTGGCTTGTTACGCTTCCATGTTCGGGGGATCAACAGTTTGGTGTCCGCCTTGTTGAAGGGACCTTTTGGAGGAAGAAACAACAGATTATGCTTTGCTCTTGCATCACCTAAATCTCTTCCATCCCTCTTTTGATGAGTTGGATTTCATTGATGTGGAGTCATGGTAGCTTGGGGAAATTCTCAGTGAAGTCTTTCCATGATATAATCCGCAATCCTCAGCCTCTTGGGGATGCTTATTCTACATCGGTCTGTTGGTTTTACGGAGTGCCTCCAAAGGCCGTGGCTTTCACTTTGGTTAGTGGGTAAAGAAAAAGGTGCTAACGTCCGATAATCTTTAGAAAAGGTCCATGATGCTTACCAACGTTTGCTCCTTATAGAAAAAAGAAGGGATGAAGAGACAGGGAAGAAAATGTTTGTGTTTTTTAACTGTGTCAATGGGGTGTTAATATAAATGAGAAAATGTGGACATTGTTCAAGTACAATGTACAACAAATGTGGGGCATTGTCCAAATACAATGTACAATCATAAATCTTGGAAAGACTATCAAGATCACTCATCACCACATATGGTCTACACGTGCTCAAGATAAGGACACATAACTCTCTCCCTCAAGCTAGAGCATATATATCATGAATGCCCAGCTTGATAAAGAACCGATCTAGATTTTCATGACCGAGAGTCTTCGTAAACATGTTTGCCACTTGTTCTTGGGATTTGACAAAGGACAATGCATATTTCCTTGTTAGCCACATTTTACCAAATGAAGTGACAGTCGACTTCAATGTGTTTGGTTCTCTTATGATAAACTAGATCGTTGCTAATATGAGATGTAGCCTGGTTATCACGGTACAACCTCATCGTTATATCCACCACAAACCTGAGCTCACACATTAATGTCTTCGACCAAATGAGTTTGTATGTTCCATAAGCCATAACCCTATACTTTGCTTTTGTGCTTGATTGAGCAACAATATTTTGCTTCTTGTTCTTCCACATAATCAAGTTGCCACCCACAAACGTACAATAACTTGTGGTCGAACGCCTGTCAGAAGGTGAACCGGCCTAGTCTACATCGGAATATTCTTTTATTCAAAGACATTCCATTTGTAAAGAATTCCACGACCAGGGGCTCCCTTTAAGTATCGGAGTAGAGCCTGTATAAACTGACTCACTACACTGACTGGATAAGAGATATCCGATCTTGTAATCATTAAATAGATTAATTTTCCAACAAGCCAACAATGTCTCCATGAATCATCAAACTCTCCTTCATTCATGCTTAGCTTCACACTAGCATCCATGGGAGTTTCAATTGGCTTAGCCCTTAACATACCTGTCTCTTCTAACAAATCCATCACATACTTCCTTTATGACAAGTTGATTCCCATCTTCGACCTTACTACCTCAAAACCCAGAAAGTATCAAAGAGAGCCTAAATCCTCTGTACAATAGTGTTTTTGCAAGAACTTCTTTAACTCAAAGATACTTGTACTATCATCACCAATAATAATGATATCATTCACTTATACAACTAAGACGATAGTGCTAGTCATGCTTCAACAAACAAAAACAGAATGGTCCGCTGATTACGTTTCATCCAAAACTCAAGTACTACCTTACTAAATTTGTTGAACCACGCATGACGAGATTGTTTTAGCCCATAAATTGGACCTTTTCAAATGACAAACTTTATCAACACCCCCCCCCCCCCCGCCGAGCAACAAAGCCAAGCGGTTGCTCCATATACACCTCTTCAAGCAGATCGCCATGAAGAAATGTGTTCTTCACATTAAGTTGGTGTAGATGCCAATCTAAATTGATGGCAACTGAGATCACCACACGAACGGGATGAAGCTTGGCCATGAGAGGTCTTGGAGTAGTCAACCCCTAACATTTGAGTGTATCCCTTTGCAATAAGTTGAGCCTTTAAACGATCCACCAAACTATCAAGATTGTACTTGCGGTATATCACTATCTATACCGTACTGCACATTTCCTTGCAAGTAACTCAACTAACATCTAAGTTTGATTTTGACGAAGAGCAACCATTTCTTCCTCCATAGCACGCTTTCACCCATCATTGTGAAGGGCCTCTTGAAAAGAACGAGGAATAGACACGGAGGCCAAAAACAAAGCAAATTGTCGAAAAGAGGGAGATAAGCCATTAAAAGAAACAAAATTAAAGATTGGATGGTTGGTACAAGAGCATATATCCTTATGGAGAGCAATGGGCAGATTTTCCTCGTTGGGTAGTATTGGTAAAGTCTCAAGAGAGATCTTTAAATGGAGTGGCCTGCCTGATTGATAGAGGACATGTTGGTAATGCTCTCCATCACCTTTCTTGGAACGTTGGGAGTAGACCTGCAATGGAGGATTCAAACATTGCACAAGAATTTGCTTAACATATGAAGTTGTCTGGCACCAAAGGAAGAGTGATAAAGACTTCTTCAAGCTGCAAAGATGTTCCTCCCTCATAAAAATATTGAGAACTCTTGAAAAATGTAACATTGGCTGACACATACCATCTACGAGTGATTGGATTGTAACACTTGTAACCTCGCCGAGTACTAGGGTAACCTAGAAAAACACATTTTACAGCTTTGCGTTTGAATTTATTAGAAAAAATGGTCAAACTGATATATGTAGTGCACCCCTAAAACTTTAAGAGGAATAGAAAAGGGTTGACATTGGGAATATAAGATAGAAAATGAGATTTCCCACCTAAGACTGATGAAGGCATCATGTTTATTAAATAACATGCAATCAAAACTTTATTACACCAAAAATCTTTCGAAACATTCGTGTTTAGCAACAAGGCTCTAGCAACCTCAAATAAGTGAGGATTCTTATGCTTTGCAACTCTATAATGTTGAGGTGTGTGTGCACATGACGTTTGGTGAGTGATATCATGGGAGGAAAGATATGAATGAAAGAGGTTCAATGTATATTCCCTAGCATTGTCAGATTTCAGAATACACATTTTAGCATATAATTGAGTTTGTATTTGCATATGAAATTATTTAAAAGATGAAAGTACCTCAGAACGACCTTTCAGCAAGTATAACTATGTCATTTTAGAGCAATCATCTACAAAGATAATAAAATATTTAAAGCAAACAAACTGGAAACATGAACTAGACCCTAAAGATCAAAATGTACCAAGCAAAAGGGTTTATCACTGACTTTAGCTTCACGAGAAAGAAATGACACTCCATGATGCTTGCTCAATTGACAAACTTCACACTCTAACCTAAACACATGAGACGAAGATGGAACATGACTCTTTAAACTATTTAAGGATGGGTGACCAAGCCTGGAATGCCACTGATGAGGAGAAATGTTGGCCTGCAAAGCTACTCTAGTTCCCTTTATTCAACGATTGGGATAGTAGAGCCCATTTAATTTGTGTCCTCCACGAATCATCTTCCCCGTCCTTAGATTCTGGAACACATAATAAGAAGGATAGAATTTGACAGAACAAGTTAGAGTTTTGGTTAGTTTTCTGACAGATAACAAACTAAAATGAAATTTAGAAATATATAAAACCGAGGATAATGAGAGATCTGAGGTAGGACAGATAGTACCAACCCTAGATACACCGGTAGATGTACCATTAGTAGGGTTGCAGAGGGGATGGATGAAGACTGAACCAGCTGAGACAACATACTATGTTTACTGGTCTTGTGATTAGAAGCACCAGAGTCTCCGAGGGAAACTCTTAGAGGAAGTGAAACATGGTGTACTTGATTGGGCACAAGTAGCTGTAGAGGAAGAGGCATGGGTGGAGTGATCTTTCAAAAGCTTGGCATATTCTTCCTTGGACATCATAACTATATTACCTGAAGTACTCAGCTCAGCATGGGTGTCAGAACCATCCTCCAATGAGTAGACCTGATTAGCCCAAGATGGCTTTCTCACTATGTCCAACAAGTATCAACTGTGTGATTGTTGAGGCCACAACCATGGCTCCGACCATGACTACCTCTAAAATCTGTCCGAGGACCACCCCAAGTATTTTGCCTCCACTACGACCTCCTTGTGGGTTTCTACCTCCAAATCGACCACCGCGGCCTCGGCTGCCTCTGTTAGATGCAGAGATAAATGCAGACCGATCATATGAGGAGCCATGGTAATCATATTGGCTATACGCTGAACTCTGGCAAATACTTTTGTAACAGATGGGATCTCACTTACTCCAAGAATCTAAGATCTCACTTGCTCGAACTCGGGAAGAAGGCCCGAGAGGAATTTTGCTACATGAAACTCCTCCCTCTACCTTCGCATAGTCTCAATATCAGTTGACATTAGTTGATACACGTTCAATTCTTCCCACATGCCCCGAAGGGCTGAATAGTACTCCCCCACACTCTTATCTATCTGTTGGAATGAAAATATACTTTATAGGAGTTTATAGATATGCATGAGATTCTTCTCTAGCCCAAATACATCTTCATTAAGTTATACCAGACTTCTTTGGTGGTCTCGAAGAAGATGACATTCACACTAATATGTGGCTCCATATTGTTCCACAACAATGCCCTAATCTGGGCATCTTCGGCTACCTAATCATCATAATTTGTCGCAGTTTGATTAGGCTTCAGGGAAGTCAGATATTTACTTTTTCGTTTCCTTGTCCAAACCACCTCTACAGATGTGGCTCACTGTAACTTGTACCATTTAGTTCAGTCGATGTGATTTAGAAATGCATCGACTCAGGTGTAGACATAATATTATTCTTTGATTCATTTTTAGTATCCATCTTGACAGGGAGAAGAACTTCAAATTCACACTAGGGAAAATGATTCATCTAAATTGAATGTCACACATGTAGAACATAATTAACTAAATCATTACCTGCCCTTCTTGGCTTCCATTCATACACCTTTTTCCTTGATCTAAATCATCAATAATCTTCACACACAACTTCGGTCTTCAAATCTGACCTCAATCTTTAAATCTGATCATAGATCCAACTGTAAATGAGAGATGGCCTTCTTTGACCCATCACATAGAGCATAAAAGTGGGCCTTATACGCATTTGTTGAACATGATTACACTACTCACCAAGTGGTCTTACAACGAGAAAACATGGCTAGGTTAGATAAGAAAATGAGAGAGAGGAAGAAGAGAGAAAAGAGAAAGGTATTGGATCAACGTTGCTACGATACTGTGTAGAAAAAAAAAAAAAGGATGAAAGAGGCATAGGGAAGAAAATGCTTGTTATTTTTCTACTGTATCAATGGGGTATAAATACAGATGTGAAAATGTGGTCATTGTCCAGGTACAATGTACAATGAATGTGTACATTGTCCAAATACAATATAGAATCATAGATCTAGAAAAGACTATCAAGACCACTCATCACCACACATGGCATACGTGGTCCTCACATGCTCAAATCAAGGACACATAACACTCCCTGTGTATGAAAGATGCCAAGTCAATTGATCATCTATTTATTTATCCATTGCAAGTTTGCGGGGGAGGTTTGGTCTACCTTCTTGGGTCTGTTCGAAATGGTGTGGCACGCATGGGCGATGCTAGTTTTCATTGAAGGTTTCCTATGGGCTTGGCATGGTGGCAGTGTTGGCAAAGTTGGGAAGTTTTTGTAGTGTCTAGTTCTTATGGCAGTGTTTTGGGCCATTTAGGGGAAAAGAAACAATCAGTTCTTCCGCAACCGTTGTGGTTTGGTTAGCGAGGTTGTTAGGAGAATTAAGGTTGATATTGTGAGGTGGGTGTCCAGCTTAAATTCCGTGGTTGCCTGTAAATTTTTTGGCTTAGCTGGCTTGTAATTCTTTGCACTCCCCTGTTGGGGTGATCTCTTAATAAAAATTTTCTATTCTCTCTCTCTCAAAAAAAAAAAAGAAAAAGAAAAAAAGTTGGAAGGTGCGTCGAGTAGACCGGTCAGCATTCTAACCCAAAATATGGGGAAGGGTCTCACCATGGTAGTCCCAAACTCTCCTAGAATGGAGTACTAAAAAGCAGGACTGCCTTTTTCAACTCACTATTTGCCAGCTTGACTTGACCCGGTGAGGATCTTAAGTGGGATGGGTCATGCCACGGACATCCAAAAATCCCCTAGAATGGAGGGTTAAAATTCTTGATTCACCGGGTTGTTTTCTTTTCAGTTTTTGTAGGGGCCTTATGATTTTGTTCATGTTCTAGACACCTGAATGGTTTCTTTGTGATCTGGTTCATTGGTGCTAGCCTTTGTAAATAAAAGGCACATCTTATCTTAAAGTGTACTGAAGTTGTTTTCTGAATATATGTTTTCATTTCTTTTAATCCAGTTCCACAGTTACCTTAATTGGTTTCCATTTTTTCCAGTCTTATCTCCCTTCATAGATACTTTCGGAAAAAAAAAAAACTCCCATCATAGATTCATAATCTTCTTCTTGATTGTGACTTGTTTTTGTTTACTTGCTACCTGCAGGCCCTTCCTATATGTTTGGATAAGATTTTCCATCCATTTGTTGCTGTTTTATTGTCTGTGACATTCGTTCTAGTTTTTGGAGAGGTAAGTTGTGTTTCCAAAATAAACATGCTTCAGCTTAGAAGTTTGGAGTGTCATTTTACTTTAACTATAGAAAAAATAATTTCTTTCTTACCCTGTTGTCTCAGATTCTTCCACAAGCTATATGTACAAGATATGGACTTGCTGTGGGTGCAAATTTTGTATGGCTTGTGCGTATTTTGATGATAGTTTGCTATCCAATATCTTACCCTATTGGGAAGGTAATTTCTACAATAAGTAGTATTTTAATAAACTGGTAAGGAAGTAGTAGTCTTTATTTTTCTCCTGTTTGTCATGCAAAACCTCGGTAAAGCATTACTATTGTCACACCTCAATTGACAGACTAGCAAGAAAATTCCCGTTTAGTTTAATGTTGTGATAATCCTTTTCATCGAGTTCATTACAAGACAAACCCATTTATTAGATCAAAGTCATTGGTTACAGGCTACCTTGAAGAGATTTGAAATCTATTGGATGAAGTATAGTGAAGTTTCTTTGCTATATGTTGGATACTAGCGACAAATACAATGTATTTATCATGCCAAGTTATTAGTATTTGGTGACCCTGTAGATCAACTTTGAGGTATTTCACTTACTATTTTATCCATCTGTAGAAATGGCATTTGATCACTATTACTCACAAGTTGTTTAATTTGACAGACAACTAGTTGAACCTGCTATGGCGACTATATCACCAACTTCATCTGGCTTTTAGGGATTTTTATATTGCAAATGGGTGGGACTGCAACTTGTTTCGTATATGTGTTGTAACCATGAAGGACTGTGCTCATATGGATGCAACCTCAAACAAATGGTTTTGGATTATTTCCAGTCTGACATTTTTGCTAATCATCCTGTTTAGTTCCTTTTTAAATAACAACGTCATTGATAAAATAAAAGGGAAACATAGGAGGGGCAGAGATTGGCAGATACAAAGAAGATCTAGAAGCATCTTCCTTGTGCGGCACAAAGTCGATGATGGCTATCCAAACCTTAGTTGCAAAGTCCTAACTGACAGTTTAGAGTCCTTTTGAAAAAGTCTGCCTTTCTTCATTGACAATTGCCCATTATATAGGTAGATTACAATCTATTTAGGGAAGAAATACAAGCTGATCTTCAGCCCCTACCATATATACATCTATCTAAATATCTGTACAGCTAATATATCCTAATTAAGGAAGGAATAAATCAGTATAATTTGTCATATCAGTCAAAGTCAGTAGATATTAGTCAGAATCTTGTAGATATTAGTCAGAATCGCTATTATTAGTCAGAATCTGTGTAGATATTGTAGATATTAGTCAGAATCAGAATCAGAATCATAAAGTCAGAATCAGTAAATCAGTAAAGTCAGTAAATCAGAATCAGAATCTGTAAATACTGTAAAGCTAAATCAGAATCAGTAAAAAGTCAGAATCATTGTGTAGATTGATATTTCCTTTGACATCCCCCCTCAAATTGATGCTGGTAAATCGACAAGCATCAATTTGCTAACGAGAAAATGATGGCGCTGACGTGGCATGGATTTTGTGAAGATATCGGCGATCTGCAAAGTTGTGGAGATATGTGGAAGAGTGATGACTTGATGATCATAGGCTTCCCTGATTGAGTGACAGTCAACCTCGATGTGCTTGGTGCGTTCGTGATAGACTGGGTTTGCGGCAATTTGGATGGCACTAGTGTTGTCAGCATGGAGTGGAGTAGGATGTACGGGAATGAAACTGAGCTCTGTGAGGAGACCACGCAGCCAAATGATCTCGGAGCATGCTGCAGACATAGCTCGACTCGGCCTCAGTAGATGATTTGGAGACGTGGTCCGCTTCTTGCATTTCAAGAGATAAGGGTATCACCAAGAAACATACACCACCAGGTAGTAGATTTCTGTGTGTCGGGCGGCTTGACCACCCAGTCAGCGTCACTATAGGCTTGTAGCTGAAGTGAAGAACCGGAAGGGAAGAATAAGCCACGAGTAGGTGTCCCAAGAATGTAGCGAATTATGCGGCGGACTGCTGATAGATGGAGATGCCTCGGTGCTTGCATGAATTTGCTGACGGTATGAACAGATAAGAGATGTCTGGTCGGGTAATGGTTAGATAGATAAGACTACCAACCAACTTCCGATAGGTAGTAGGATCCTCAAGAAGCTCCCCTTCGTCACGTCGATATTTCACATTAAGTTCCATGGGGGTGTCAACCGAAGTAGCGTTGGTGAGACCAGCTAGCTGAACCAGATCTTGACTATACTTGTCTGATGCAAGAGGAGACCGTGCGGCTGATGATGCACCTCTAAACCCAAGAAATAGGTAAGTTGGCCAAGATCTTTCATGTGAAATGTGGAATTCAACAAAGTCTGAACCGCAGAGATTGCCTCCAAGTCAGAGCCAGTGATGACGATATCGTCCACATAAACAAGGAGGACGACGATACCTGTGGATGTCCTTTGTAGAAAAAGAGAGGAGTCATACTGACTTTGAGTGAAAGAAAAACTAAGCAAAGTAGATCGAAACTTCTCAAACCATACTCTTGGTGCCTGCTTCAAACCATACAAAGAACGTTTCAGTTTGCAAACATCATTAGGTGAGGAAGTGGGCATACCAGAGGGAAGTTTCAAGTAAACGTCTTCCTTGAGATCACCGTGGAGAAATGCGTTCTTAACATCCATTTGATGTAAGGGCCAGGATTGGGATGCAGAAGAGCGAGTATAGTTCGGACAGTGGTCATTTTGGCGACCGGTGCAAAGGTCTCATCATAGTCGAGACCATATTCTTGTTTGTTGCCAAGTGCCACTAACCGAGCTTTGTAACGATCTATGGACCCATCGGAATTAAGCTTGATAGAAAACACGAACTTACTGCCAAGGGGTTTCACGGAGGAGGGACATGGAATAACATCCCAGGTTTGGTTTTCTTCAAGTGCGAGAAGTTCGGTTTCAATTGCTTTTCGCCAACACTCATGCTCCATTGCCTGTTTATAAGATGAAGGAAGAGAAATAGACGACAAAGTGGCTGTGAAGGATGAAGGAGAAGAGAAACCAAACCTATCTGGGGGTCTACGAACCGAGTCGAGTCGGAGAGAGGAGGTGCAGTCTTTGAAACAGAGCAAGAAATCGGGGAAGAAGCTTGAGGGGGCTCGGGAGTGTCTTTGAAGGTTGGTGGGAAGTGGTGGTGGAGCGTCGTCGATACACTAGGAGAGGTTTAGAAGGGACCTGGATCTGCAAGAGAGTTAGGAAACATAGGCAAAACGAGAAAATGAAGGAGAAACATGATCCGATGGGTAGAAAAGAAATATTGATTTTCGAAAAAATCACATTTCTAGAAACTCGAATGCGACACGATTTGGATCATAGCAAATGAAACCTTTTCGTTGTCTTGAATATCCTAGAAAAGCACATTTAATTGATCGAGCCGTAAGTTTTGTGCGTTCATGTGCGGAAGATGAACATAATGATACACAACCAAAGGTACGAAGGTTAGAATAAGTTGGAGGGTGACCAAATAACCCGGTGAAAGGTGAGTCATGGTTCAATATGGGAGAAGGCAATCTGTTAATGAGATGGACAAGAAGTGGAAAGAGCTTCACACCAAAATCGAGAGGGCGTGGAAGATTCTAACAGAAGAGTGCGAACCACATCAAGAAGGTGACGGTTCTTCCTTTCAGCCACTCCATTTTGTTGAGGTGTCGAAGGGCAAGACCGTTGAGAGATGATGCCATGATTCTGTAGGAAGTCCTGAAACAAATGAGACATATACTCACCCCCATTGTCAGAACGAAGGATTTTGACATGGGCCGAAAATTGTGTCTGAATATATGCATGAAAAATTTTAAAAACAGAAAATACTTCGTCTTTGGAATGAAGGAAATAAATCCATGTGAAACGACTATAGTCGTCAATAAAAGTGACAAAGTATTTGTAATTAGCATGCGAAGTGACTGGTGCCATACCCCACACATCACTATGTATCAAATCGAAAGGTTTGACAACATGCGGTGTGTGAAAAGGAAAGGGTAGAGTTTTACTTTTGCCAAGTCTGCAAGAATTGCAATCAAACTGAACAACACTAAGAGATGGTGTTTCATTATTCCCAAGAAAACCAGATTTCAATAAAGCATGAAGTACATTAGAGTTTGGATGTCCGAGACGTTTATGCCACGCTCGGTAATCAACATGATGAATTACAAGCGACAAAAGGCAAAGAAAAAAGAAGACAGAGGAAATTGAAGAGGAAAAAGACGTCCCACTTTAGGCCCCCTCGCGATCATCCGCCCGATCGTTGATCTGCACAACACAACCAGATTTAGAAAACTCTACTTTACAATCATTATCAACTAACTGACCGACAGACACAAGATTGGTGGTAAGACCAGGAGATACGAAGACATCAGTGAGAGAGGAGGAAACATCACCAGTGGCCGTGATAGGTAAATGATTGCCATCACAGTATGAATTTTGAGATTTCCAAAATATTTGTTTACATTGGTAAAGAGAAGCAGCATTGTTTGTCATATGATGGGAAGCCAGGAATCAAAGTACCAAGGAGATGATGTAGTGAAGGGTTTACCCGAGAGTCCTAAAGTCGAAAATGCCGAAATGATCATTTGTTGAATCATGTCGTGGGTCACGGGTTGGACCGAAACGGAGCAGGAGCAGGAGCACTTTGTGTTGTATTCACCAAACTACCCGCACTAGAAGAGCCAACCGAGACAAGATATGCTTGTCTCCGATTTCTTGGGGTCGAGTTGGGCATTCCTTGATGATATGGCCATCCTTTTGCAATAGTTGCAGAATTTTCGGGACGATTTGAAAAGCATAATGACCAAATCCTTGCAATGAAGCAACCGAACAAAGTGCTCATATCCCCGCTTTCGTGGCCTCGCCTTGTCTTTGCATAGGCTACACAGAACAGATGTAGATCGTCGTTGTTCCATGGTGGTTTGAGTGAGAAGGCGCTGTTCCTCGCGAAGAAGATCATTTAGGCATGTATCCAAGGAGGGACAGATTCTCGGTTCATAAGATTGGATCTCGGTGCCTTCAAATTCGGACCTTAGTTTCATTAGAAATTGATCCCTCGAGTAGTTTCATGGGACAGATTGAACAGAACTAAGACCTTCGGATGGTAAGTCAAGTATAAACTATATCGGTGTATTCACCAAAGATTAGTGAATCTAGAGTAAAAATCGAGATAGAAAGACTATCCTGTTGGAGAGTGGCCAATTCATGTTCAAGCCGGAAACGACGAAGCAAGTGTTTTGTTGATCGTAGACCTTCTTCGAGATATGTCCACATCCGAGTCGTGATCCGAGAAGATCGAAGGTTCAAGATGATGTTGGGTTCAACGGATCCCAAAATCCATGCCATAACTTGTGCGTCCTTGACTTCCCACTTGGCGTGTCGGTCTTTGTCTTTGTCTTTGTCAGGAGCTAGGTTACTGCCATCAACATGTCCCCACAGCTCCTTACCTTTGACGAAAATCCTGAAATGAAACGCAAGCAGAGTAGTTCTTGCCATTGAAACGAATCAAAGAAACATCAGACTTATCGGAAGACATGAGGTCAACAGAACTAGAACAAGAATAACCGAGACTAAGAAACTTGAGAGCACGAGACAAATGGAAATTTAGAGCTATAGCTCTGATACCATGATTTAGAGTCCTTTGAAAAAGTCTGCCTTTCTTCATTGACAATTGCCCATTATATAGGTAGATTACAATCTATTTAGGAAGAAATACAAGTCGATCTTCACCCCTACCATATATACATCTATCTAAATATCTTGTCTGACTAATATATCCTAATTAAGGAAGGAATAAATCAGTATAAGCGTCATATCATCAAAGTCAGATATTAGTCAGAATGTAGCTATTAGTCAATGCTATTATCTGTAGAATCTATTGTAGATATTAGTCAGAATCTTTGTAAATCAGAATCTGCAAAGTCAGAATCAGAATCAGTAAAGTCAGTAAATTTGTAAATCAGAATCAGAAAGCTAAATCAGAATCAGAAGTCAGAATCTATTTGTGTAGATTGATATTTCCTTTGACACTAACCAGTGTTCGAAATATCGGTATCGCACCCTTGGGATATAGATACGTATCGGTTATCGCACGGGATATATCGTTTGTATCGCATAATTTATCGCACTTTTTGGGAAACATGGGGAAACATTAGGAAAATGGTTGAATTTTTTAATGAAACTTTGGGGATTGTTAAAAAAGCCCTTAATACACACTTTTAAATCATAACATCTCAAAAAAAAAAAAGATGCACATAATAAGTTTCCTTTGTATAGGGTCCTAAGCTATGTGATGTTTAACTGAACTAATGCAACTATATTTAAATTGGATGCATGATACATTTACAACATGTTTTACCCTACAGAGATGTGACTGTTTTATTCGCATCATATTTTCACTTCATACAGGTGTATATGAACACATCAACAGTTAGGCTGGAAAATAAATGACATGGTGGACCCTGAAGTGACGTCACCAAGTTTTGTAGGGCCCACCATGATGTATGTGTTGTATCCACACCGTCCATCCATTTGGAGATATCATTTTAGGCCATGAGAAAAAGAATGAGTCAGATCCAAAGCTCGAGTGGACCCCACCACAGAAAACAGTGGAGAGAGTGACGCCCACCATTAAAAATTTCTAAGGGCCACAAAAGTTTTAGATCAAGCTGAAATTTGTTTTTTCCCTTCTTTCATGTCTGTCTTAACTTATAAACAGGTTGGATCTCAGATAAACATCATAGTGGACCTTAGGAAGGTTTCAACGGTGGGTGTCCCTCTCCCCACTGTTTTCTGTGGTGGGGTCCACTCCAGATTTGGATCTGACTCATTTTTTGTCTCATGCCTTAAAATGATCTAGCCAAATGGATGGACGGTGTAGATACAACACATACATCATGGTGGGCCCCACAGAATTTGGTGACGTCACTTCAGTAGTCAGTCTGGCTACGCAACCTATCAGTATCTAATCCGCGTCCTACAAATCTGCGTAGGGAGACAGATTGGCTACTCCGCTTACACCACCCCGTGGCTGGTGGTCGGTGCTCCATGGGCCCCACCATAATGTATTTGTTTCATCCATTTTTACGGATCATTTTGGGGATTGATACGAAAAATTATAGGGATATAAATCTCAGGTGGACCACACCACAGGAAAACAATAATGATTGGATATCCACCATTAAAATCCTCCTAACTAGGTTCCGCTCCCTCTCTGACTCGTGCTTCACTCTCACTCCTACTCCCACTTTCCTACCTACTTGTTTACATTCTAACACAGACGCTTCCTCGCTCCCACACCAGAATCTGTTGCCACTTCACGCTTTGTGCTACTGTAGTTCAAACTCGTCACAGGAAAGGTAGAGATTGTCAGATACAAAAATATCTGGAACTGCCTTCACATGTGGTACAAAGTCGCCATTTGAGACCACACAATCACTAGATCAAGTACTTGTTGTGTTGTTGCCAATAGAGTTGTGACGATGCTGGTGCCTTCACCGAATGTGTATGTGATTTGCAAATACAAATCAAGGAGACTAACAATGACATTAGATTAGGAAAGTTCATGTAAATTGGGGGCAAACTGATGTCGCTAGTAGTGAGAATACTATCTCATGGGGTAGTGGAAAATTCAAGTTGAAAGAGTTAAAATCCCTCAGGCCTCATCTATACCGTATTAAATGGTTCATAAAGGGATCTGGAGGTGCCAGCTATGAGATCATGCTTCACAGCTTCCTTTCATGTTAAAATTTCACCAATTTCCTCCTAATTTATCATGCATTGTAATTTCTAAATTCTAATCGATGATAAGTTTGACGCATGGGGGATTTCCCTTTTGAGTTTTAGTTGCTGAATCTTGTGGAGATGTTTCTAGAACATTTCCACTTTTTTTCATAGTTAGATGTAAACTTTTGTTTTGGTATCTCTGGCATCTCTAACAATCTACTTGGAGTCTACCATCCACGCTGTCTTTTAGAAACATAGCTTCTCAAATTGTCATTGCATTAACAGTTCCATTCTCATACCGTTCTTCGAATCTGCAAGACTATCCTTCACAATTTTCAGGATGAAATTACATTATGGTTCTTTTATCTAGCTCTTCTATTCCAACTAGAAGATCCCATACATGGGCGGTAGAACCCCAAACTCTTAATCGTATATGTCAGGTTTGTTCCATGCAAAGATTGTAAGGAATCATTTTAGTAATTTGGTTTGAGCATGATAAGTATATGAATGGTAATGGATAATGCTTCTCCTAAAAAAATTCTTTCTAGCTTAGAGTGACTTAACATTGACCTGACAATGTCATATAGCATTTTGTTTCTCTCGGCTATGCCAAATTTTTTTTTTGGTGGTATGTAGCTCAACCAATAACCCAAGGGAGGTGTTATTCCTTCTTGTTTCAGGGGCATGCTGCATTGGTTTCATCTTCCAAGGGCATAAGCCTGTGCAGTTTGGGTGAAAAATATTTCCTTTTTTGTAATTTATTTTCTGGTCAATGATGACAAAAGACCTGGGTAATGCATGGGTTGAATATGTGAACTAATGTTTTAAATATCGACGATATTGGCTGATATATCCCACGATATATCATGTATTCCACCTGTGCAATACAAGATGCGTAGGTAGTGCCGATATATCCCGCATGTTCGATCCGGTGATCATTTTCAGTTTCCGGTGTCTTTTTTTTTTTTTATGTTGAAATTATATTAAATCAGTGTCATCCATTGGTTTCATGTTTTGCATGAAAAATCGTGGACTTGGAGCTTTGATTTCGATATCCATTGGCTCTTCATGTTCTCCATGTTTTTTTTTTTTTCAAAATTTTCCTTCAGCCAACTGTCAATTGAGACTAAAATCGAACTATATGGGAGTATTTGGTGAAATGATCATCACATGTGCTCTAATTTCAGAATTTGAGTGTAGGTGGTCCGATTTGGGAAAATTTGGGGAAAATTCAAAATTTTCCCAAATTCTCCCAAATTGCTTGCAATGTTGCACTCCAAACATGAAATCAAGCATGTATGAGGGCTGATCTACTGATTTGTTAAGGTCTTTTTTAACAATCCTTGAAGTTTCATTGAAAAATTCAACCGTTTTCCCAATGTTTCCCCATATTTCCCAAAAAGTGTGATAAATTACCTGATACAAACGATATATCCCATGTGATATCCGATACATATCTAAATCCCAAGGATGCGATACGTAACACTAAACCGATATTTTGAACACTGATGTGAACAACTCCCAGAAAAGAGGCAGCTTGTGAATGTGTCCGGTTTGAAAACCGCACAAATGGATGTAATTTATTCTTTATGCCATTGGCTGCTGATTGTTAAAATCAATTTTATGGTCCTTTTAGTCTATCTCAATGAACTTTTTTGCCTTGCAAGCATTGTCCGGAGTATCTCCGATATTATCCGTATCTCCAGCTCAGTGATACCACCAATAACAATGGTAGCGATACCGATAACACTGATAGTACCAGAAATTCCAGGTATCGGTGATGTGTCCCTAAGTATCGCCAATATTTTAACTGTGTAAATTCCAGGCGTTGCTTGTATCGCAAATGTATCGATATCGCCAATATTTTTTACCATGTAAATTGCGGGGTGTTGCTTGTATCACCAATGTATCGGCGACATTTCAATAATATCGCCAATGTATTGATATTGCCAAAAATCTGTTTATTAAAAAAAATTCCATTTCAATTTTTTTTATGGGCGCATGGTTGTATCGATGGATATTTGGATAGATCGGTGGATGGATAGATGAGATTGATGGGATGATTGGACTGATTTCTTATAACAGCACATACTTTTACGCCCCCAATAAATGGAAACTTAATGTATGCATTCTTTTTTACAAATTTTTTTATTCCTAAATATGCAAATATGTGTATTTTAGCATCTCCTGAAGTTTCACTGAAAAATTCCACCATTTTCACCATGTTTCCCCAATGTTTCCCCGCATTTCCGGTTATTGGTGATATTATCAACAATATCGATATTATTTTTGTATCCCCGGCCAGCGAAACTTGTACCGATACCAATACTTTCAATGCTGCTTGCAAGTTTATTTCACATTTTTGATCTACTACCATGCCTTCGAACCTATAGAGAAGCTAGGATGGAAAATGCAAGGTAGTGTAGAGGTGTTGCTTTGATGATCCTTGGTGTTATGTCAATAATTTGGCCTTACGCTTTTCCTTGTAATTTTTTATTGTGCTGTAAAGTCAAAAGTTTCTTCCCTAGCTTCTTGTGATGTTGCTTCTCTTGTTCTCTTTCTTGTTCTCAAAATTATGTAAATTATGTTTCTATGTTACTTAAATGGAGTTGGTTATTCAGCTTCTATACATTTTGTAGCGTTTATTGTGTTACGTAGATTGATGTCTCTCTGATTTGCAGTTAGCTTGAACTGATGAATTACCTGTTTTCTTCCATACTGTCTTGTGTGGAAAGGTTGCTTGATCTTCTATTACATATGATATTACAACAACAATGATTTAAGTAACCATGTTGTGCCATTTCTAACTTGGTTTAATTGCTTTCAGCTTCTAGATTGTTTACTTGGACATAATGAATCTGCGCTATTTAGGCGGGCACAGTTAAAAGCCCTCGTCTCTATCCACAGCCAAGAGGTGAGCCTAATTTGGAAATGAACTAGTCGACATGTTATAGGAATGCTGGGGAGATTTCTGCAAAGAGGATAAGGGGTATTCTTCATGGAAACATGTCGACATGACACTCATAGGCAGTTTTCACCAGGTGTAACTCACCATGAAAATGAACTGTCCCAAGAATCAGGCCACTTCACTTATCATGCCAAGCACAGGTGTACATTGAGAATTGCCCATTGGTCTTTTGATTCTATTTGTCCATTTTTCTGACGTGTGGACCAGCTAAGGAGTGGCCCATCATGATTTTTGGTCTAGGGCAAGTTGACAGTGAGCAACATAATGAATAGTCTAGATCTCGTAGGCATGTCATCTTTGCATGTGGGAAGTGAAGAAAACCCCAATCCTCTTTGTGCATATCTTCTTAGCATTTCTCCAGTAGTTATCATGGGCTGAGTATCATCATAACATAATTTCATGAGTTCTACCATTTCAGGCTGGTAAGGGTGGCGAACTCACCCATGATGAGACGACAATTATAAGTGGCGCACTCGATTTGACTGAAAAGGTATGAATGCTAGCGAAACTGAGGCATATCGAATGGCTACAATGTTATTGTTTGTTTACTATTGCTCAATCATGTGAGAATTTCAAATTTCAGATTCTTGTATCATTGAGGTTAAAGGTGTCTGGCTAACAAGATTGCAACTGGTGATCTAGATATCGATGGATATTGCATGTGGCCGATGTGATATGCAAGAGTTGTTAAATTCTCTTGTATCACACAAAATATCGCACTGTATATTGAGACATTGTGATATTTTGCCAAAAAACCCTTCATAAACTTTTCCCTATATCGTCGATACATGCGATACACTGCAATATGTATTGTCAATACATTGCAATACATTCCCCCACTGGAAATTCAAAAAAAAAGAAAAGAAAAAACCCACAAATCCAATTTTCAATTATATTTATTTGGGGGGGATTTTGTTTTTGTCAATGTTCGAAATATCGGTATCGCGTTACGTATCGCACCCTTGGGATACAGATGCGTATCGGTTATCGCATGGGATATATCAGTTGTATCATGTAATGTATCTTTGTTGTTGGAAACATGGGGAAACATTGAAAATTGGTCGAATTTTTCAACGAAATTTCAATGATTGTTAAAAAAGACATCAATACACACTTACAAATAAAAACATTACAAAAAAAAAAAGTGCACATAATGGGTTTTCTTTGTATGGGGTCCTAATCTATGTGTTGTCTAACTGAATTGATGCAAGTATATTCAAAGTCTATTCACATAATTTATAAATGTAAGAAGACATGTGGAAACGCAAGCAATAAATTCAAAAGCAAATGAAGAATCACTAGATTAGGTTACATACATGTTTGATTTTTTATTTATTTATTTTTTTTTTGGATTTTCCGCAACTCGGTTCTCCTCTAAATTTTGAAATCGAAGTTCCCAATCCATGATTTTTCATGCCATGCAAAACATGAAAAATGATGAATTTGTAACAATTTGACACCGATTTAAAATGATTTATAAGGGGGAAAAATGATCGGAAAAAAAAAAAAAAAATGTTCACCGGATCGAACATGTGGGATATATCCCACTACTTGTGTGTTTCATATCGCATAGGTGGGATACAAGATATATCGTGGGTTTATCAGCCAATATCGTCGATATTTAAAACACTGGTTTTTATACTTTTATTGAATGATTTATGAATTATATGAACTAATTTTGGATATAATTGCGTAAGACAATGCATAGTTTAGGATCATATACAATGGAAACTTATTGTGCTTGTGCACAATGTTTCTGTATTGTTATCACATAATGTATCACACCCTTGGGATATGGATAATAGGGAAATTGGTCGAATTTTTCAATAAAACTTGGGGATTGTTAAAAAAGACATTAATTCAAACTTAGAAATCAAAACATCACAAAAAACAAGTGCACATAGTAAGTTTCTATTGTATGGGGTCTTAATCTATGCATTGTCTAACTGAACTGATGCAAGTATATTCAAACTCTATTAATATAATTTATAAATGTAAAAAAGACATGTATGTAAACACCATCAATACATTAAAAAACAAAACAAGAAGTAGAAAATTAGAAATATAAATGTGAATAATTTGTCTAGTTGTGGCTCAGACCCACATAGAGCTGCGTGGTGGCTCAAAATCATCTCCATCTCGATGGGCTGGGCATAGTACTGTTGCTCCACAAACCAACAATACTATTCCCATATCATAGTAGAATGATACTGGTTATAATACTCTCTAATATAACTGCCAGTACTCGTCCTCTTCGATTTGAGAAATTTTTTCAAAATTTCCCCAATTTTCTGCAAGTCAGCCCACCTTCTCCAAAATTAGAGTGTATGTAATGAAGATTTCATCAAACACTCCTGAATTCTCTGAAGTGGGTGCCAATTGACCGTTGATCGAAGTAGAATTTTGGGAAAAAAATTACATTTTTTAATTAAAAATAATTTTTTTATCCAGAAAATCCCCAAATTACCAAGAATCACTAGATCAGGTGACATACATCATACATGTTTGATTTTGTATTTGGAGACGGATTGCAACCGATTTGGCGATTTGTATGAAATTGAGAAATTTTGATTTTTTTTCAATTTTCTACAACTCAGCCTATCTATAACAAATCTCGAAATCATAGCTCTAAATCGATGATTTTTCATGCACAACATGAAGAATCATGGATTTGTAACCATTTGACACTGATTTAACATGATTTACAACAAAAAAGGGATTTAAAAAAATAAAAAATGCTCACTGGATTGAACATGTGGGATACCGGCACTACTTGTGTGTTTCGTGTCCCATAGGTGGAATACAAGATATATTGTGGGATATATCGGTCAATATCGTTGATACTGAAAACATTGGTTGTGCATACCTTTTTTGTGATTTTTGAATTCCAAAGCGTGTAGTCATGTCTCTTTCAATGTATCCTAAAGTATTTTTTTTTTTTGAAAATTCCATCATTTCCCGATGTTTCCCTCAAACAGCGATACATTTCCTAATACATGTGATATTTCCTATGCGATACTGATATGTTTCAGTATCCCAAGGGTACGATACATGCATTGATACAGATGCTTAAATCACTGGTAACAACAACAATGAATAGTACTAGTTCTTTATATAGAAGAATGTTGACAACGTCCAAATTTGCCAATAGAAACAAGAAGCAAATAACCACTTGCAGGCACCACAAGCACTTCAGTTCTGAATTTCATTCATGCATCTATTATTAACTTTTATGCAATAAACTTATGGTGCATTTGGATGCTCAGTTCCACTCTAAATGCAATAATTCAATTAAATGTGGAGGAAATGACCAAAGTGGAGATGGGACCATTCTATTCCATAATGCTGACCAACCCCTAATTGCATTTCCATGTCTGAAACTATCAGAATTTCTATTTGGGGGCCCCTACCTTATTTCGAATGGAGTCAGACAAGCCCCACTCTGGTACTTAATTGAATTGAGGTATTGCATTTCAAAGTTTCAATTCAATTGAGCATCCAACACAACTGTTGTCAATAGTACATCCTTGAAGTGTAGTAGTAATCAATGTTCTATTGAGCAAACTTTTTAATCAACCTCATAACGGTAATTACAATGGCCATTATGGACACTGTACCGTTATTGAATACCTCAGGTGAGACGCATGTTATTCAAAGACAGCTGCTTATCAGCCAATACGTAAAGGAAACAATCAAGGGTTTGGTAGGAAGGCTCAAGAGCCTAGATCCTTAAAAAATGTCCTAACCAAGATGGAACATTTGGAATGTTGCTCTTGTAGAATAGTTATGCATGTGAGGCTTTAATATGAATCGATGGCAAAGGAGGCTCCTCAAACTGAGTTGTTTCATTAGCTTGTCTTTGTTATCAATAAGTATGGAAAGATCGGTGAGGATGGTTGCAACAGAACTAGATATGAAGATGTGTGTCTGAAGTCCTCTGTGATGATGGAGTGCCCATGTAACTTAAGGGAAAACCTTTAAGACAATTATTCTACTTTGTATGCTTTGTAGGGTAGTGTGCTAAGAAAGCGACATGAGCAAGGGATGAGTGTTGTGGTTGAGATTCTTGAGATGATACATGAGAAGATCGTAAAGTGAATTAGGTTGTTGGAAGCAACCTAGGCAAGGTGTTCCGTAGCGGTAACGGTGGGCGTAACAGTCCCCACCGTTACCGATATGGATACGCCCCGTATCGGCCGATACGGGGCGTATAACGGTCCATTTTTTTTTGGTCAAAAAATTTTGGAAAAATATCCATTAAATCCAAAATGTTCTAAATATTCCAAATATGCTTTCATTTATAATTTTGAACATGTTTACGGTGGTGTAACGGTCCACTCTTTGGTGAGAAGTTGTATCAAACTGTCTGATGAATTTATGAACCTGACAACCTAGTATTGGCTATAGATCTTTTATATTTAATTATCAAACTATATAATATTAATATGAATTAATTAGAATGAATCTAATACCAAAATATCTCATATTTGTAGGTATTGGTGTATTACATACCTTGTGACTTGTGTATATTTTATTTCAACATACAATCTAGGGACTTTTATGTCCAATTATGTAATTCATATATCTAATAAATTAATATAATTTTTCCCAATAAATGTTAAGAAAAAATTTGAAATTATATTCAAGTAAATAGTGTTGTTGATTTAGAGCTGATTTGGAGGACCATTTGATGCCCCAAATCAACGTTAAATTCATGCAATCTATTGGCACTTATCTTACTAATGGATTGGTAGATATTTATTGAACAATGAAGAATGAAAAATATCAAATGATCCTATTTCAGAAAAACTAGTGTTTGCAAATTAACGGTGAAAATCATTTAAACAATTTAATTTTCAAATTGTGACTTGGCAACAATAGTGCCATAATTTAATTTATTAATTTTGAGTTAATGTATGCCTCATGGACAATTTTCAGGGCCATGTACATAGGGCCCACCATGATGCATGTATTGTATATCAATGACATCCAATTGTTTTATCAAATCACTTTAAGGCATGGTCCAAAAATGAGGTAGATCCAGATCTAAAGTGGACCACTAGTGGGTGAGGCCTTGAAATTGGGGTCCACCTTGATGTATTTGTATATCCGTGCTGTCAACTATTTTGCCAACTCATTTTAAAGCATGATCCAAAAAATCAGGTGGATTTAAACCTTAGGTGGACCACTAGTGAATGACGCCCTAAACATAAGACCCACCTTGATGCATTTGTTGTATATCCATGTTGTCCATCCTTTTTGCCAACTCATTTTAGGGCATGGTCCAAAAAATGAGGCAAATCCAAATCTTTGGTGGACCACACAGTAGGGATTGAATTCCCACAATTAAAATTTCTATTATTATTATTATTTTTTAAGCTGTGACTTGTGTTTTCCTTGATC
Source organism: Magnolia changhungtana (assembly GCA_030180095.1). NCBI lineage: Eukaryota > Viridiplantae > Streptophyta > Magnoliopsida > Magnoliales > Magnoliaceae > Magnolia > Magnolia changhungtana. Next base: position 11,057,723 of record JASAUF010000676.1, read on the forward strand.
CAGGTCCATGTAACCTTATCAACATTTTCGATGGTAAATAAACTTTACAATGGGCCATAATAAGTTTTTAACAATGGGCATTCAATCCTACTGTGCGGTCCACTTGAGATCTGGATATGCTTCATTTTAGGGACCATGCCTTGAAATGATTAGGAAAAACCAATGGGTGGCATGGATATATAATACAACACATAAATCAAGGTGGGCCACATGCACTAAAACAGTGCAAGTGCACTGAGCGGCATGCGCCGCAGACTACTTAACAAAATAAGGTGCGTGGCTGTTTTACAGCCATGCCACCCATTCATTTTTTTTCAAGACAGAGAGAGGGAGAGAAATGAGAGGGAAAGAGAAAAAATGAGTGGGAAAGAAAGGGAAAAGGAGAGAGAAGGAGAAAACGAGAGGGAACAAGAGAGAAGGTGGAGAGGGAGCCGTATCAGAGGGGAAAGAAGAATGAGGAGGAGCTCCAACGGGGCCGCGAGGAGTTGCAGGCTTGCAGCAACGCCGCGAAAGAAGAAGAAGAAGAAGAAGAGGAAATGAAAGAAGAATCGGGTTAGTTTTTTTTTTTTTTTTTCCTATTTTCTTTTAGGGTTACTGCCCGTAACGAACGTTTCGGTTCCATTTTCTGGACCTCCCCGTATCGTGTAACAGTAACCGTCGTTACCGTTACGTATCGGCCGTTATGGTTGATATATAACCGATTTGGGACACCTTGAACGTAAGTGTAGTCCTCATAAGAGATCAAACTTGGTAGAGCAAATTAAGATGGTTTGGGCATGTGTAACAAAGACAAAAGACGACCCTGATGGAAGGGAGCTTTGATTGGGGTTGTGTGAACAGAGGATGAGAGGAAGACTTGAAAGGACGTGGATCGAGCTTTGATACCAATAAACTTTAATCCCTAAACCCTAAACCCTCAATAAACTCTAAACCCTAAACCCTACTTTATTACTGTAGCAAAGTAGCAAAGTTACTGTAGCACGGGATACTAGAAACTATTAGAACCCTATCATTAATTACAAAGTTACTAGAGTTTCTTTATAAGACTACGAATATACAACCCACACAATTCTATTATCATGAAGAGAATAAACCCTATTAAAGCGATAATGCATGACGGACATATGGATATAGTGGTGGCTGGTGACTTCGGAGGTATACACTACAAAAGCATGGGTTGATAAGGATGATATCTCTAATGAAATGAAAACGAGAAATGTTATAACATTTGAGACGGTTTACTCTAATTCGGAACTTGAAACAATTCATATTTCTGATAATCATTACAATACACTTAGAAATGGAACTCGAGACTCAAGCAGACTCTGCCTTCTGCATTTGCAAACTGCGGTATTTATAGATGAGAGGTAGAGGTTGCAGATTTCAAAGAGCTTCGAATTCGCGGATTTCAGATACTTTAAAGTGATGCAGGACATGAAAGTCAAATATGATGTGTAAGATTTTCAGGCTTTAGATCACGTTAGTTTGGAAACAATTACACAAAATTCCATATCCCACACAAAAGTTCAAGCATTCAATCAAGGGGAATCTATGCAGGCCCAGGCCTACACAAGCTAGGGTTGGATTAATCAAAATTATATACCAAACAATAATCAAAGGAGGGTAAATTCATCCACACATGCACAGAAATAATTCTCCAATCCAAGGGGTTCATAGGTTTCAATTCGGGGAACCCTAAGGTTGAAAAAAGGGCATAAAATGGGGATTTGAGTAATTTAGGGTTAGGGTTAGGGATATGGGGTGAAAGAGAAGAGAGACGAACCAGAGAAGCGTCACACGCGTGGACAGCGGTGAAGGCCCAGACGCACGTGCGCTGGAGGTGTCCCGCAAGTGTGTGGGGCCCACGAACCGAAAAACAGCAAGCTTGGCCCTGGTCAGCCAGGAGTGGTCCACAAAACCTCCAAATTTCAGCCTGATCCGATGCACGGTCTGTGCGTTGTGCTCCGTCGAACTTTTAGCCCTCCTGTAGGGTCAGATTCTGAAAATCTATTGTAGAGAGAAAAACGGCTGCAATAGAGGATGGATTTGAAGCGTAGATGATTGTTGAAGAAGAGAAATATGGATGGTAGAAGGTGGGGGCGAATCGGGATTGGTGTGGCTTCACACCACGGTAGTCAGCCCTTGGAGGAAGGGAGGGTTTCACACCCAATTGAATCTCCACAACTCAGAAATTTAGAGGAGTAGAAAACCCAAATTTTATTAATCTTCAATGAGAAAAAAAGACTACAAGGGGTGCCTATTTACAATAAAACCCTATACCCCAAAAATTGCGCCATGTATGCAACCTATTACTTAGAGACGAAGTAATAAAAAATAACAACTAATCAAAGCAATGTAAACCATACATAATTCCTAATAACAATAATAAGCAAAACCCAAAGTACTAGATTAATTAGAATAGTGAGCCATGATCATGAGAACCCATGGTGGGATTCCAATGACTATCGGGTCCACTCCAACAAACCAAAATACAATCCACTAACTAGGAGGCCCTCCCTGGACGTTGTCATCGATCCAGATCGATGGTGGGGCCCTCCTTGCGTACATGCGTAGGGGGCATGCATGTGCGTGTGATGTCCCCGTCAACTCTCCCCGGTTGCGAAAATTTTGTTGCGCAGCACGCCAACAACACTGTGAACCGAGATCCAATCTTCGGTCTCACCCACAAACGATAAACAAGAAATATAAACTAGAAGAAGAATCAAAGCATTTCAAATAAACCACAAGACAAGATATACGTGGAAAAACCCCAAACAAGGGTAAAAAACCATGGGTGCAAACTTCCACTATGAAGAAAACGAGATTACAAGCAATATACTAACATTTTCCCTTGGATGTATAGAGAAAACCCTCTGCTCACACTTTAAAATAACTCCCATTGTTCTTAGAAAAGCCTAGGGACCCCTATTTATAGTTTAGGCAACTTCCCTTTCGCACCTCTGCGAAAACCAACTCAAAAATCCGTAGGCCGTGCAAAATCCAGAAACGAATCTGCGTAACCTCGACTGGTCGAGTGAACCCTTGATTGGTTGAGCAGGGGCCACGACCGGTCGAGCACCTCGGACCCCAAAAAATATAGCTTACTAGACTTTAAGTTGATCCAGCCCGCGACTGGTCGAGTGGGCCACTCGACCGGTCGAGCGGCCCTGTCCAGATGTGGCTCCACATCTCCCACTTGGAGACACATCACCATAAACCTTCGTCTTCTACATCCGGAGTGCACCACCTCCCCGTCTTTAAGCCTGAAGACCAATCAAAGCTGAATAGAGCTTCAGCTTCTCCCGTGTGACCGCCTTGGTCAGCATATCTGCAGGATTCTCACTTGTATGAATCTTCTCTAGAGCAATCGATCCATCTTCCAGTAACGAACATATAAAGTGATATCTGATGTCAATATGCTTGGTTCGTGAATGAAAGGCTGAAATTTTAGCCAAGTGTATTGCACTCTGACTGTCACTGTACAGCGTGCAAACTGTTTGCTTCTCCCACTACTTGAGCAATCTCTAGCCTCGTGCTCACCATAGCATACATGAGACTCCCAATAGCTGACGCGTATGGGACTTTAGCCATGTAGTCTCATTTCTCCTGCGTCTTTGCACCTTGCTCCTTAGAAAGCTTGAAGTAGTTGGCTAATAGAGTGTTAACCGGCTTAGCACCTCCCATATTGAATCGATCAAGTACCTTGGCTATATACTCTGCCTATGACAAAACCAGTTTCTTGTTTTCCCTGTCACGCTTTATCCTCGTGCCTAGGATTTGTTTTGCAGCTCCTAAATCCTTCATGGCAAATTCTCTAGACAGTTGTCTTTTAAGATCTAAGATGTCCTTCATGCTTGAACCGGCCACAAGCATATCATCAACGTACAAAAGAAGGATGATGTACGACATATCAAACTTCTTCAAATAGCAACAGTGATTTGCATGACATTTCCTAAAACCGTTTCCCGACATGAAACTATCAAACTTCTTGTACTACTGCCTCGGGGCCTACTTCAGGCCATATAGACTTTTCTTCAGTCTACACACCTTGTTCTCCTTTCTTGGTGCCATGTATCCTGTCGGCTGATGCATATATATCTCTTCTTCAAGGTCCCCATGAAGAAAGGTTGTCTTAACATCTAGCTGCTCTAGATGTAAGTCCTCTGTAGCTACTATACTCAAGACTATGCAAATCGTAGACATTTTCATTACCGGTGAAAATATTTCAGTGAAATCGATACCTACCTTTTGTTGAAACCCTTTCACAACCAATCTAGTCTTGTACTGTTTCGAACCATCGTGCTCCTTCAGTTTTTAAACCCACTTATTATGAAGAGCTTTCTTACCCTTGGGTAGAGTGACTAGCTCCCATGTACGGTTAGACTCAAGAGAGTCCATCTCATCATCCATGGCCTTCTCCCACTTAACTCGTGTATCTGACTGTAATGCCTCTTCAAAACACTCTAGCTCACCATTATCTGTCAGCAGTAGATAATGTAAGGAGGATGAGTATCAGACCGTGGGTCTCCTCTCCCGAGTAGACCTCCTTACAACCGGTGTCTGTGGCTCTGCCTCATATGCTCCTTTGCATGATCATCCTGTGGCGCTGTAACACCCATTTCCGGTAACTCTTCCTACTATACGAATTCTTTCTCCTCGGCCTTATTTTCCTGCACACTGTCTTTATGCATCACTTTTTCATTGAAGACTACATCTTTGCTTCTTATGATTTTCCTATTTTCTGTATCCTAAAACCTGTAGCCAAAATCATGCTGCCCGTAGCCTATAAACGTGCACTTCTTGGACTTCGCATCCAGCTTGTTTTTGTGCTCTGCATCAATGTGAACGTATGAAGTGTAACCGAACACTCTGAGATGTGCAAGGTTCACTTCTTTTCCAGTCACGTTTCTTCTGGTAGCCCACCATCCAATGGTGCTGAGGGACTTCTATTGATGAGATATGCGGCAATATTCACAGCATCTGCCCAAAACGTCTTGGGCAACCTTACATGTAGCCTCATGCTCCTGGCGCACTCAAAGATGGTCCTGTTAATGCGCTCAGCCACACCGTTCTGCTGCGGTGTCCCTGGAATCGTTTTCTAATGTTTGATTCCATCTGCTGCACAATACTCCTCAAATTTCTTATCACAGTACTCTCCTATGATCAGATCTAAGACATTTTACAGTTTTACCCGTCTCGTTTTCTACCATTACTTTCCACTTCTTAAATACATCAAATACATCAGATTTGATCTTTAAGAAATAAACCCACAGTTTTCTACTAGCATCATCAATAAAGGAAACAAAATAACATGAACCATTAAGAGATGATACCTGTGTTGGTCGCCACACATAAGTGTGTACAAGCTCCAACAGATGCGTCTTTGGAGAGCGTCCTGTGTTCTTGAAACTTATCATCTTCTGCTTGCCATACACGCAGTCCTCGCAAAATTCCAAGTCAATAGACTTTAGCCCTGTTAGCTTCCCTTTTGACAATAGCACTTTCATCCATTTTTCACTCATATGTCCCAACCTCTGATGTCATAACTGCCCATTTACTCCGGTTGATGCGACTACGAGTGAACTATATGATCCTGAAGTCACGTACAAAGTACCTTCCTTTTTACCTCGAGATATCACCAAGGCACCTTTTGTGATCTTCTAGGAATCACTTGTGAAGGTCGTCACATATCTGGTATCGACCAACTGCCCCACTGAGATCAAGTTTCGTTTCAAACTCGATACATGTCTGACATCCTTCAATTTCAAAGTCGTTCCGTCTTTCTGATTTATATGAATGTTTTCCTTTCCAACAATACTGCACGGCTCATCATCACCCAGGTAGACTCTCTCAAAGTTACCTGATACATAATCACGCGGAAATTCCTTTCATGAAGTGGCATGAAACGAAGCACCGGAGTCTATAACCCAAGACTCATTCCTCGCATCAAGAGACAAGATCAACGCCTCAGTGTCACTCTCCTCAGATAAATTCACTGAATCCTTCTCGCCTTGAGAGCTTCCTTCTTGTTTCTTAAGTGCCCTGCAATCACGTTTCATGTGCCCCTTCTTGCCGCAATGCTAACACCCGTCTTTGTCTTTTGGTCCTTTGGACTTCTTCCTCGACTTAAAACGTCCGTGCTTATTGCCTCCTTTGTTCAACGATCTTCCTTTTCCTTCAACTTTTAGAGCATTCCCTGAATCCCCTAAAACTCCTGATGCCTTTCTTCTAGATTCTTCGCTGAGAATTAGACCGGCCACATCATCAAATTTCAGCTTTGTCGACCCTGAAGAATTGCTCACAGCAATCACCAAACCATCCCAATTGTCTAGCAAACTGGACAAGATCAATAACGCCCTGACCTCATCCTCAAAAACAATGCCAACGGATTCCAACTGGCTCGTGACTGTATTGAACTCGTTTAGATGTGACTGTATTGAACTCGTTTAGATGTTCAACCATGCTCCCACCATCTGACATCTTCATGTTAAATAGTTGTTTCATAAGATGAACCTTGTTGGATGCTGAGGGTTTTTCATACATCGTAGTTAGGGCTTTCATTAATTCTTTTGTGGTTTTCACCTTACATATATTGAAGGCGACGCTCTTAGACAAAGAGAGTCGGATCATTCCTAAAGCCTTCCGATCCAATAAAAACCATTCATCATCTGTCATCTTTTCTGGTTTCTTCTCTTTTCCTCCTAGAGGAATATAGAGGTCCTTCTGATACAGATAATCATTCATCTGCATCGTCCAGAAGGCAAAATTTGAACCATCAAATTTCTCAATTCTAGTCTTTCCTTCTTCCGTCATCACTCCCAATAGAACTAAACCAATAGCTCTGATACCAGTTGTTGTGCAGCACGCCAACAACGCAGTGAACCGAGATCCAATCTCCGGTCTCACCCACAAACGATAAACAAGAAGAAGAATCAAAGCATTCTAAACAAACCATAAGACAATATATAAATGGAAAAGCCCCAAACAAGGGTAAAAAAAAAAAAACTATGGGTGCATACTTCCACTATGAAGAAAACGAGATTACAAGCAATATACTAACCTTTTTCCCTTGGATGTATAGAGAAAACCCTTTGCGCAAAACCCTTTGCGCACACTTTAGAATAACTCTCATTGTTCCTAGAAAAGCCCTAGGGACCCCTATTTATAGTTTAGGCAACTTCCCTTTTGCACCTCTGCGAAAACCGACTCAAAACTCCGCAGTCCGTGCAAAATCCGGAAACAAATCTGCGTAACCTCAACTGGTCGAGCAGGGGCCTCGATCGGTTGACCACCTCGAACCCAAAAAAAAAATAACTCGCTGGACTTTGAGTTGAGCTAGCCCTCGACTGGTCCAGTGGGCCACTCGATCGATCGAGTAGGGCACTCGATTGGTCGATCGGCCCTGTCCAGATGTGGCTCTACATATCAACAAATTTCACCACTGGCGAAACGAAACTCCTGAACCGCTCCAAAATGTCAGGATCAAGTCTCTAAAGCTCTCCTTCAGTGAGCCACGTACTGTCTGAAGGTGGGCATAACTAACACTTAACCAGGTACTTCTGAAACCCGCCGTTTGACGTGGATATTATCTGATGGTCCCGAATATCTTCTCTTCTTTGGGTGTGGAAGGGGTAAGTATAGGAGGTAAAGGCTGGAAAAATGGGTCTGGAAAGGTAGGTATGCGAGGTAAAGGCTGGGACGATGGGTCAGAAAGGGTAGGTATGAGAGGTAGAAGCTGGGAAGATGGGTCGGAAAGGGTAGGTATGGGAGGTAGAGGCTGTGAAGATGGGTCGGGAAAGAGCCATGGATTAAGGGAAAAGTCCGGGGAATTAGGATGGTTAGGTGAAAGGCTGAACAATGCATTAGTGGCCCTCTGAAATGCAACTAAATCCTCCACATTGAATATGGAACTAATTCCCATGGAGGGTGGAAGATCTACCACATACACATTGAAACCGTTTCGTTTTATAATTTTGAATGGTCCAGCGTTATGCGCGTGTAATTTATGAACGGTTCCCTGAGGGTACTGCTCTAGCCTGATGCGGACCATCACAGTTCCTTACATTAACTTTCTTGAAACGTTTATGTTGGTCTGCAGAAAGTGTGTAATGTTCGTTACTAGTCATGATCTTCTGCCCGATTTATTGATGCCATGAATGAATGTGATGCACAAGGGACTCTGCAGACTCTGATGGCCTATGGGATAGTGACATAGGGACAAGATCGATAGGCTTCCTAGGAACAACATTACACCAAAATGTCGCTTTATATGACTCAAACTGAATAGGAATAAAACAACGGCGCCAACTATCGGTATTATTTACTTGTATAAAGGCGTGACGCACAACCGCAAGGGTCATAGACTCTTGCGCTCCCTCTTCCTCATCACTAGGGGCTTCTACTGGTTCATATTCTTCCTCTTTACCGTCACTTTCTGGGTGCACTACTTTTACTTGCCCATTAATAAGGAACACCTTGGTGCCCTCTCTCGTGCCACACTGGTGGGCAAAGTGACCAAACCCTTGACACCTAAAACACCTAGTTGCTCCATTCTTACGCGAGGTAAACCCGACAACCTCTTTACCCTTATCATCCTTAGGCCTGGACTGAAAACTGCTAGAAGGTTTGTCTTGGTATCCAGTGCTAGGCTTAGCCTCAGAAGGGTTGGCCTTAGTACTAAAATCGTGAAAATCAAACCGCCTTCCCACAAGTGTTTTTAGGTATTGCTCGACCTCTAACACTACTTGATACAACTGTTCAATAGTGTCTATCTTTGGCGAGTAATTCTATCATAATATCAGTACGGAGGCCCATTTTAAATCGAGCAAGGTGAGTACGGGATCCTCATCAACTTCACACCTGGTCAAGTACTCTTCGAACTTCTCAATGTATTTTCCCACACTCATGGAACCTTGTCGAAGCGACTGTCATTCCTCAATCAACCGTAGGCGATAAGAGAAAGAGAGGTACTTCTCCTTAAGTGTTTCTTTCATTTCTCTCCAATGGACTATTGGGAGCTCCCTCACTCTTTCTTTATTTCGCTCTACAGTAGCCCAAAACCTCTTTGCTGGGCTCATGAGCTTCATCTTGGCGAATCGGACTCGACGATCATCTGACATGTTATACCACTCAAAATAGTGGTCCATATCCGCCAACCAGTCTAAAAAGGTTTTAGGATCCAAGTGGCCATCAAACGTGGGGGCATCTACTCTAACTCCCTTGAGGAGTTGCGCATCTGGGTCATATTGTTCATGATGTCCCTGGCGGGGTAGGTGCGCGGGTGCGCGCCCATGACCAATTCCTTGGCCACCTCCATTCCTTGGTCTAACCTCCTAATCACCTGCTTGAGATTGAGCATCTTCCCCAGTGGTGGGGTTTGCTCCGGTGGAGGCCTCTAGCTGGGTAACGCGCACATTAAACTGCTCAAAGAGTTGGTCCATACATTGTTACCCAAGCACTCAAACTGCTAGGTCAGCTTGTTCATTGACTCTCACAATTGCTCCATGTTTAGTATATAGTGCAAGCCAAAACTACAACCCGTACGTGTGGGCATACAACTACTAACTCAACTTAGGGATCTTCTAATACGACTATATGTGCCTAGATGGGACTAAATGCTCCTATAGGACTCCATATGGGGGAATGATACAATACTACTCAATTTCCAGCACCCTATCTGTCCAAAGAATCTGTCAACAGAAAATCCAGCAAAGAGATGCGGATTTTCTGATAGCAGAAAATTCAGCAACTTATATTAGAAATTATAGACCTCTAAATAGCTCTATATGATGATACTTTGTATAATGGACACAAATAAACTAAATCCTAAACATGCAATGCATTCCCCTATAAAAACCTTGTTCTCTGATACCAAATTTGATGCAGGACATGAAAGTCAAATATGATGTGCAAGATTTTCAGGCTTTAGATCACGTTAGTTCGGAACCAATTACACAAAATTCCATATCCCACACAAGTTCAAGCATTCAATCAAGGGGAATCTATGTAGGCCCAGGCCTACACAAGGTAGGGTTAGATCAATCAAAATTATAGACCAAACAATAATTAAATGAGGGTAAATTCATCTACACATGCACAAAAATAATTCTCTAATCCAAGGGGTTCAAAGATTTCAATTCAGGGAACCCTAAGGTTGAAGAAAAGGGCATAGAATTAGGGATTTGAGTATTTTAGGGTTAGGGTTAGGGATTCGGGGTGAAAGAGAAGAGAGAGACGAACCAGAGAAGCGTCACAAGCGTTGACAGCAGTGAAGGCCCAGACGCACGTGCGCTGGAGGTGTCCCGCACGTGTGCAGGGCCCACATCGAAAAACTACCAGCTTGGCCCTGGTCGGCCAGGGGTGGGCCACAAAACCTCCAAATTTCAACCTGATCCGATGCACGGTCTGTGCGTGGTGCTCCGTCGAAGTTTCGGCCCTCCTGCAGGGCCAGATTCTAGAAATCTGTTGTAGAGAGAAAAACGGCTACAATAGAGGATGGATTTGAAGCGTAAATGATTGTTGAAGAAGAGAAATATGGATGGTAGAAGGTGGGGGCGAATCGGGATAAGTGTGGCTTCGCACCATGGTATTCAGCCCTACAAGGAAGGGAGGGTTTTACACCCAATTGAATCTCCACAACTCAAAAATTTAGAGGAGCAGAAAACGCAAAAATTTTATTAATCTTCAATGAGAAAAAAAAATTATAAGGGGTGCTTATTTATAATAAAACCCTATACCCTACAATTCGCGCCATGTGCGCAACCTATTACTTAGAGACGAATTAATAAAAAATAACAACTAATCAAAGCAATCTAAACGTCCATGATATTCCTAATAACAATAATAAGCAAAACCCAAAGTACTAGATTAATTAGAATAGTGAGCCACGATCATGAGAACCCATGGTGGGATTCACATGACTATCGGGTCCACTCCAACAAACCAAAACGCAGTCCTCTAATTAGGAGGCCCTCCCTGGACGTCATTATCGATCCAGATCGATGGTGGGGCCTTCCTCCTTGCATCTTATCCCCATCATTAAGTCCAGGAAATTTCAGGTAGAGAGATAAGATGCAATCTCAACTTTTGTCGGTATGCGTCGACAGACGATACAGCTGGCGAAGGATAAGTTGGAGAGATAAGGTGCAATCTCAACTTTTGTCGGTATGCGTCAGCGGACGATATAGCTGGCAAATTAGTTGTCTGAGCTATCGCTATCACTAGAAGAGCAGTACAACAAGAGGTTGATATTTCACTCGAAATAATTCACGAAGTGGGTCAGTCCAAGAGACTCATTGTTCATTGCGATAGGATGTGCCCAAACTGCTGCATGGATGTTTTCAATGTTGTTGAGTTCGCACATTTCCCTTTTGAACAGGTGGAAAGTGGCTATGTGAGTTAGCAAATTCCGAGCTAGATTGATTGTCCTCCATTGTTGAATAACAACTCGATCTTGAGCGTATGGGACATAATAGGCATCTCTGTCTTCTGTTTGGACGCGATCTCGTGGATTTCAGAATGCGATTTCTACAAACTCCTCATGGTGGTCACGGAGAAAAGATTGCCATACGTGGATGGGGTGAAACCATTCGAGGAATTTCGGAACATTCAAATTTGATTTTGTCAGCTAATGATGGCCATTGTCTCTCTCCCATTGAACCTTGGAAAAGTAAGCGACGAGTTTTGCTTGTTCAAATATGAACATGATGGTCCATTTTTTGATGAGATACCATAGAAAACACAAAGCTTCATTTGGACAGTGGTACAAATCTCTAAAGAACATAGGTGTGAGGGATGGATTGTGTGGATTGGGAATGTGTTGGAACACCGGGGCATTACGAAATAGGTGGATATCAAGGAAGGTTCTGAGATTTTGTGCTAGTCTGTTTGCAAAATAGATTGTGGAGATATGGTTTTTCTTGGGGAAGATTGGCAATTCTTTTAAGAGGAAAAATGTTGGGGACAGATTTCATAGACCAGTATAAGATGGAGCAGTTTGGATGGTTTTTCTTGGGGAAGCCTTGATAGGAAGTCAGCAAGAATATTATCCATCCCTTTAATCTTGTTGACTGTGAAGCTCCATTGAGTGAACCAATTGTGCAGTTTGGGCACATCCTATCACAATGAACAATGAGTCTCTTGGACTGACACACTTCGTGGATTATTTCGAGCAAAACATCAACCTCTTGTTGTACCGCTCTTCCAGTGATTGCGACAACTCAGACAGCTAATTTGCCAGCTATATCGTCCGCCGATGCATACCGACAAAAGTTGAGATTGCACCTTATCTCTCCAACTTATCCTTTGCCAGCTATAACGTTCGGCGACGCATACCGACAAAAGTTGAGATTGCATCTTATCTCTCTAGCTGAAATTTCCCTGACTTTAAAGTATCTAGAATCCGTGGATTCAAAGCTCTTTGAAATCCGCAACCTCTACCTCTCATCTATAAATACCTCAGTTTGCAAATGTAGAAGGCGGAGTCTGCCTGAGTCTTGAGTTCCATTTCTAAGTGTGTTGTAATGATTATCATAAATGAAAATTGTTTCCTAGTTCCGAGTTAGAGTAAACCGTCTCAAATGTTATAACATTTCTCGTTTTCATTTTATTAGAGATATCATCCTTATCAGCCCATGCTTTCGTAGTGCATACCTCCGAAGTCACCAGCTACCACTATATCCATGTGTTCGTCATGCATTATCACTTTAATAGGGTTTATTATCTTCATGATAATAGGATTGTGTGGGTTGTATATTCGTAGTCTTATGAAGAAACCCTAGTAACATTGTAATTAATGATAGGGTTCCAACAGTTTCTAGCATCCCGTGCTACAGTAACAAAGTAGGGTTTAGAGTTTATTGGTATCGGAGCTCTCTTCTCTTATGAGGATAGCATAACAGGACTTGAGATATGAATGATTTGCAAAGCAGGACTTGTAAGCTGACCCCAAATAGTTGGGGCAGTGCTATGATGCCAACAATGGTGATAGTAGTAGGTTATATATATATATATATATATATATATATATATAGAGAGAGAGAGAGAGAGAGTAATGGTCTCCTACTCACCGTACCACATGAGGCTTTCGTGCGCACCAGCTACCGTGCTTGGACAGGATTGGCTGAGGGTGGGCCTTACCCTGATGCATTCATGAAATCTACTCTTAAACATTAGGTTAGTGATGCCAATTTAGCCATTGGTCTAAAAGAACAGGTGGATTTATGATTCAGATGGGACACACCATGGAAAACAGTGGCAAAGGAAGACGCCTACCATCGAAATTTTATAGGGTCCACCATAAAAAAAAATCCTGAAATCACCTCCAACCATTAGCTAACTCGTAACAATACATACATGGGGACCAAATTTTAGGCCACACTAAGTGAAACAGTTTTGATAGTGGGCGTTTCCTGCACTGTTTCAACTCATATGGCCCACCTAAGTTATGGATGTGGGTGGTTTTCTAGGAGAATGAATAAATTCTCAGCACATGTCTTGTGATCGGAGTGGATTTCACATACACAGTATGGTGGGCTCACCCCTATTAGCCCGCTGTGACAGGACCTACAAGATTGGCAGGACATGGATTGCATGCCTATGCTGCCAGTAGGGACCTTGGTATTGGTCAGTGCTTGTGGGTCCCAATGTCCCACAATGATGTATATGTTTTATCCAAGTTGTTCGTCCATTTTGCTAGCTCATTTATGGCATGATTTAAAAGATGTGGCAGACCCGAATCTTAGGTGGACCACACTATAGCAAACAGTGGTGATTGAACGCCCACCTATAAAAAGTTCCTAGGGTCCACTATAATGTTTATTTGCCATCCAACCTGTTGATTAGGTCATTCAGTCCTGGATGAAGGGAAACCACAAATATTAGCTTGATCCAAAAAATTTGTGACCCTCAGGGAAATTTTAATGGTGAACGTTCAATCACCACTGTTTCCTATGGTGTGGTCCACCTGAAATTTGGATTTGCCACATTTTTGGGTTCATGCCATAAAATGATCTAGCAAAATGGATGGACAACGTGGACAAAACACATCATCGTGGGGCCGCAGCACTTCCAACACTGAACAGCTGCTGAGGGTAGGGTGAGTGTGCATGCCAACGTCCAGGATCCAGGCGGGCAAACCGAGGGAGGGCTGAGATGGGCTCAACGGTGATGTGTATGTGAAATCTATTTTGATCATAAGGTGTATGACGAAAATTTAGCTATAGGGCTAAAAAATCACCCACATCCATAAATCGGGTGGGCTATATGAGCACAAACAGTGTAGGCGACACCCACCATCCAAACTGTTTCACTTGGTATAGCCCACATAAATCATGTATGGGCCTACAGTTTGGCTCCTATACATTTATTGTTATGAGGTAACTAATGGTTGTAGTGGATTTCACATGGACATCACAGTGGGCCTATAAAAATTCAGTTGTATGCTTCCCCTCTCCCACTGGTTCCCTTGGTGGGGCCGACATGAATCACGAATCTGCCTGGTCTTTTATTCCTATTGCTAAATTGACATCGTGGACCTAATGGGCCAAGTGGATTTTACAAACGCATCATGGTAGAGCCCGTCCCTAGCACTTCCTATTCAAGTAGGTAGCCTCGTGCGCATAAAGGTCTCCTGCGGTATGGTTTATATATATATATATATATATATATATATATATATATATATATATATCGACAATTTATTCAAAAGCTTAAAATATCTAGACCTATGAATGACGAAAAGTGCCTATAAGTAAGCGCAGTTGATTGGGTGAAGATGGTCTTACTGGAATCACATTGGTGGAGTTCAAGGTACCTGCAACAGTAGGTTTGGAAGCGGTAGCAGGAACTGCATTCCTTGGCAGAAGAGGCAGCTAGGGTGCAATTAAGATTCATAATTGAGAAAGCGAAAAAGAACAGATCAACTAAAATTGCTATTCCTAATCATTTTGAAACTGTATCACTCCATTCTTCAAGCCAAATCTCCATGAAGATTTTTGTCATAAAACTCAAATTTGTTTTGATCTCAGTTTTGTTTGCTCATTTTCAAAGCACTTGCCTTGAGGCAGCTATCTGAAAGCACTGTCCAGTAAATGAATTTCAACTATAAGGTAAAATATAGTATGACTGCCATCTTTAGCACTCAAGGTTTGCTTGCCTGAAATTCTAATTGCTGGACCCTGGTTTGTCGTATGGAATGGATTTGGGATTCTGAATAAAAAAAATCTTGTTTTGTGAACAGACTGCTGAGGAGGCTATGACGCCTATTGAGTCAACATTTTCGTTAGATGTGAACTCGAAATTGGATTGGTGAGTATAGGGTATGTTTTTACTGTATACTGATTCATCTTAGTGTAATTGGGGCTAAGGCATCTATAATTTAATCTTTAATGCTCTTTCGCATGTTATTATATTTCAAAATAGATGACTATGTAATGCTCACCAAGTTGTAGAGGTAAAACTTATGGTATCTCTTGCTGAGTGGTCATTTTGAGTCCAATCACATCTACTGGAAGGGTTCTCTTTGAACATTTATGTTTTGTACTTCTTCTTAGCTCATGAGTGCTTGAAAATCTATAAATGACTTGCTGACTTCTGATATCCAGGGAAGCAATTGGAAAAATTCTTGCTCGGGGTCATAGCCGTGTTCCTGTCTATTCTGGAAATCCAAAGAATATTATTGGCCTTCTACTGGTAGGTGCAGTAAGCGTAGGGCTTATCACTGGAATCTATAGCTTAAAGAGAGGCTTTGGTAATTCCACATGCATAGATCTCAGCTGCTCTCCCACCACACGTGCCATGCGTTGGGAATTGTGCAGATTCCAAGCCACCTGTCAATTGTGCCCCACTAATTATGCATCCTGGCCCAATGATCACAATCACTCATCAGGTGGTGAGTGGACAAAAATAATGAAGGGATAAAACAATGGCCAAGTTTTTTAGCTGCCTGTTTGTTTTGTGTACTGTGGTCCACCTGATGAGTGGACAGCCTATTATGGGCCTAGGCATATCTAGCACAGTGGGGTCCTCCTTATAGACAGCTCGGAGATTCTACACTTATACCAGCTTGGCATGTGGTGACGTGTTGATGAAGCTGGATCTACATGCGGTTTTATATTCTCGGCTTAGTAATCCCTTGGTTTTTACAAAAAAGTTTGATTCACAATTTTTTTTTTTTTTTTTTGGTTTTCACATTCTCCACGAATTCCATTCCCCAACTTTTCCTCAAAAAACTTGCCCCAGCTTTGGGTAGGGGAAAGGAAAACTTACAGTTTAAATAGAATTTTAGATTTTTCCTGGTTTCTCCTGAAAACGCAGTGTATCAACCAAAAGAAATTTAATCCATTCCCAGGAAATACTAGGCCAGCTCTAACATTCCCCAGGAAACATAAAAACTAGGGAATGAATTCCCCAGTAACCAAACAGGCCCTGAGTTTGCTGTGATTAGAACTGGCAATGCTTCCTCGGAAGCAATTTAGTTCAGAACCTTGCTTTGTGTAATCAGGTGAAGAGTCTCCTCACAGTACGAGCAGAGACAGAGACGCCAGTCAGTGCTGTTTCCATCAGGCGAATTCCACGGTGTGCTCATGGGACCATTTTGTTTTTGCGGATTTTTATAATACCAATTTCTTTTCGTTTTGTTTTCTTTCTGACAAATTTTGAGAATACCATGTTGATGAGTGGAATGTTATCAGGGTTCCATCAGATATGCCTCTGTATGATATATTGAATGAATTCCAAAAGGGGAGCAGTCATATGGCTGCTGTGGTGAAGGCGAAAGGAAAAAACAAGAACCCTCCACTTTCTCGTGATGGAGAAAAATCTGAAGATAATAAAATAAACAGTGAGAAGTCCACATTAACTGCTCCTTTGCTGCCCATGCGGGATGAAAAATCAGATAGTATTGTTGTTGACATTGAGAAAGGGATAAATAAGCCGCAGATCAATGCACACAAGCCAGCCTCTTTGCAACAAAATGATGCAGTGACAAATGTAGTTACCAGTTTATCGGAGGATATTGAAGATGGAGAGGTCATCGGTATCATTACCCTGGAGGATGTATTCGAAGAACTCCTACAAGTAAGTGATATATTTTGGTTCCTCAGCTCATTAATTTTTACTTTGATTGCATGCTTTGTATCTGTGTTAGATTCCATGTCATGCAATGGATGCATGAAGGCATGATATGTTATACTCAAGGTATTATAATTAGGGGTGCAACTCGGGCAGGTTGGGTCAGGTTAAGGACAACCCTGCCTGAGCCAAACCCGACCTCAAGAGCATAGTTTGCAAACCAGGTGGGTTTGGGAGTCGGCTGAGTCAACCCAGCCAGTTAACTGACTTGATCAGTGGCTTGGGAAAACCAGGCAGGCCCTGGTCAGCATTGCAACTCCGACTTGGTTTCCCGAGTCTACTTAGGACTCGGTTGATTCAGCCGTGCTACTATGGATCAACCAAGTCTTACATAGGGGCAGTGTTCGAAATATCGGTATCATGTTATGTATCACATCTTTGGGATACAGATACATATTGGTTATCGCATAGGATGTATCAATTGTATCGGGTAATTTATTGCACTTTTTGGAAAACATTGGGAAATTGTTGAATTTTTCAATGAAACTTCAAGGATTGTTAAAAAAGACCAAAAGACCTTAATACACACTTTTAAATCATAACATCTCAAAAAAGAAATGCACATGATAGGTTTCCTTTGTATAGGGTCCTAAGCTATGCATTGTTTGACTGAACTAATGCAACTATATTCAAATTAATTGCATAACATTCAGATTATATGTGATGATCATTTCATCAAACACTCCTAACTACTTCAAAATTAGTATCAATTGATAGTTGGTTGAAGCGAAATTTTGAAAAAAAATTTTTTATTAAAAAATGATTTTTATTTTCCAAAAATTGACAAGGACTTAACAAATCAATTGATCAACCTTCATACATACTTGATTTCATGTTTGGAGTGCAACATTGCAAGAAATTGGGGAAATTTCGAATTTTTCCCAATTTTCCCCAATTCAGACCACCTACACTTAAATTTCAAAATTAGAGTGTATGTCATGATCATTTCATCAAATACTCTTAAATACTTCGAAATTAGTCTCAATTGACAGCTGGTTGAAGGAAAATTTTGAAAAAAAAAATATGAAGAACCAATGGATATCGAAATCAAAGCTCTAATTACATGATTTTTCATGCAAAACATGAAGAACTAATGGATTTATAACCATTTGACATTGATTTAACATAATTATAATTAAAAAAAAAAAAAAAACAAAATGGGATCGGAAATTGAAAATGCTCATCGGATTGAACATGTGGGATATATGGCACTACCTGTGTGTTTCGTATCACACAAGTGGGATACAAGATATATTGTGGGATATATCGGCCAATATCATCAATATTTAAAACATTACGTAGGGGTAAACCTGTCATTTTTTGAGAAAAAGGTGTCAAGAAGGAAAATGTATAAAAATAATAATAATAAATAAATAAAGATGGCATTCCTTTCCCCTTTTGTTTGCTCTCCTACACATTTTTCCCCCTCATGTTCCTCTTTCAATCTCACATTGAAGAAGAAGAGGAAGAAGATTATTCAAGATGCAAGCTTTCTTCTTTTCTATTTTCCATTGAGTTTGTAGCTTCTTTCTTTCCTAAAGACATTGTTTTTGGATTTTTTTTTCCTAGTTCTGTATAATATTATTCGAAGAAGAAGAAGAGGAAGAAGAAGAAGAAGAAAAGGAAGTGGTGAATTTTTTTATTTTTAAAATTTTCTCCTCTTTATGTTTTTCGAATTTTTTTTCTTTTTATTTTCAATGTCTTCTGGAATCTAAAGATGTCCTTTGTTGATTTGATGGTCCCATCATGGATTAAAAGATCCTAATCCTCCATTCAGTGACCTAAAAATGGATGGTTGAGATTTGATAAAAATGTCTAACTATTACGGACTTGGGGCTTTCAATTTGTAAATTTGTACTAGCGGGGCACATAATTCAAAGATCACAACCGTTGATATCATGGACTTGCTCATAGATATCTCTCCATTTACAATTTGTCATGTGGAAGAATTACAGATTTTTCTATTCTTAAATAGTTTTTCATATTGTGATATTATATATTTTATTATAAAATTTAATAAAAAATATAAAATTTTGACCCACATGGTCAACATACGGAGTCTCTAGTTGACCCGATCCACTGACCAACCATGTCCTGAGTTGGGTCCTGGTTTGTAAACTATGCTCAAGAGGACCCAATCCGCAACCCAACCCAAATACACATGATTATTCCCAACCAAACTTACCCGACCTGGATTTTCTCAACACAAACCCTACCAAAATTCAAATCAGGTTGGCATTTTCCAACCCAAATACAACCCAACCCAACCTGACCTGAACTTGGGTTGGGTCAATTGTGTTTGGGTTTGGGGTTGACCCAAACCCAAGTTGCAGCTCTAATTATAGAACGACTTGAGGCCTGAGTGGTCACATTTTAGTTAACAGTACTTGTGGATCAAGATTTCTAATATTAACATGAACTCATTATCCATTAGGGATCAAGATATCTAACACAAAATTCTTGTTAAATAAAGTGAGATGGAACTCATTTTTAGGTGTCTACCAAACAGGGCCTACGGGTGTCTTTGGATATTCAACTGAATTGAATTGCAATGAACCAATTCAAGGAAATGACCTAAGTTGGGTAGCTCCTTTTAAATTCACAATGATGACCTAACCCTTAATTGCAATTTCATGAAACTTGGAATGGTTATGCCTATTATTTTGAGGTTAGTTCGAATGGAATGGGTCTAACCCTGCACTGATCATTTCCTCTTTATTGAATTGAAGCATCAGATTTCATTTCAACTGAGCATCCAAAAGCACCCTAAATGAACTTCCATGCTCTGTTTATGTTTTTTCAGCTCCAAGTTAACTAGCTCTTGCATTTCTTCTGCATTGATGCAGGAGGAGATTGTAGATGAGACAGATGAGTATGTTGATGTGCACAAAAGGTATTACAAAATGGAAATCTCCTAGGATTCGTTCTCTCATTATTATAAATATATAGCCAGTATGCATACATCGAGATGTAGATCATAGATGCTATAACATGTTATGGTTATTGCAGGATACGGGTGGCTGCAGTTGCTGCTGCTGCTTCATCGATGGCCAGGGCACCATCAATCCGGAGGCTAACCGGTCTTAAGGTAGTTGTATGTGACTTCATTTTCCAATCCCTATTTCCTTTTGTAGATCTCCATCCATGAAATGTGCTTATTATGCTTCATTTTTGGCTTCCATAAAACCATCCAATAATTCAAATTTCAACATTCGTAGTTAAAACTGCATAGTTTCTAGCTATGTTTTGCAGATTTTTCTAAAAGGGCAAATTACCTGTCTGACTCGTGCAGATTCCAGTACTCCAATGATTCCTTCATGAGACTTCTGTCCCTTGTTCAGTTCTATCTAAAGTTTGCACAACATAAATTAACATTGAGAGATGCTCCGGTGCTCTCAAAGCACTATAAGTTGTAGTGCTCCTATTGCATTGGGACTTAGTCCAATCAATTGGTCTACACTGTTTGTTAGGTTCAGTGCACATTTCATGGGCCACAATGCAAACATCACACTGATCTGACAAATATGAACCATTTGATGTATGGTCTTTAATATGGACAGTCAAGATCATTTCCACAAAATAGGTCCAATCAACAATTTGATGTAGAAATAAGGCCAAATCAAAGATGGATTCGATCAAGCGATCAGTAAGATTTTTGTATCTAGCCTATGAAATGTGTTCTGGACTTAAATGGAGAGTTCAGATCGTCCAAGTGAACCGACGCAACTGGGAGCACTGTAACTTATAGTGCTCTGAGAGCGTCTGAGCATGTCTCATTGACATTCATAGCGAGTTTTGTATTCCTTCTAGAGATTCTCTAGGTCCACACATGGACATCTGAGCCATGTATCAGGTGGGACCTACCATGTCGATCATTTGCTAAAAAATTCAGGCTGTATAACTATGTGGGAGGCGGCATATTTACAAAAACAATGGACAATCTGGAAATTTTTGAAAGTGTTTTAGGCCGTCCATTGTTTCCGTAATTGTGTGGCCTATGCTATGTTTAAACAGGGAGTTTCTTGCCAGAACTTATATATGGTGGGTCCTACTTGATACACAGCTTAGATGTCCTATATGTGTGGCAGAAGATAAAGGCAAGTGTGGGGTGGCAAAACATCTCCATTTTTAGTAACTTTGATATCCAGATGCATCGGGATTCAGGATCCCTGAAACCCATGGAAATCAGGCTGATACAGCACACTTTGGGACGTCTAATGTAATCTGTTATACACCTGGTGGTTCCCAACATCATCTGCTTTCTCAGCCCATGGTATGGGCATATGCATGACACTAAACCAATGGTTTCTTTAGTGGCTGAAGCTTTTTTTTCTTTTCCTTTCAGAGTGGACAAAATCGTCAAGGCCAACCGCATATCAGCACCCCAAAGAAATCTGCAGAGGACGATTCAACTTCCACTAGAATTCAAGGGAGTCTAGCAGAGCCTCTCCTCGGGACTACCAAGAGATAAAAAGGATGGAAGAGGTAGTGTGTATCCCATGGCATTCTCTCTCCGTCTCCTTAAAGAAACAAGGAAAATAAAAAAAGGTATTGTAATCATAATGTAATTTTCTCAAGGATTGAGGGGCAGATGGTGAGCAACTTGGCCCATGAATAAGATAATATAGTTAATTACTGAGAATGCAACGGCTACTCTTAGTGGGGAGATGTTTTATTTCGAAAAACAGATTGGCAGTTTTGTTTGTAAAGATCTATGACTGGCCAATTGAGTTTTGTGCACTTTACATTTATTGGAAGACACTGGTTTAGTGGCATTCTGGAAAATTTTCTTCTCTTCTATTATGCATGACTGGAGCAGTATTTGACCAATTGTACCCCTGCAATTAGTTTTGGGGAGGGGCATAAACTTTTAGAAGGCCCTTCGACCAAGGGTATTTTTGTCATTTCCATTATTTTATGTGAGTAGCACGCTATGAGTGACCTTTCCTCTCTGTATTTGCATGTATACCACACCAGTAGTACTACTGGGGAGCTTGTGCAACAAAGGTTGTGTGGGGCATAGCATGAGGACTCTGACTGTGGCAACAAAGGTTGTGGGGCATACCATGATGACTGTGATGACTGTGACTGTGGCATGCTCTCTCTCTCTCTCTCTCTCTCTCTCTCTCTCTCTCTCTCTCTCTCTCTCTCTCTCTCTCTCTCTCTCTCTCTCTCTCTCTCTCGTAGCTGCGCCCTTTCCCTCTTTAACTTTCTCCCTTTTCTCTCTTAGCTACTCCCTCCATACCCCTTGGTTAAAATAAAAGAATCTCTCTCTCTCTCTCTCTCTCTCTCTCTCTCTCTCTCTCTCTCTCTCTCTCTCTCTCTCTCTCTCTCATGTATCTGCGCCCTTTCCCTCTTTATCTTTCTCCCCTTTCTCTCTTAGCTACTCCCTCCATACCCCTTGGTTAAAATAAAAGAACGGGTATTACTTGGGGGCCGGGCTCATCAAGGGTTTGGATCACCTGAGGCCCAATTGTATAAACATAAAGCCCCAAAGGTATTGTACAAACATTCTGCTGGAGCATTGTGTAATTGCGTTGTATATGAGAGATTGTGACCAATCTGCGGTCTGAGGATATGGATACTCTCTGTTTGGACCACATAGTTTGGTGGTACAGACCTTTATCAAAGGGCCCCTATCTTTGATGGGCCATTTCCTGAAAATTTTATGGATTTGAGGATCCTAAGCCGTCCAATCTGACTTCTTTCATTGAATGTGATGTCATTGCATTGTTTGCTTAAGCATGTTGTATTGTGCCATCCAGTAGAATTCTGTGTATGAACCATTTATGGTTTGGCCCACTAGATGAACAGCCTGATCAGACAATTCATGGGCCTGTAGGGAAGCACTTCTGCACGTGTGGGAATCCTGCATATCCACGCTCACATGTGCCAGTATGAAACACGTGTGGAGCTTTATATCAGGTGATCTATGTCGTTTACTTTGTACATTGCTGGCCCACCTAACTCCCAAGCATATTCGTGATATTTCCCTTCAGTCCTAGCATATGCATGATATTTCCTGAACCGTTCAATGCGCTTCACATCTGCTATGAAGTACTGGTTTTCTCATCTTGCTGTCTTTAAGACAATTTCTTCCCCGTAGAGGTGTAATGGTTACTAGGATTCTAACAGCTCATCCACTAGTGAAGAACCGATTCTGATTGTACTATCAGATAGAACTGTGGACAAAGACAGAAAGGAGAGAAAAGGAGAGAGATGTTTCTCTTTTTTTTTCAAATCATACTGAGAGAGATTTTTATAGAAAACAAAAGGGCAGCTAAAAGAGCAAGTAAAAGCTTATTAACGGTCCTGACTCTTACGACTTGAAACTGGAAGGAACTAAATTGTTAGGAGTGTGAAGAATTTTGATTTTGAAAATTAAAAACAAAATGAAATATAGCCATTGAAGAGCCCAAGCCTACACGAACCGAACGGTTTGCATACATGCAATTGTTGGCCAGTGGAGTGATTCGCCTCGGCTAGCGAGTGAGAGTGAGAAACTTTTGCTGCACTAACCAAGGCCAGCACGGGACCGTCCCAACCCCAGTTTGGGCCCACAGCCGAGGCCATCATGGATCCATGAGCACAAGATGTTCACT
Organism: Magnolia changhungtana; assembly: GCA_030180095.1. NCBI lineage: Eukaryota > Viridiplantae > Streptophyta > Magnoliopsida > Magnoliales > Magnoliaceae > Magnolia > Magnolia changhungtana. Next base: position 11,081,455 of record JASAUF010000676.1, read on the forward strand.
CAGCAGTTTCCTAAGAATTGAAATCCAATGCATGCCTTACCTCCAAGGGCAGAGCAGACCAGTATGCGGGGTGCTAACAGTTCCCAAGATAACATGGCACCGGTCTCTTCAGAAGAACCTCCCTTTGCTCAAATGACCAAGGTCCGCATGAATTCAATTTCGCCTACTCATCCAAATTTAAGTTTTAATTATCTAAAACCTTCTCATTGCAGTAATAACAGATTTTTAAATCCATTAAGGGCTCTGTTTGAAGCTTGTAAATGGAGGTAAATGGGAAATGGAATTGGAGGTAAATGAATTGGGAGTAAATGGCTTACTCAATTGTATTTGGATGGGAGAAAATGAAATGCATTTGAATTTTTTTAATATATTCATGGGTATGTATATGATATTCCAAATCAGCTTTAATGTCCCAACTTAGTGTAGATATGTGATATTTAATAAAATTATTGTAACAAGTCTATTGAAATATCTACTTTAGCAAAAAAAAAAAAAATGAGGAAATTTTGAGTCTCGAGTAGGCCACAAATGTTAGGATCACAAACAAGCAATTTGCCAATGTTTTTTAACCATCTATTTAGATGGCCAATCTTTGGATAGTTTGGATCAATCTTTTGGTGTGATTTAGTGATTTACCAATAATTGGATTGTTTTGGAGTGTTATCGACGTGCCATATGTGACGGACGTGCATGACAACACCTTTGTTTACTTGTGCAACTCCCCAAGAGAGATCAAAAAGGCACTTCATCTCGTTTGCTTTCAAATCCTCTCTTGTAGAGAATATTTCATTTACATGCTCATTTACTCTCATTTCATTTTATTTACATACATTTGCTCCAATCCAAACACACCTTAAATGCCATTCACTCCCAATTCCACTCATTTATCTCTATTTACTTCTATCCAAATGACCCTTAAGAATATATTAGAACATACCTTGTACTATTGGAATTGTGGTGTGATTTTTCTTCTGATTCATCGATGTTGATCCTTTAAGCCCAGAGGTTTCACTTCAATTTATTTCAAGTAGAGTGAAGAGCTATTGTCAAAGCCTCCGGTAGGAGCCAAGGATGATACACACCATCCACAAGGTGACCCCATATGCCCACACATCTGAATAATGGAGAAGAAGAAGATGACAAAGGGAGATAGAATTCTCTCTCTGTGCTCCTTTTCTCTCTCCTAGCGACCCTCAAGGGAGGGGGTTATCCAATACTCTATGGCATGTACTCCTCTTTAGGATAGGATCTGTATTTATAAGGAAGGGGTTAGGATTTCAGGTGTATACTCAACACGATGCTTGACAACCCTACGTACTTTTCTATACCATACTATGAGAGATGTCCATCAATTTGCATGATCTATGTATATACTCATATCCCATCCTTCCATTATCATGGTCATTTATTGAGGAACTACATCTCATGCTAATTAAATAAGAAACCATTAGACTTGGGTTATTAGATTATCATCAAGTGTAATTAAAATAGTTTTAACAGTTAAAGTAAAATTTCAATGGTTGAAAAACATTGAAAATTCATTTGAAACATCTCAAGGGTTGGGTCTATGGTAAAACTACTTGATGAGTCTATGATCTAATTAGATATAGCTTGGACTCTAGGCATCCCTGTAAAAGAGTGTCAAAGCTATCTAATCAAGATTATGATCATTACACATTCTCAGGAAGGATTAATAATCTTTCATGTAACATCAAGCATGATCACATTGATTATTGTCCTGACTCATTGGGCCCCATCTAATGGTTTGAACTTGATCCTATAATGCAAGTATCCAAAGGTCCAATTCTAGGATATTATATTCATGGCACAGTCATGTGGGGTAATGAGAAGGGCATAACTAACACCAAGTTTGCTCTTAATGGTGAGACCATCCATCCTGACCCAAGTCAATCCCCTTGCACACGGGATGATTGTACATCTTATTATATGATGTCAACGATTGTGTCCTAAGTACCTTTGATGGTCATGGCTCAACAGGGTACTAAGATCCATGGATCACAACTCTCATTGGTTAATAACTGCCATAACCAATCTCAAGTTCCCAAGGAAAACTAGAGGATCACTTACATAACCCATATTCATGTGAGTTTAAGGTGACATCATACACTAGCTAAGGCATATCAGAATGTTTACAAGGACAAATGGTCATCATTATCTATAACTAAGATTGACTCTATCACATCCACATGCCAGTCGATTAGGGCTCATGTTGGTTTTTCAAGGCATAACTCCAACAATCTCCCATTTGCCCTAAAATTAATTTATACTCAAATTTATTAAGCACAAATGTCAAAATAAGACTTATTAGCTAAGGGTAATAAGGAGTTATAATGGTCTTTTTATAGTATGGATCGTCTCTTTATCAGTAATTCATACTGCTTAGCACACTCAGTTGTATGTCACATTAGTTCTACAATTGTCACATACAACACGCTTTTATCATGTGATTATAACCCGATCACCCAATAACTTCAGTTCACTTGAGAACTCTATGATCTTCAATAGAGTATACATATGTGCACCGTACACTTGGATCATCACGGAATCGTCTACTATATCACATGTTAAACTAACAATGTTACCATACAAGTGACACAGCCAACTTGGTATCTGACACATGATCACAAGAAGAATTCACATCCATACAAGTGGAAATAATCTCGAGGTTGTTCTAACATGAACATCCTTAATATAAGCTAAGGTCATTGCAATGTCCATTTTCCTTCTACTAACTTAGATATGTCCTAAATCTTATCTTGCATGCACAAGTGTTCTACAAGGATCCCTGTGAGCAAATTATCCATATTCTATTTGTGAAAATTGGCACTAGATCTCAGTGCACACTTATGATTGACAGTGGGAGCAGATGAATTGAGGGGACTTGGTACCAATATTTGCCTAAAATTTATGCCCTAACATGAGGTAATGTATTTTCACACATTAATTAGACATTCATTCATATGGATGCAAAATCTCTGTGATTGAACTCCACTTAGTCGATCCCTAGTGAGTTATGATAAATATGGGACAGTGATGTTTCTAGGGTGGAAGTTCTATAACGGGTCTCCTACTCTAACTATAATTTCTCCTTATATATAAACCATATTTCAAATAGAGATTATTAGAAGAATCACTATGCCAAAATTGTAAATAATTTCCATTGCGGCTTGGTTTAACGACGGACTTCGTCGGTCGCTAAAGGAAAAATGGCTTCACAGCATTTAGCGACGAACCAAGTCCGTCGCTAAAATGAGATTTGTGACATTCAGAAATTTGCGACGGACAACATAAGCTATCTGCAAAGTATCACCCAAAACCAACTTAAAACATTTAGTAACAGATTTTATTTCCATTTGCAATAGACTGTGGTCCATTGTAAATTCATTTTTGCCTAAGCCTTCTTTTGTAGAATTTGGTGGAAATTTGTACCGTCAAAGTGATTTTTAATGGAATTTCAGTAGTTTAATTGTATTTATTTGTATCTAAGATTTTTTATATCAATTGATTGAATGCATCGATTTTATAATGATGAATAATTCAGGTTGGTTTTTCCGTAGTTACATGACGGAACTTTAATTTTTTGCGATGCAGAGGATCTGTCGTTTATTGTCGACGGACGTAAACCGTCACACTTTCACGACGGATTCCATCCACCATTTAATTTTTGTGAGCATACTCTGGACGGATTGTCCGTCGTTATTGCTTTTTGCGATGGACTTGGTCCGTCGTTAATTGCTTTGATGCCTAAACCCTCTGAACATGAGAGAGAGAGAGAGAGAGAGAGAGAGAGAGAACCCCTCTTCCTTCCTCCCATCACACGTAGGAAACGTGTGGGTTCACTAGGCGGATGGCTCTAGCGTCTCTCTTGTGACATTGCTCCAGGTTGACGCATGACTCTCTTCCTCTTCTTTATTTGGAATAGATTAGGGAGAGATTTTCTTATTTGGTAGATTGACATTGACTTTGTGCATTTTTTTAATCAAGTAACTTCTTCCAAAAATTCTTTGATTTGATATATCTTAAAAACTTGATAATATCTAAACGAGGATCTATATGGGCTAATTACATGATCTGAGCTTTTGAAAAACTTCAAATTTCTGTTGCATTTTGAAAAACCTAGTATCCATTATATTAGATACTCTCACCTTGTGCTAAGTGTGTGAATGGGAGCTTAGAAATGCCAAGTCCGGATCAAGCTAACGTTTAGACAGTTAGTGTGAGTTGGATAAGGCAACAAAGGAATAAAATTAGTGGTTCCATTATTTATAAATGCAACTAGGGTACCTGAAGGGTCGGGCCACCTGTCACCCATGCTACAAATCTCGTCTGTTGCAAAATCTAACCCCTTTGTGTCGTAAATCCGCGTTAACAGTCTGGCCAACATGGGTAGGAGGCATCTATTGGCATCAAAACTAAGTTCAAGTCGTGCCAAGTAGTACTGGCCAATACAAAATGATTGGCACTCAGCTACATGTTAGAGTGAAAACTTGTTCTTGCACTAATCATCAAGGCCAGCGTAAGACCATCCTAACCCCAGTTCACAACCACAATCAAGGCCAGCATGAGTCCACATTCTCCCGTCCCACGCCAACTGTCTAAAGGTAGCGCAAGATGTTTACTCAATAGTTTTAAAGGAATGGAAGTCTAATATGTGCTCTAAGAACAATGCAAGACCAGTATGCTACACCGTGATAACACTTTGAAAGACAACCGACACTAATCTATTCAGAACCTCCCTTCACACCAAAGACCGAGGTTAGCATGGATTCAGTTTTTCTCCAACGCGCATCGACAAAACACATTCCAAGTAATCCAATAGGAGCACGGCATATGTCCACAACTGCCTAACCAACTTATAGGCAAAAAATAATCATGTAACCACCATGTGAGCAAAAAATAACCATCTCCAATCATTATAAATTTTCTTTTAGGCCTTCATTCTACAACTCATGCCACTTGTGGTTTCTGATATTGCTTAAGAGTTCTTTGAATCCTCTGTAAACCTCTCTTCCTACTCCTTGAGTCAATGCAGAGGATAAATTGAGAATGAGAGAGACCAAGGACTCATCCTTTTGAAAGATGTCCCCACACCAGCCTTCAAATCTTTTAGTAGTGGCTCTGTGTCAACTGTTTGAACCCAGCAACTTGGCTCCATGCCAACTTTTTTGTTGAACAGTGACCCAAGGCTAACTATTGAGGAGTCCTGATAGCCTCAAACTAAGTAGAGCCCCAAACAATGACCTTGCGCTGATTATTTAGACTAATTAAATCAAACCTCCCCAATGGTCCCATGTTAACTATCAAGGCAATCCGCATTGACTCTCGATTTCTCCAAATAGCCCTACTATGTTTCCTTTTGATGTCTTTTGAATTATGCTGCCTGATTTTTTGAACTTCTTAAGAGTTGTATAGGATGTGAACGCTAAGGTTTTCAAGTTCCTTAAGTCACCAGAATGCTCGGATTATTTATCTAATACTCTGAAGACGAATGATCATAAATTAGGACTTTTATTCATCATTTGCATTATGCTAGTCTATATATATATATCATTTTTTTTCTGATTTGCATCTTTTAATTTTTCTTCTTTAAAGAATATAATTAAGGGCTTGGGCCAAACCACAACCTGAAATGCATTTTTATTCCCAACAAAATGGAAGTCTCTCCACATGGCATATCATTAATAGTAGAATTAATAATATCAAAGTCTATCATAAGTTAAATAACTCTTGTACACAATGATAAATGCACACACGCCCCTCATTTTAGTGCATGGTGCAAAAATGAAATTCAAATCTCAAGTGGACCACACCACATAAATAGTGTTGATTGAACACCCATCATTAAAAACCTTCGAGGGCCCACTGTGCATATCATTAATAGTAGAATTAATAATATCAAACTCTATCATAAGTTAAATAATTCTTATACACAATGATAAATGCACCTTGTCGCACACCCCCCTTATTTTAGTGCATGGTCTAAAAATGAAATCAAAATCTCAAATGGACCACAACACATAAACAGTGTTGATTGAACACCCGCCATTAAAACCCTTTGAGTGCCCACTGTAATGTTTATTTGTCATCCAACCTATTGATAAGGTCACATAGATTGGACAAAGGGAAAACATAAATACCAGCTTGATCCAAAACTCTTATGGCCCCGATAAGTTTTTAATGATGGGAATTCAACCCATACTGTATGGTTCACCTGAGATTTGGATCTGCCTCATTTTTTGAACTATACATTAAAATTATCTGGCAAAATGGATGAACCGCGTGGATATATAACACATACATCAAGGTGGGCCCCATGGTCAGGGCCTCACCCGCTAAGCTGTTACCCCACTGACACCTAATCCTCGCCCATGGACATCACTAGAGCTGGGCATGTCTGACCTAATCCGGTGGATTTGACCCGATCCGAACCAAACCGACGGCCTGGATCGGTGGGGATCGAGTAGGGCCATTCAGATCCGATAGTTTTTCGGATCGAGTTCGGATCGTGGTCAATCTAGACCGATTCGATCTGAAACCCGATCCAAAAGGATCCGATCCGATCCGATCTAGAGCGAGTACTATATATATAAATTTTTTACCTAAAATATTACTTTTTACCCCTCTTTTTACCCTACCCGTCCCGAAAACGAATGAACCCTAATCCCTCTCAGCCTGCTCAACCCGAACCCACCAGTCCATCACCACCACTGCTCAGCCCGGCAAGTCGGCAGCCCGTTTAGCCGTCCCTACTCCCTATCTTCTTCACGTCCGGTAGCCGGTAGGTATTGATTTTGTTATTTTCTTTTACCCTAACCGAACGAATCCAAACCCTAACCAATCTCTTCTTCTCTAATAGCCTAACTGGGCTTGATCCTAACTCTGAACCCACCAGGAACCTGTCCGGTCGTCCAATCTCGATCCGATAGGTTCATTTTTTATTTTTATATGTTTATTTCAATGTATTTTCAAGCCAGTGGTTCGCTGGTGGACCACACTGGCTTGACGGTGGTCCGTCAGAGGTCGAGACCCCGCTCGCTGGCTCGGCCCTGCTGTCGTGGCTCGCTAGCTGGGCCCTGCTCGTTTTGTTGGTCCGGGCCTGCTGCCCCGCTCGCTGTCGTTGGTTCGACCTGCTCGCTGGCTCGGCCCTGTTGGTCCGACCCTGCTCGTTGGCTAGGCCCTGTTGGTCCGACCCTGCTGCCCCTAAACCCTAACCCTAACCCTTAACCCCTAACCTTAAACCTAAATCCTAACCCAAACCCTAACCTAAACCCTAAACCTTAACCCTAGTCCCTAAACCCTAATTCCTAAATTGCAAAAGTGTCTAATTTATTTGAAATTTTAAATTAAATTATACATTGCTTAATGATTGTTGCTTATTGCTTATTTGCTTATTGTTTGCTTATTGCTTAATTAACTATAATTGTATTACATTGCTTCTTCGCTTTTCTCATTATTGTGCATTGTATATAGTTAGCTTAATATGTATTACATTGCTTTTTTTCCTTAAAATATTATTTGTTTGTAAGTTTGTATAAGGAAGAGTTAACCATAAAATGATAATATGAGCTCGGAAAAGCCCACACGCCTATATAAGTTAGTTAATGCATATGCTACCACATATAATAACATGGTAGACAGGTGAAATATCCAAACTATCCATCAAAGCCACCTCACCATACCAGCCAAGGATAGAGGTGGCTCATTCAGTAGGTGTGTCATGATATTAGAAATAAGTTGATCAGATATATAGAAAACTTCCCATGATTTATTTTCACAGTTGGACATTTGTGCAAGTAATTGTACCCACTTAATTAGTGTTTTGACTTATTCTTAGGTTCTAGTGGGGGTGGCTAACAGTGGAGTGTGGAATAACAGTGGGGTGTGTACTGACAAGCTAAGAAAAAAAAAAAAAAAAAAAGACTTATTCTTGGGTTGAGATACCAAGTATGCCTTTGCCACCTTACAAACCTTAATATGCAATTCATCTAAAGTTTGCAATCCTATCTATCTATATATTCATATTAACCTAATGTGTCCACTCTTATGAACACTATTTATGGCTTAATTAATGTCCCATGCAAGTTCAAAGAACAGATAAACATATTTTCAACCATTAAATGTTCATCAAGATTGATTTCTAACAAATCAACAATTAAAATTAAATTTCAATAGTTGGCATATAACTTCAGTTAAACATTAAAGGCCTGTCTGGCCAGCTGCATTAGGTGGGATTAAGGTGGATGAAATTATAGAAGTTACAATAAATGCATGTGTAAGGTATTGTCCCAGACTCCCCGGATTGGGTGTATCCCATGTTTTCTAATATTATGTTTGGAATGTATACATTAAAAAATAAATTCCAGGATTTACTTTCAAATTGCATTTGAATTGAACTTGGATGAAACAAAAATCCATCATCCATGGGATTAGTAATCCCTTTGCTTTTCTCATTATTGTGCATTGTATATAGTTAGCTTAATATGTATTACATTGCTTTTTTTGCTTAAATTATTATTGTGACTTGTTAGTTGTGAGTTGTGACTTATGATTGTGATTTGTAAGTTAGATAATTAGTTACCCATTTGAGAATTTCTATGTGGTCATACATAAATATAGTGTATTATTGGTGGCATAGAAATTGCTCAAATTATCCCATTTTGGACAGTTCAAGGTTAGATGAATAGTATGCTTTCATATAATCTATTTAAATGTTCATGCCTGATTCGCGGTCAATCTCCTCATTTCTCTCTAGATATGTTTCTTCCGTATCATATTCAATGCCAAATATATTCACATTGCTTTAGATATTTGGCATCGGAATGTAACGAAAGATCAACTTATCTGGAGAGGCATGGGGAGATACTGTTGGATTTTCGGCGTGGACATTTAAATGGAAATATTGAAGTTTTACAATCTATTCAACCTTAGATGGGTAACTAATTTATGATTTAATTGTTACTTGTAAGTTAGATAATTAGATACCCATTTGAAGATTTCTATGTGGCCATACATAAATATGGTATGTTTTTGGTGGCATAAAAATCACTTAAATTATCCCATTTTGAATAGTTCAAGGTTAGATGGATAGTATGCTTTCATATAATCTATTTAAATGTTCATGCCTAATTCGCGGTCCATCTCCTCATTTCTCTTTGGATATGTTTCTTCTGTTTCGTATCCAATATAAAATATCTTCACATTACTTTCGATATTGGGCACGGAATGTAACTTAAGATCAACTTATCTGGAGAGGCATGGGGAAATGTTGCCGGATTTTCGGCGTGGACGTTTAAATGGAAATATGAAAGTATTACAATCTATCCAACCTTGGATGGGTAACTAATTTAGGATTTAGTATAACTCTTTCAGCATTAGATTACTAATGCTAATATGATTTAGTATATTTCAACTGCCATAACGAAAGTAAGGGGTCTTTCCAATACCCCGGGCGGTAGGTCAATTACATCGCCGATGATCCTTGAAGATGAAGGATTATGTTTTGAACTTGAAGAGGTGTTGATTGATACTAGTACCACACAGTCACATATTGCGGGAAAAGCGAAAAATAGATCGGTAGTGTGAGACGATTTTAAAGAAGTAACCCTGAAGAACGACACCGTAAAGATACAATACAAGTACTGCAAGACTAAGTATGCTAAGCAATCAAATGGTTCGACCACAACTTCGAATAAACATATTTCAAAGTACTATAAAAAAGTAAGAAGTGCGGCAGGGCAACAAACACTTTCATTTACGCAATCTGCAGTGGTTCCGTTGGTGTCTATTTACAAGTATAACAAAGAGCTGGTGAATGAGTTGACAACCAAGTTAATTATTACAGATGAAAGACCATTTCAGATGGTAGAGAGTCCTGCTTTTTTTAAACTAATCAGATGCCTTAATGCCAAATATAAGAAGGTATCCCGTACAACAATAAAGAGGGTGTGTATGAAGATGTATAAAAGCAAGATGGTCAAGTTGAAAAGAGAGTTGGAAATGATTTCCCGAATTATCCTGACATTAGATTTGTGGATGACATCCAATCAACGAAAGTGGTATATGTCACCAACTGCTCACTACGTTGATGTCGAATGGAGGCTTTGTAAGAAAATAATAAATTTTCGTTATCTTGCACCTCCTCATAGTGGTTTGATAATTTCAGACTGCATATACGGATGTCTTATGGAGTGGAGAATTGAGAAGAAGAGCTTCACAATAACTCTAGACAATGCATCTGCAAATGATAGCGTGACAATGAATTTGCACAACTAGTTTAGGGCCACCAGTGACCTGTATTTTGGTGAAAAGATATTTCATGTTAGGTGTTGTGCCCACATTCTAAACTTGATTGTACAAGATAGCCTTAAAACAATCGATCTCATGATTGAGAATACAAGAGAGAGTGTGAAGTACATACGAGGGTCACCTTCACAATTACATACATGGAATGAGATCGTGAAGCGATTGAATTTGTTAACTCAGAGAACGATGAAGTCGGAGGTCACGACACGTTAGAATTCAACTTTTGAAATGTTGGATTCAGCAATATATTTGAGACCTGCATTCTCTCACTATATGGAGCGTGATAGTGCGTATGTTTGGCTGCCTTTTGAAGATGATTGGTCAATAGCTGAATCAGTTCGTAAGTTCCATTCAGTTTTTTACAATAGTACGAAGAAATTTTCAGGCAGCAAGTATCTAACAACAAATATATTTCTTCCTAAACTTTGGAAGGTAAAAGATGCCTTACACAAAAGCAGTAGTGGACTAGACATTTTACACTTAAAGACCATGGGTATGCAGGTAAAGTTTGATAAGTATTGGTCTGAGTGTAGTCTGGTAATAGCTTTTGTGGTCGTTCTTGATCCCCAATACAAATGATTATGGTTGAATTCATATGTAGTAAGTTGTATGGTGCGATGGGTATTGTTGAGGTCAAAAAGATTTCTGATGTAGTCATGAATTGTACAATTTCTATGTGTGTGCCGCAAAAGAACAATCTTCTCATATGGGTTCTAGTTCTGCAGTTGATGAACCGTAAGAAAAAAGGTAGATGATTCTATGTCTTACTATGCACAACAGAAATGGATTCAAATACAGACGCCTAGATCAGAACTTAAAGACTATCTCAAGGAGGAACTTCTAATTGTAAAATCCAAAGGCGATGATTTTGATGTTTTGGACGGGTGGAGGACGAAATCTGGTAATTTACATTACCCTGTGCTCTCGTTAATGGCATAAGACATATTATCAATTCCAATTTCAACTGTGGCTTCAGAATTTGCTTTTAGTCCTGGGAGTAAGGTCGTAAACAAGTATAGAAGCTTACTTACACCTGAATCGGTTGAAGCACTCATTTGCACTCAGGATTGGCTGCGTCTAATATGGGGGAAAGATAACTATGTTGATGAGGAGTTTGTTGAAGAGGAGAATGACAAGATAGATGAGACAGTACCTGCAGCTGCAACATAGAGTGACAAGATAGAGGAGAGTTTAGTTTAAGACGTCTATTTCTGTTATATCATGATATTTGTAATTTTGTTTTAACAGTTATATTGTAATATTATGGTTATGAGTAGATGGATATTTCTCTTTTTTCATTTATACTATTCAATTAGTTAATGTTGTTTAAATCTCTTAGTATATTATTGGGTAATTGCGTTTATTTATGATTTTAACTTTTTTTTTGTCCTAACCTAACCAGATATACACTAGATATGTCATTGGAAGATGATGCATTAGCGGATATTTGAAATTATAGAGTCTAAGTCTACTCCCATGATAGAAAGATAAAGTTAAAATGTAAGTTGTGTGGAAAACAATTTGTCGACAAAACAAATCGGAACAAATTATATTTGGCTTGTCGGGGAGGAGACGCCGCACCATGTGGTAAAGCTCCTCAGGAAGTCCGAGATTTATTAAGAGTTATTCTCGACTCAAATACAAAGACTTCCTACACCCCTTACTCTACAATTACAACCAATACAACTAACCAATGAATATATAGAAGTAGGTCTATTACAAATGAAGAAGGGTCAAGTAGAGGATCTACCTCTAACTCTGGTTCCGAGCCTTCCACAATTATTAGAGAATAAGAACAAGAGAGAATTTTAAGAGAACAAGAAGAACACAATTATAAAGAAGCGGTTAAAGAAAGCTTGCAAATGGCATCCAGATCAAGAAGTATCAGACAACAACATCCACCTCCAAGACAACATGATGCTGAAGCAAGCACGAGTAAACCATCAAAGTTTCTTAAAACTTTTGCGGCATTTTATAGGCAGTTGAAAATCCCGTACAAATCGGATCATAAAAAACGTTTGAAAAAACTTCTTGCATCTGTGAATGAGGACGATGGGAAGGCATCCCTACCATCCGATTCAGCAGAGGTGAACGACCATTTTTTAGACACATCCAACTCAAAGTCGACCAAGAGTTCTCCTGCAGTTGAATCAGTAAAAAGAGAACCGAAGGATGAATCCGATGACAAAGGTGGAGGTGGAGAAGGGGTTTACTATTACAGACAAGGTTCATTTAGTTACATGACACAAATGCATTTATCATATAGAAGGTATTGAATGTATGAAAGTTTTATCTAATCTATATATCAATATGTGCATGTTAAGTTTATTTATATTTGATTTTGGACATAGTTAAGTTTATTTACTTTTGATTTTGGACATGATTTATTTTCTTTTTTCATTTTATGTTAGAACGTGCATGTTAGATTTTCATGAAACTATACATTGTGTATGATTTAAGAATCACCACCATTTTGTTACTTTTTTTTTTTTTACTATTTTTAGAATTTTTTTATTTTTTTTTTAATTTTCAAAAAAAAAAAAAAAATCATCTGGACCGATCCGAACCGTGCCCAATCCAATCCAACTCGGTTTTCCTGATCGAGTTGGACTAGGACCGGATTAGGCCAGTAGTGGTTCGGATCGGTTCGAGTCAGATGACCCAGACTTGGTCCCAAATCGAATCGAGTTCGGGTCAGGCCATGTAGATTTCGGACCGAGTCAAGTTGGACCCAATCCGATCCGACTCGGTCCGATGCCCAGCTCTAGACGTCACCGTGGATGGGATGCCCAAGGAAAATCGGGCGCGAATTAGGTACTAGCCCCACCTATTCAGAGCTTGGGACAGGCGAAGGTTCTGAGGGCCACTGAGTTGCCAGCGTGATATATGAGTTTTATCCACACCATCCATCTACTTTTTCATGTCATTTTAGATTATTGTACCAAAAATAGAAAATATATAATTCTCAGATGGGCCACACAGTGGGTATTAAATTCTTATTGTTGAAAAATTCTTGGGGACCACAGAAGTTTTGGATCAAGATAATATTTGTTTTTTCACTTCATCCAGTTGTATATGACCATATCAACAGGTTGGATGGAAAATAAAAGTCACGGTAGACCCTACGAAGGTTTCAATGGTGGGCGTCCTTATCACCAATGATTCATATGGTGTGGTCTATTTGAGAATTGTATCTTCTTTAATTCTGGTCAAGTAATTTAAAATGATATGTGAAAATAAATGGATGATGTGGATAAAATTAATACATCATGGTGGCCGCTCAGTGGCTTCCCGGTGCCTCGGCCTGTCCCAAGCTATGAAGAGGCGAGGGTAGTACCTAATCCATGCCTAGGAAAATCCTAGGGCATTTTTGGATATATGGAAAACCGTGTACAATGGAAATTGTTTTCCATTGATATGACGTTCGACAGGGAATGGGTCAAATAATCATACGGTTAAAATATTCTAATATAATTATTAAAAAAAATGGCCATACCCTCATCAACGGTGACCGGTTTGGATCATTTAAATGAATAAAAATCAGGAGTGGATTAGGTCTTACCCTTTTTGTGGGGCCCACCTTGATGACTTGTTGTATATCCATGCCGTCCATACTTTTATAAAGCTCATTTTAGGATGTGGTTCCAAAATTTAAGCAGATCCAAATCTCAGGCAGAACACACCACAAGAAACAGTGGTGTTTAAGTGCTTCACCATTAAAAATTACAAATGGCCCATCGTAAGGTTCTCATAATGTTTATTTTCCATCCAAAATATTAATAATATCAAGAATATATGGATGAAAGGAAAATAAGAAGATAAGATCAATCCAAAACTTTTGTGGCCCACGAAAAGTTTTTAATGGTCATTCGTCACTATTTCCAGTGGTGTGGTCAACATTAGATTTGGATCTTCTTAAGGTTTAGGATCGGTTACTAAAATGAGATGCAAAAGTAGATGGATAGCGTGGATATAAAAAATAATCGAAGTAGGTACCACGCGGTAAGGGTAACACCACTAAGGTGTTGCAGCTAATCGGCTCCCATAAAAACCTACCATCCAAACAAATACATGGAGTTGCATTCGAGCAAACCTTGCAAGTTGACTCCTCCGGATTTGGACGGGGGCAGTGACCCCGATGCGTTTGGTGCCATGGCCCCAGCAGATGCGTGTGTTTTATCCATGCCTTCCATCTATTTTTCCAGCTCATTTTAGGTAGAGCTGGGCATCGAGTGGAGTCAGACCAAGTTAAGGCTGACTCAACTCGATTCGGTTTTGAAATAGGCCTGACCCGAACTTGATATCGAGTCTAACATGCCTAACTCGACTCGAGTCCGGTCTAGCCTGGACTGATTTGGACCGAGTCCAATCCAATCAGATGTACTGAGTCGGGTCGAGTTGGCACCGAGTTGTTTTAAGAGATAAGGGAGGAAGAGAGTGGAGAGGAAAGAGAGGAGGGAGAGGGTGATGGTGGTGGGTGGTTGTCAGGCTTGGAAGAGGAGAATGAGGGAGGGAGACAAAGTTTAGAAATTAGTTTTTTTTATATATATATATATATATATATATATATATGGGATATATATATATATATATATATGGGATATATATATATATGGGAAAAGGTACAATGCCCTGGAGTTGAATTGAATGCGGGATGAGGTTAAGCTGTGTGGGCCCCACCGTGATGCGTTTCGAACATCTACCCTATAAGTTAGATGCACCATTCCATCGTGGGCCTAGGTCTCAAAAATCAAGTCAATCCGTGACTTGTGTGGGCCACACCACATACAAAAGTGGAGAGGGGCCGTGCACCATTAAAACATTCATAACCATTTTTTAGGGTCCACCGAGATGTGGTTTGCAAATCCAGTCCATCCATTATGTGTGTCCCACTTGAATGAGGGTTCAGACCAAGTTTCAGGCAAATGAAAAACTTAGGTGGGCCCCACCAAGTGCTTTTATATGTTTTAACGGTGTCTTCACATGATTTTAGATGGTATGGCCCACCTGAGTTCCGTATACGGCTGATTTTTGGGATATCCCATAATTTAAAGGGGACCCATCCAATGCACGGTGTTGATGGTCGACACGCATCACGGTGGGGACCACACAGCTCGACCTCACAGGAGCTTACTGCGAGCTCGAGTGCATAGTAACCACCCCCCCACCACACACACACACACACACAAACCTGAGTTGAGTCAAATTTCCAATCAAGTTGACTCTAACCAGATCAAATTTCAAGTCGAGTTACTAGGTACCTCGGACTTGGCTCAATTTGGGCAAAGCCTACTCAATTCGGACCAACTCACCCATTCGGTTCAAATTGAGTCGGATCTAAACAAGCCGGATGAGTTGAGTTAGCCGGATGGAGTCGTCTTGTGTCCACCTCTAATTTTAAGGCATGAACCGATAAACAATGAAAATCCAAATCTTAGGTGGACCATACTGTAAGAAACGGTGATGATTGAACTCCCACCATTGAAAACCTTCTTGGGGTCAAATATGTTTTGGATCAAGCTGATAAGGTCTTTGCGACCTTATCAACAGATTGGATGGCAAATAAACATTCTAGTGAGCTCTGTAAATTTTTTAATGTGGGCGTTCAAGTAACATTATTCCTATGGTGTGGTCCACTTTAGACTTGGATATGCATTACTTTTTGTAACATGCCCTAAAATGATCCGTAAAAATGGATGGACGGAGTGGATGAAACACATGCATCATTTTGATACCCACACAGCACCAAGCTCTGGCACTGGAGGGGTAACTATCCGATTCGTCCATTGCCTGTTACCCTGGGCACATACATATGCCGTGTGGAGTCCACAGAGATGTACGTGACAAATCCACACCGTTCATCTGTTTTGAAAGACATCAATATGATAGGATTCTAAAAATCATGAAGATTCAAAACTCAGGTAGATTACACCAACAAAAAAGTACAAACAGAAATGTCCGCAGTTGAAACCTTCCTAGAGCTGAACATGATGTTCATATGCCATCCAAACCGTTCATAGGGTTATTACCAGTCAGATAAACTGTAGGCACAAATATTATCCTGATTCAAAACTTATGTCACCCCAAGCATTCAATACCCACTATTTAGTGTGGTATGGCCCACACGAGTTTTAGATCAGCCTGATTTTTAGACTTACGTGGTCTTGCAAAACAGATGGACGGAGTGGATTTGTCACGGGATCTTTGTGACCCCCCCACAGCAATCCGCTCAACAGCAGAAGAGGAATTGTATACACAACAGACCGAGAGTGGGAGCCATGTTTCTGGAATCTAGACCACCTGCCTGTTGAATGCCACCGTGTATGGACCCACTGATACGTTAGTGGGTGTTTCGTATGGGGCCCACCTTGATGTATGTGTTGTATATCCATACCATCCATCAGTTTTTCAAGCTCATTTTAGGTCATTCTTCGTGAGATGAAGCAGATCGAAATCTTAAGTGGTCCACATAGTACGGATTGAATACCCACTATTAAAAACTTGTTGGGCTACAAAAGTTTTGGATCAAGCTGAAATTTGCATTTTTCTTTCATTCATATATGTGTGGTATGTGTGGCATCATTCAAGTTGGATGGTAAATAAATATTATAGTGGGCTTAGGAAGTTTTAATCGGTTGACATTAAATGACTACTGTTCCGGTAATGTACTTTGCTTGAGATTTGGGGCTGCCTCATTTATGGGACCGTGACCTAAAATGAGAGTGAAAAGCTGGTGGACGGCATGGATATACAATACATTAATCCAGGTGGGTCCCACAGTCAGGGCAACACCCACTTATGGGTTACTGGTGTGACAGCTAATCCACTACTAATATCCCCAGCAATACTTGCCTACAAAAGGATAATTTATTCTGCAAAACAATCGGACGGTTAGCTTCCTGGAGAAGCTTGGTAGATAACTTCTTGAAGAAGCTTTACACTACAGCTTCTTAGAGAAGTTTGGTAGATAGCTTCTTGGAGATGCTTTACACGCTAGTGGTCGGTGTTCTGTGGGGCCCACCATGATGCATGTATGTCATCCATGCTGTCCATCTATTTTTATATATCATTTTATGATATAATAAAAAAAATGAAGTATATCTCGATCTTAAGTGGACCACATTACAGGAAACAATGTCGAATGAATTTTGACCATTAAAAACGTCTCGGGGGCAATAAAAATTTTGGATCAAGCTGATATTTATTGTTTCCCTTCGTCTGGGTCTTTATGACCAAATCAACCGATTGGATTCCAAATAAACAGTATAGTGGGCCTTCGGAGGATTTTAATGGTGAATATCCATTCATTATTGTTTTGCTGTGGTGTGGCCCACCTAAGATTTATATCCCCATAAATTTTTTTATCAAGCCCTATAATGATCTGTAAAAATGGATGAACGGAATGGATGAAACACGTACATCATGGTGGGGCCCACAGAGCACCGACCATCAGCCGCGGGCGGTGTCACTCTCGCTGCCTTGCTATCTGTAGCTAGCAGCCTAGCACCAGCTATATAGGGTACGTGTCGTGCGAAGACGAGCACCGATGCTCCTCGAGCTCCGAGTTGTACAAACGGTTCAAAGGAGATCCGCATTACATGGGCACACAATGATGTATTTACTATATCTACACTGTTCATCTATTTTTAGAGATCATTTTAGAGCATTATTCAAAAAATGAATCATATCCAAAGATCATCTGGACCACACCACAAATAGCAGCAGAGATAATGATTTTCACCGTTAAAAAATTTGTAAGGCCCACTGTGACGTTTATTTTACATCCAATCTGTCCATAAGGCCACAAGTACCAGAAAAAAGATATTTCATAAGGTTACAGGTATATGATTGAAGAGGAAAAATAAATCAATATCTAAAACTTCTATTACCCTAAAAAGGGTTTCAATGGTAGACGTTCAATCTCCCTCTTAGTTTTTGCAGTGTGATCCAGTTGATGGTTAGATTTGTCTTATTTTTTGTCTCAAGCCTTAAAATGAGCTCGCCAACTGGATGGACGGTTTGGATATAACACATACCTTGTGATCATACCCACAAAATATGCTAACGGTACCTGAGTCCATCCGCTTTGTACACCGATCAAAGTTGCGAGACTCTTTCCCTCTTTCTTCGTATATCTCTCTGCGACTCTCTTTTCCTCTTTCTCTGTATATCTCTCTCTAGTAGATAAATTCAAGCTCCAAAGCCTTCTTCTCAACTTCTTCATCAATAGAAATTTCGAAGCAGATATAGAAGTAGATATGGAGAAAGAATCACAAATATGGAAAGGAGAGATAGAGAAAGAATCACAAATATAGAAAGGAGAGATAGAGAGATAGCGACGAGCCAAAGTGTAAATTGGGCTGAATTTTTTGGCGCCCGAACGTAAAGGTAAAAGTAAAAATGAAAAATAAATATATATATATATATATTATATACACACACTAATATACGCGGTCCAGATCGGGGCGGTCCGAATCGGATCCAATCAGATCGAGTTTTGAATCGAGTCGGTTCGGAACAGTGCTTATCCGGATTCGACCTAAAATAATTTGAATCTGGATTAAGCTACCCGATCCTGACCGATCCTGACCATCAGTTCTATTCGAATCGGGTCGGATCGAGTCTGATCGGGCCGGATCCACCGGTTCGGGTATGAAATGCCCACCTCTAAATTAATGGCCCATTCATCAATGACGGAACATGTTGATATTCAATCAATACGAAACTACATGTACTAACTAACAACCCATATTTAGTTAAATACTTGCGATTAGTATAGTATTAGACGTGTTAAAGTTATATTGGATTTGAATAGATTGAACACTTGCGACATTAGGCGCCAAATTAACCTTAGGATTAAATATGTGAAGGTTAACCTAACTATTCAGCCACTAATGTAGAGTGATCAGATGATTTAAAAGGGAAGAGTTAATCCTTACGAATGAGATTTTTATTTATTTATTTATTTTTTACTTTGAGGTAAATGACTTTTTTTCAATGGTGATCATAATTTTTATGTTTATCAATAATACAATAATAAATAAAAGAACTAAAAAATAAAGGCTAATCATCAATTTGATTGATTTAGAATTTTACAATTAAAATCGGCAAGAACATAAATCAATGAAAATAAAAAAAAGATAAATTACATACGATCATCCATGTGAACAAACAATGGAGGTTCATGGTCGGTAGGATATAATTGGTGTGATCTTCCAAGCATGCCTTAGGTTGATTGTGGATTTGATGACAGAAGTTGTGAATATTTAATCTACTCCTAAGGCATCTTGCAGCGATGGAGTTGGATAATAGCAGATGTAAGCTATATTAAACTTTAAAGTTTATTGTGGCAAGGGCTCGATAAAAGTGGATGACCTAAAGTTAAAATTAAGATAGGGTTGTGTTGTGTAGAGAAATTGTGTGTGTTGGCAAGAACCCAGAGCTCTTCATTTAATGTTATTTTTATAGGCCCGAGAAGGGCGGTGGCCACATGTAAATCTATGTATCATGAGAGATTTGAACAATCAACCATGTGAATCCTTCGATTCTTCATATAAGCATAGCTAATCGTGTTAAGCCATGTGTGCATGAGACTACGTTTGCCATTTGCTATTTTGGCCTTGCATAAAAAGGCTTACTGAAGGCTTGCATTAAAGACTCTTGCATATGCAGAGGTTGCTTTTAATAGGACTTTTGATTGGTAAAGAGTCACTTTTGATACTAATACGGTATTTAATGCTCAAATAAATACACGTCTTTAATTCTTCCTTTCAAAGTTAATATATACCGCATGTGGCACCTTCTGGACCATTCAATTAATTGGTTGTTATCAGTCGGCTGTAACTAGGATGCGTTAAACAATGACCCATTTAGACAAATGCGGATTGCCTATGCCACTCCCTCACTGGAAGTTTCTTTAGGAATAACCTATTTGTAGGGTCCACCTCAATCGGTGAGAAATACTCTCCATTCACTAGTTTTCCAACTTGTTTTAAGACGCGAGCTAAAAAATGAGAATCATTTGGGAGCCTATTGTTTCTAACTTCTTGGTCTTGCTGTGATGTTTATATGTCGTCCAAACCATTAACAAGGTCATTACACTGGGATGAACTAAAAAAAAAAATACATTAGCATCATTTAAAACTTTGCCCTCGGATCATCGAGCATTCGATGTGACTAGAATTATTGCCCAATCAGCATGCCACCAAAATTAAACACAATTTTATTATAATGACATACAGAGTATGCAATGGTTGTGCATAATAAGTCGAAAAGAAGATAATAGAGAAAAAACAAATAATAAACCACACAAGAACACAAATATATATATGTGGTTCACCATTTAGGTGGCCTTCATGAGCAATCGGGCAAAAAAAAAAAAAAAAAATCTATTATAGCAATGAAAAATAACAAAGAACAAGGTATAGAGTATCTTTCCCAAGAACACAACAGACTCCCTTTGAATCTAAGTTTAAAAGGGAAAACCATACACCATTGCATGTACCGTCAATAAACTTCTCTCCCTGAATATCTTGAGAAAAAGATCTTTGAGCATCTCTTGAGAAAGACTTAGAACTTTTCAACCCTTTCTTCATGAAGAAAACCTCATCTTAAAACCATCTCTTAACTTTTTCAAGAAAAACCTTTTTTAAATTTGTAATCATCCCTCTTTTTTTTTTAAAAAAAAAAAAAAAATTCTTATTTTCATAATTAAAATACCAAAAATATCTTTCCATGGGTCTCCAAACACTTTACCTTGTTTGCTCTTATGTAACATAACTTATGTGGGTTTAAAGGGCGATTAAAATCACAATAATTTTAGTGTCATTATTTTAACGGTGGTAACCCTACAGAGTGAAAGCTATGTGGGCCCACCGTGGTATCCGTGAGAAATTCACTTAAGTATTTCCAACCTCAAGTGCCACACATCATAAGAAATACTAAGATTGAATGCAACCGCTAAAACTTTTTGGGGAATGTAAGTTTTTAATTAGGCTAATATTTGTGTTTTAATTCCATTTAATTTGTAATAACCTTATGATGGCTTGAATGGCACATAAACATTGCAGCGAGGCTCGAAAAGCTCAATGGTTGGCATGTACATCCCCACTCCTTCCTATCATGCAGTCCACTTGAGATTAGATTGCCTTCACTTTTTGGTTCAACTTGGCAAAACTCATGCAAGGGATGAATTTCTCACAGACATCACGCAGGCTACTATAGCTTCGGTCAATAGGAACAATTTCCTGATTTGGAGTGGATTTTATCATGCTAGGCTAACACCGAACTCCATCAGGCCGTGATGTGGGCTTGATTTTAAGCTTGTAAATGGAGTATATAGGAAATAAAAATGGAGGTAAATGAATTGGGAGTAAACGGCTTAACTTAGTTATATTTGGATAGGAGTAAATGAAATGTATTTGATTTTGTTTTGATGAGAGTAAATGGGAGGAATTAAAATACATTTGAATTTTTAAATATGTTTACATAAAACATATATGATATCCTAAATCAACTTTAATAACTCCAATCAATGTATAGACTAATTATAATAAGTCAATTGAGATATATATATTTAGTACAATAAAATTTTAAAAAAAAGAGGGGAAATTTTGAGCCTTGGGTGGGCCACAACCATATAGATCACAAACAAACAATTAGTCAATGGTTTTTAACTGTTCATTTAGATGGTCAACCTTTGGATGGTTTAAATAATTTTATTGGTGTGATTTTACTGATGTAGCTAATAATTAGTTTGTTTTAGAGTATCATTAATGTGCCACATGTATAGCGGACATGCATGTATTGTTGGGGATTTTAGCCTGCGGAATCACACAGATCTAGATCTAGGATAGCAATCCAATAGCACCAAGCACACAAGAGAACACACAGATTTAACGTGGAAAACCCTTGCGGAAAAAAACCACGGCACAAAGCGACAGATCACCACTATGAAAGCATCAATTACAAAGAGAAAAGACTTACCCAATTCGAACAACCTCGAATCTCACCCTTGCTACACCCTTTAATAACCCTAAACCTTTTTAGGAACCCTTATAACTACTTTAGAAAGCCTTCCCATACATTATCATTCCCTAGAAAAACCCTAGGAACATCGATTTATAGTTAAAAAAACTTCCCTTCAGCATCCCAGTTGCGAAAGGACTCAAATCCGTAATTTCGCGCAAAATCGCGGAACAAACTGCGTAACCTACGACTAGTCGTAGTGAGTCTTCGACTGGTCGTAAGACCCCTTCGACCAATCGAGACATCCCTTCGACCAGTCGTAGCTACAGTAAAAAAACAGCAAAAACTAACTGGACTTTAAGTCGTGCCAGGGCTCGAACCTACGACCGGTCGAACGTCTCCCACGACTAGTCGAAGCTTTCCACGACCGGTCGAACGACCTCAAAACCTTCAGATTTAAGACTTTTCTCAACAATCTCCACAAGTCTTCAATCTTCAACCGTGTAGCTCCTTGATATCTTCTCTTATCTCTGCTCCACATCATAGCTCAAGATCACACTCCGTCCTTCTTTTCCGCCATCGCTGAGCCCAAAGAAGTTTCACAGAACTTGAACTTCTCTACATGAATTTCTTATTGATCATGTCTGCCAGATCTAAATCCACATGCCCAACCACCTTTGCTTATATCTTCACAAAAAAATGACGTAGTCTTCTTACCATCTCACTGCTATCCAATATTGCTTTCCGGGGTACTTGCTCACAACACTGATAGCCTGTGAAATAATTGGTCTAATCCAGACCATGACATATACTGCCAACCGCATTCGAATAAGGTTCATGAGATATCCTGCTTTTCTTCATCTGTTTTGGGACTTGTCCTGAGGAAAACTTGAGGAGAGACGAGTAGGGAACGCTCTCCGGCTTTACCTGGCCCATCACATCCTGGATCAATACCTACACACAAGGTATTCTTCCTGTGATTACTAAAGCCTACTCCTCCTTCAGTCTCAATGCCGAGAACCATCATTACAGCCCCTCGATCCTTCATCCTGAATATCCCACCATGAAGGAATCAAACCACTGCCTAGGTGATAGGTCGAACCACGACCTCCTGCAAAGTCTTTTCTCAGCCCCTTTAACTTCGAACCGCTCTGGTTGCTTCATGCAGATTTGCTCTTCACTTTCCCTTACAAAAGTGCAAACTCCACATCTATCTTTCCAGCTCATGATCACGTTGGCCAACCAGCGCCAAACACGAATCTAATAGACACCTGCTATACCGTTGGCGTGAATATATCTGAGAAGTCGATCCCTTCTCTCTGAGCATAACCCTTCACTACCAACATCGCCCTGTATCTGTGTTGTATCCTCTTGAAGATCCACCTGCATCCAACCGCTCTCTAGCCCACTAGAAGCTCCACCTGCTCCCATATGTCGGTTTGGTACAACGAATCCATCACATCGCCCATAGTCACCTTTCACTTCTCAACACCAGGCTCACCTAAAGCTATCTGAATAGAAAATGAATCCTCCCGCGATATTGGAGTCGTCCATGTACCTCGCCGATATCCAGCGATCATGCCGTGTGATTCTTTTCACAGGTAGCTGCTCCACCTGCTCTGTATCCCTGTCCGCACGTCTCAGCCTTCCTGCCCTGCTCGCTCATGTGGCCATGCCCAACATGCCACACACGTGCAGAGGTGGAATCCACTACATCTATTGTAGCTCCACCGTTTGAAGTGCTCCCGATCAACCTGTACAAGTTACTGAGTCGTTGCGCTTTCATGATTACCCGTGCCCCCTTAGATACTTTAAGAGCATCATTACTACCTGTGTACTTGCATCCTTTTACCTCAAGCACACCAAGAGAAATCAGATTCTGCTTCAAATCAGGAACGTGCCTTACATCTGTCAAGGTATGCTCCACCCCATCAAACATCCTGATGCACACAGAACCAACAGCCACAACATTACAGGCAATATCATTGCCCATAAATACTTGTCCACCATCACACTCCCTGTAGCTAGTGAACCAACTCCGATGAGGAGTCATGTGAAAAGATGCCCCTGTGTCTAGCATCCACTCGTCCTTACGATCATCGTATGGCTGTCTTATAGAAGACATAGATAAAACATCACTATCACATCCATCTGACGTGGCAGTGTTGGCCTCCCTGCATGAAGTCTCAGAATCTTCCCTCTTCGATTTAGGATTTTCACGATCCCTCTTCACATGTCCTTCATTCCCACAATTCTAGCACTTTACTTTTCTTTTGCCCTTGCTTTTGGATTTGGATCTAGAACGTGAAGAACCTGTACGTTGTTCAGAATTCCTACCCACTGTAAACAGTGCATCAGAAGACGTCCCCATGTCGCTGTTTAGTTGTCTCATAACCTTCCCTTGAAGAGCCGAGATAACGGTATCGACACTCAATGTTTTGTTCGTGCTGCACATAGTGTCCTTGAATGCCTCAAAAGATGCTGGGAGAGAATTCAGCAACATACATGCCTGTTCTTCATCTTTCATCACTTCCTCCATATCCAACAATTTGCAAACCAATTTATTAAAGTTGCTGATGTGAGCCTCCAAATCTCCACCCACTGCCATCTTGAAGTTATACCATTGCTGCTTCAAGTGCAGGCGATTTTCAGAGGATTTCTTCGCATAAATATCCTCTAGCTTCGCCCATAACTTAGCCGTAGTTTTCTTCCTCATGACGTTGTAGAGAACCTCATCCGTGAGACATAAACGGATCGATGATAATGCCTTCTTATTCAGAGTATTCCAATCACCATCTGTCATAGTGGACTTCCGCTCCTCAAGAGCACCATCTTCGCCTTGCTTGATTAAGGAACTCATCATCTTGATCTTCCATAACTCGAAATTATTTTCCCTGAGTACTCAATATCATACCTAGCGCTTGCCATTATTACTAATCCTGCAGATTCAGATCTGTGCCCCAACCGATTGCTCTGATACCACTTGTTGGGGATTTTAGCCTGCGGAATCATATAGATCTAGATCTAGGATATCAATCTAATAGCACCAAGCACACAAGAGAACACACAGATTTAACGTGGAAAACCCTTGCGGGAAAAAACCACGGCACAAAGCGACAGATCACCACTATGAAAGTATCAATTAGAAAGAGAAGGACTTACCCGATTCGAACAACCTCGAATCTCACCCTTGCTATACCCTTTGATAACCCTAAACCTTTTTAGGAACCCTTAAAACTACTTTAGAAAGCCTTCCCATACATTACCATTCCCTATAAAAATCCCAGGAACACCTATTTATAGTTTAGGAAACTTTCCTTCTGCATCTCAGTTGCGAAAGGACTCAAATCTGCAATTTCGGGCAAAATCGCGGAACAAACTGTGTAACCTACGACTAGTCGTAGCGAGTCTTCGACTGGTCGTAGGACCCCTTCGACCAGTCGAGACATCCCTTCGACTAGTCGTAGCTACAGTAAAAAACAGCAAAAACTTGCTGGACTTTTAGTCGTGCCTGAACTCGAACCTACGACCGGTTGAGCGTCTCCTACGACCAATCGAAGCTTCCCACGACCGGTCAAACGACCTCAAAACCTTCAGATTTAAGACTTTTCTCAACATGTAGTGACACTTTTGTTTATTCATGCTACTCTAAAGGACCTCAAAAATGTATTTCACCTATTTACTTCCAAATCTTCTTTCATTGATAAGAATTCATTTGCAAGCCCATTTTCTTCCATTTCATTTCATTTCCATACATTTACTTCCATTCAAACACATTTAACATGTCATTTACCTTAATTTACTTCTAATTATCTTCATTCACTCCCATCCAGACAGCCCCTAAGATCTGGTTACCACTATAAGACCCTAACCATGGGCTCACCTCATGTATGTATTGTATATATATGTTGTCCATTTGTTTTGCCACTTCATCTTTGAATATAAATTAGAAGATAAATAAAATACAATTATCAGGTGGACCACATTATAGGAACAGTCCTAGTTGAACACCCACCATTAAAAACTTTATGCAATCCACCATCATATTTATTTGCCATCCAATTGGTTGGCAAAATCAGGTAGATTTGAATGAAGGGAAGATACATATATCAGCTTTATCCAATATTTTATTAGCCCAATTTTTTTTTTATAACGGTTACTTTCTTCTGTTTCTTATAGAATGGTCCACCTGATATTGAAATCTGCTTTAATTAATAGCCATGATATTAAATGATACGGTAAAAGGGGTAGACAATGTAGACATCCAAGGCATACCTCAAGGTGACCCAACGGTCAATGTCTCAGCCACGTCACTGGATCCTGGGTTAATTCAGTACCTCACATGGGTTAGACCAATCAAATCTCGCTGTCTCATGGCCTCACTACCCGGCCCACCATGATGTTTTATCCACACCGTCTATCTATTCAGACATATCATTTAAGGGCTCATCCCAAACATAAGTCAGATCCAAGGCTCAAGTGGACCACACCAACGGAAGCAACGGTGATAATGACACTCACCGTTCAAGGCCCACCGTAAATTTTATTTTCCATCTAACCTATTCATAAGGTCACACAAGGTCAAATACACCGGGCTGAAGGGAAAATACAAATATCACCATTGATCAAAACTTGTGGCTCAGAAGAAGTTTTTAATGGTGGGTGTTCAATGCCCACTGTGTGGTCCATTTTAGCTTGAATCTGCCTCATTTTTAGGCTTATATCCTAAAATGATATGAAAAAAAATATATGAACGGTGGGGATAAACCCATACATCAAGGTGGGTCCCTCTGTACCCCAGCTGTTCCGAGCTCGGTACAGGCAGCGGTAGTACCAGATCTGCGTGTGTTTCCCAGTCCTCACCGAATCCGGTTCCGTCTTGGTTGGCGTTGGGTACGGGCAATGCGCGTCCATATATGGAATACCACGTCGGAGAGCGGATTAGGTGCGTCCGCGCCCTCACCCAATACGGTGCGGCCGTTGCTTGGGCCCCACCTTGATGTATACATTCTATATCCACACCGTCCATCCGTTTTTATAGATAATTCTAGCATGAACCCAAAAATGAAGAATATCCAATTCTTAAGTGGATCAGATCATTGGAAATATTGGCGATTAACCATTAATGTGCCACTGAAGTTTTGGATTAATCTGATATTTGTTTTATGGCTTCATCTATGTTTATTTGATCTTATCAACAGATTGGATGACAGATAAAAATTACGAAAACCTTAAATTTTGCTCAAGTAAGTTTTTAATGGTAATACGTTCAATGAACGCTGTTTCCTGTAGTATGGTCCACATAAGATTTGGATCTTCGTATTTTCTAGATTCATGGCTTACATTGATTTGGAAAAACAGATGGACGGCTTGGATATAGAATAATGGCTCACCGAAAGTGCCACACCCAATCCGTTCCCACTGCGTGGATGCGAATCTTCATGTTTTATCTATGCCATTAATCGCTTTTCTTAGATCATTTTAAGAAATGAGCCAAAATTGAGCAAGGCACAGGGCTTAAGTGGACCACAAAGTGGGATTTAATGTCCACCATTAAAAACTTCTTGAGAGTTGGAGAAGTTTCAGATCAACCTAATATTTGTTTTTTCACTTCAACGACGTGTACATGACCTTATTAATAGGTTGGATGATAAAAAAAATAAAATCACGGTGGCCCTTAGAAAGGTTTCAATGGTGGGTGTCATTATCACTGTAGCTTCCTCCGGTGTGGTCCACTGGAGCTGTGAACCTGCTTCAATTTTTTAAGGATACCTTAAAATGATCTAAGAAAAGCGATTAACGGCTTGGATAAAACATTTACCTCACGGTGGGCCCCACAGAGCCCTGCCCGGACGGATTACGGTCCGGGCGGGGGTAGGGCGCAATCCGCGTCCCCCACCGCTATGCTACAGTTGGGCCGCGTATCTCTAATTCCATTCTCCTGAGAGGAGTTATATGATACTCCGGCTGTGTGTGGCGCTTGATACTCTGGCACTCAGAAACTGTACACTTGGGATGTATTAACTCAAATAAACCGACTATATTGTGAAGACCAATTGTTAAAGGTCGCAATACCAAGTTCAGATTCGTTGAACAATCTTACACCCTGATTCATAGACACTTTTTTGTGGAGACAGGACCGTTAGACTTTCCATTTTTGGACGTCCAATAAATGTCTACAAATCTAATAGTCAATTCATTAAATAAATTTAGTTTGTTGTTAATGATACATCTTTTGGG
This sequence comes from Magnolia changhungtana, assembly GCA_030180095.1. Taxonomy (NCBI): domain Eukaryota; kingdom Viridiplantae; phylum Streptophyta; class Magnoliopsida; order Magnoliales; family Magnoliaceae; genus Magnolia; species Magnolia changhungtana. The sequence goes on from JASAUF010000676.1 coordinate 11,109,985, forward strand.
TACCATAATTCAGACGGTTTAATTGGACTACTTATATGCCAAGCATGCAATTTCTAAGTACCTGCGTATTATCCATCAGAGTCCGCCAGAGTATCAAAGTTTTTTTTAATCGTAACAAATTCCCATTCCCATACTCCAAAGCCCCTCTCTCTCTCTCTCTCTCTCATCGCTGTCTTCGGAGGTGGGAAAAATCGTTCAAAGGTCAGAGCTGTTTGTTTTCTAGGGCTTCTCTTTTCTCCAAATCCTTCAATTTCCGCCCCTTTTTCTTCATTTCAATCTCGACTCCATCGATTCGTCTCTCAATTTTCTCGATCATTTTCTATTTCCCCCAAAAATTTTTCCCATTTCGATCTCAATTTCATCGATTTCTCTTTCAGTTTTCTCGATTTGATTCTTTTCATCGCAAATTTTCTGTTTGGATTTCTCTACTTTTCTTTTCCCTTTCGTTTCTGTGGATTCGATTCGGTTTAGATTGAAAAGTATGTCTTTTTGATGATTTTTTTTTTCTTTTGTTTTTTTGTTCTCTAACATTTGAGATTTCAATCTGTATTTGATATGCTTTGATTTTCTATTTGGTTATCATAATTCTTATTGGCATGCTGTGATGAATTGTATGATTCTGTCCAAATAATATGCACAATTCTGTTTTTTTAGCCTAAAGTTTGTTCAAGTGGTTCCTATTGTTTGATGATCTGAGCCGTTGATCTGATGGAATGGGTCCATGATGGGCTATGGCCCTAGAATTTCCTGGCTTGGAAGATCCTAGTTGTAAAAAATTTGCCCCCTTTTTATTTAATGTGTACTGCTGATGTATTCATTTAACCATCTATCGGCAAGCCTCCACCAATTGTTGGTTTAGGATTTTGCCATTTGGGAGGTTCTTGTTTGGGCCTGGTCTACCCAACGGTGTGGATCCCTTAGAGTAATGGTCTGGTTCACCCAACCATGGCCCAACTTTCATGGTGTCAATGTCTCAGGATATTATGCATATCATGAGGTTGTTGGATCAAATAATTCCTGATTGGTGAATAGGAATCTTGATTCGAAAGCATTGAGATAATAGTATAAGTAATGTGGTACGTATAGTGTGTTTGTCATGCTCGGCATATTAGTGTGAATACAGTAAAAAAATGGTATTCATGACATGTGCATGTGTATTACGTGTGACATCTGGGTTGTTGATCAAGCTGCCCCACAATGACCATCCACTGGCTGAAAACCAGGTTGGTAGAACTGCAACTAGAATTTAAGCGATTAATTGCAAGACTCTGAAATTCACGTACTAGAATTTTGAAGACAAGAAGATGGAAGAAAAAGGGGATAACCATGCAGAATCACTCCGCATGAGGCTTGAAGGAGGCATGCCAATGGGTTCAGAGCATCAGACTTCTAGACTCTAGGGCATTGCACCACTAGAGATGAATTCCTATCACGGGAAATCAAGAAAGAAGACCATTATTGTTTCAATTTTTTATTCTCCATATAGGAAATTGATGTAGAGATTAGTAGAAAATCGAACCATCCAAATTCTCAAACGATGCCTGGTGCTTTGATACCAAATTGATGTCGAGATTGGCAACAAGCCGGCCATCCAAATCCTTAAACAGTGGCAGGAATCTGAGAGGGGGAGGGTGAGATGAGAATCCACTCACCAGATGGGAAAACTCAGGTTTAAGAAAACCCCAAAAATAATCTCGGTTTACAGCTTACATATCTTTTATAGGCCTTATTACATTGTCACCCTTCGTCAATTGAACTAATTCATATTGTTTCTTACAAAATCCTAATCACATTCACTTTTGTGGACTAAAAATAGGACTTTAGGGCCTGTTTGGATTCACGTATAAGGGTGTATTGTATTGTATTCGGTACTGTTCATGTATACGTTGCATGGTTTTTTGAATACATCCAAATCAACATGCCATTAATCAATGTTTGGATAGGAGGTATTGTTCGGGCAAGTATACAACTTTTTGTATAGATCAATGTTTAGATACGACGTATTAGGCGTGCGTATTGTACAATCAATCTGGCATCATTTTCCAGCTGAATTTTTAGATCAACCTCCTTTTCTGGCTGAGTTTTTAGCCCGTCATCTGTTAAAAAAATCAAAGCTGAGAATGTAAGGAATGTTTATGATGGAATCGAACTCTGAAAACCAAAAACCATTAAAAGAAAGAGTACAAAAGAGATCAAAGAGAGTCTGAAAGAACATGAAGAAGAAGGAGAAAAACTTGTTTGAATCTAATTTTTAGATGTTCTTTTCAAGATCAAAGATCAAAACAAGCAATACAACAAATAAAAAAACCTAAAAGAGAACGTTCAATCACAGTCGTTCCCTATTTCTTGTATATATTTTTTTTTCCTTCTAAAACTCACATATCAGAAAAGACGGGAAAAAAACAGCAACTGATTTCAAAAACCTATATAGCAAAAGGAGAAGAAAAACAAAAGAGATGGGCTTTCTTCTTCTTCTTCTTGCTAGATTTGAAGAAGAAAAACAGTGCAATCTGATCCTATTCACTAACAAGAGATGGGAAGAAGAGATTTGAAGGAGAAGAAGAAAAACTATTTGAGTTTCAACTGTTTTCTTTTTTCTCAGAGAGAGGAACTCCTTTTTGGAAGAGATAGGGATGAAAACCGGCGAAAATACAGCGCATTGAATAGGCTGTATAGATGGCAGACATGTACGTCTGACGTTGTGTACAATGGCTACGTTTTTTTGGTTCTGCGTTGTATTCGCGGGCATGGTTTTCCACGGTCTTTAACTCCAAACCAAACACCGTATATGTTACATCAAGCCCTTTAATACTATACAATACACCCTAAAACGCGAATCCAAACAGGCCCTTAATAACTTGTGTAGCAAGTCCAGCTAATTAGGGTAATTACTTGCGAAGCAAGCCAAACCAGCTAAGGAACTTGTAACAAGTTAACGTTACAAGGGCATTTAAGTAATTAGGGAAAGTCGTTAATTGAGCAAAGATTAATGCAACTTTACAATAGTGTTACTATAGCATTATGGATGCTATGGTATTGGGTTGTATCTCTACTACAGTACATGATTCTCCCTAGATGGGAAGGAACTTGTCCATGAGCTTGCAGTGCTATCAATCTCAATCTCGATGTCTCCATGGCTAGTATGGTTGAAGCTTATGGTGAATTCCTTTTTGTTTTTTATTATTATTTAAAGATGATGCAATATTGTTAGTGCTAGTGGTCAAAAAACCAAAAACAAACTACAACAAGAAGACACAATAGAAAAACAACCAAAGCAAACTACAAGAAAAAAACAACCCCCCCTCCGAAAAAAAACCCTGCCACACAATTAGGGCACCACTCACCAAACAAGAGAAACCTAATAAGAACCTCATTGGCAAACCCGCTATAATTCCAAAAGCACTGGCTATTTCTTTCGCTCCAAAGGGACCACAGGATGGCATGCAAGGGAACCTTCCATCTGGTCTTACCCAATCGGCTCCTTCCCCTAGCACGCTAAGACCGGAAGAAACTAACAATTGAGCTTGGCATCACCCATGAAAAATCCGAAGATCGAAGAACCAAATAATTTTGAAGAACGAGTAGTGAATGAACAAATGGTCAACTGATTTCTCAGCTTTCAAACACAGTAGAAAGCCGTTCATCAACACCATGGATTTCTTTCGGAGATTGTCTATGGTAAGGATTTTATTTCTACCAGCAACCCAAGCAAAGGCAACAACTTTAGGAGCAACCTTGTAAGACCACACATGAGCAGTGTGACTCCTGTCATTCTTAGGATTGACTAGGGACAACGACGAGTAGAAGGAATGAATAAAAAACGATCTGGACTTGCTAGAGTGCTAGAAAAGGGAGCCTTCCACATAGAGAGAGCAAAATCTGCTGCAATCAAGAAAGGAGAGAGAGCAAGTCATTGAATTCAGAAACATATAAGTCTCAATGACAAGGGGGAGCTCACACCCCCCATACCCAACAACAAAGATACTGGACACAAGATAGAGACAAGCCAATGAAGGAAAGGATGAACTGTGTGACAGAGACAAGCCAATCAAGGAAAGGATGAACTATGTGGCGAATCACGACACCGAAACATCCTCCCACAATCTGATCTTGGTTCCCATCCCAATAGCAAAGCTAGTACCTTAAAAAACCTTAGGGACCACTTGGAATTCCCTTTCATAGAAAGGATATATGGTATGGAGAAGAGTCATTGATCCACCACTCCTTGGGAAACAAGCCATATTTGGCAGCAATGACCCTCTACATGCTGGATTCTTCCAATTCAACATATGGAATTTCTTAGAAGAAGTTCCCCCTTGCCAAAGGAAATCCCTTCTTAATTAATCAATATGCTCAAGGACAACCTTGGGACACTAAATAGGGACATAAAATAGAGCATGAGATTGGAGAGGGACAATTTATTAAGAGTAATTTAGCCCCTAAGAGAGTATTTTACTTTGCCAATGGGATAATTTCCTCTCCATTCTCTCAACCACTTTTTCCCAAAGATGAATCGCAAGCTTCTTGAGACAAAGGGGAAGGCCGAGGTAAGACGACGAAAAAGAGCTAATACAACAACCGAAAAGATCAACAAGCTAGGAGATCTTCTCTTGAGGGACGAAAATACCTAGGATATCACGACCACTTCAATCCATCTGATGGTGATTCTCATATTAGCCATCATGGTCTCAGCCTTGCAAAACATAATGTTATCATCAACAAATTGAAGGTGAGATATTGGCCGGGCAGAATTGTTTACCTTCAACTCCTGAAGAGACCCAAATCTTACCAAGGGCCTCAAATAAAACCACGAAAAGGAGCAAAGACAGAAGATCCCCTTGAAAGAATAGAGGAATTGGCAGAGGACACACAACTGTGGATCCAATGTCTCTACTTGGACCCAAATCCCATTCGAGCCAACATAGTCCAAGAATGACTAGTTAACATGGTCATACGCTTTTTTGAGGTCCAATTTACAAACCACACCCTGGTTGGTCTTCTTCTGGTAAGAATCTAAGCATTCGTGGGCAGCCAGGGTGCTATCGAGGATCTGCCTCCCCAAAATGAAAGCACTCTCAAAGGACGAAATAACCTTGGGGAACACTAACCTTAGCCCTTGGCTCAAAATTTTATCAATGATTTTATAGGGATTGCTAAGGAGACTAGTAGGCTTAATATTATTTAGGCTATAAACTCCCTTGAACTTAGGGATGAGGGCAAAAAAGTACAAGTCAAATCAGTTGACAAATGCCCCAAATTAAAAAAATTCTCAGCAAAAGCCATAAGATCAACCTTAATGAGATCCTAGAAGGTTTGGAAAAAAGTTAAGAGGAAAACTATCCCTGCCGAGAGCTCTGTCCCTTCCCAAATCCCAAATTGCTTTCTTAACCTCCACCAAATAGATGGGCGATTCAAGGTTCTCAACCTCCTCTAGAGAAGTAGAATAAAAATGATGGTTATCAAGAGTTGGTCTTTTTCGGCCCTCATTCGAAAGCAAGAGCTCATAGAAATTAACAATAGAATCACAAATAAACTTTTTAATCGACAAGATTTTTACCATCAACCATGAGAGAGGAGGTGCAAGTGGCCCTGGCTATCCCATGGAAATATTTTGTATTTTTATTGCTGGCCTTAAGCTAGACTGCTTGTGACCATTGGCACCATTTGACCTCCTCCTCTTTCAATTAAATGATAATTAGAAGATGACTTATCTTTAGCAACTTTCTCATCATCAATAATCATGCCTCCTTCCTCGATGTACAGAACTTGGATCTCGCTAAGTGGGGCTTCTATCTCGAGCTCCCTTTAGCCAAAGATCTCCCGCCACCAAGCATTAAGCTTAAATTTCAACAATTTCAATTTGTTATATAGAACAAACTTGGTTGGCTCACGACTTCAAACGCCCATCATTCAGACACAAGGAGTGAAAACCCTTAACTTCGAGCCAGGCCAACACTTATCTGAAAGGCTTCAACCCCTAGCTGATCTCATCCACCTCTAAAAAAATGGGGCAGTGATTGGAGGTAGGATTAGGGAGACCAAACCGATAGGCCAAAGGGAACTTGCACCCATCCACGAGACTAAAAATCTATCCAATAGACACATGGCATGCACCACCTGACCATTCGACCAAGTGTACCTAAGCCCCCTATCTGAAGATCTTGAAGCTCATGCTTGAGAACCCAATTAACAAAGCAATGCATACTCCTAAATACTCTTAGCCCATTCAAATTTTCATAAACGAAGTGAACACCATTAAATTGCCACCCACACACCATGGCAAATTGCCATCTGTCAACAACAGAAGGTAGTTCTTTTCAAAAAGGGGATGAAGAGTTAGACGATTTGGACCATAAACTCCCGTAAACACCCACTTAAAACCAAGGGAACCTCATGAAAGACAATATTGACAGAGAAGGAGCCACGCCAACTCTCCACCCTACACCAAAGAGAAGGATTTCACATGAGTACATGGTTCTGAATGTCGGTATCGGTCAACATATCGGCCCAATGGAAAAATGATACGTACGGCGTTGCATATCGGTATCGGGGCCGTATCGGTCATATATATATTTTTTAAAGCAAAAAAATATAGAAAAATATTAGAAAAATCGGAAAAAATGAGATATCCAGGAATCTACCATTTTTCCGTGTTTTAGCCATGTATTCAATCGTGTATCGAACCATTCTTTGATGAGAATGTTGTTTATCGGTTTGACTTCTTGAAGGTCAATTAAATTGGCCATAATTAAACACGAATCAAGCATGATTTGGTGAACTAGGGCCCATTACATTGAAATATAACAAAAAGAAGATGAAAATGAATCATAGTTGCTGTAGAAGTGAACTAGGGCATATATAGCTGCTGTAGGTACGTGTCATTCTAAGACGAGCGCTGACACTCCTCGAGCTCCGAGTTGTACGAACAGTTCAAAGGAGATCAAAGTTACATGGGCTCCACAGTGATGTATTTATTATATCTACACCGTTCATCTATTTTTAGAGATCATTTTAGAGTATTACCCAAAAAATGAATCATATCCACAGATCGTCTGTACCACACCAAAAATAGCAGTGGAGATCATGATTTTCACCGTTAAACAATTCATAGGGCCCACCATAACATTTATTTTCCATCCAATCTGTTCGTAAGGTCAAAAAGACCTGAATGAAGAGGAAAAACAAATTTCATATTAATCCAAAACTTCTGTGATCCCAAAAAGGGTTTCAATGGTAGCCTTTCAATCCCCCGTTGCTTTTTGCAGTGTGGTCCACTTGATAATTAGATCTATGTTATTTTTCGTGTGAAGCCTTAAGACGAGCTTGTCAAATGAATGGACGGTTTAGATATAACACATACCTCATGATCTGACCCACAGGACTTGTTGATGTGAAATGAATGGACTGCGTACGAGTTACGCAACACACTTTTATCGCACAAGTTAATAAAAGGTACATGTGCCACATGGGCCCCACCATGATGTATGTATTTTATCCATGCCGTCCATCCATTTTGCCACATCATTTTAGGTCATGATCCAAAAAATTAGTAAGATCCAAATCTCAGGTGGACCACAGCATAGGTAACAATGGTTATAGAATTGCTCACCATTAAAATTTTCTTAGGGTCCACTGTAATGTTTATTTTCCATCTAACCTGTTAATAGGGTCACATTGATGTGGATGAAGGGAAAACACACATGTCAGCTTGATCTAAAACTTTTGTAGCCCCCAATAAATTTTTAATGGTGGACGTTTAATTATTGTTATTTCTTATGGTGCGGTCCACCTGAGCTTTGGATTTGTCTCATTTTTGGGCTCACGCCCTAAAATTATTTGGCAAAATGGATGGACGGTGTGGATATAACACATTCATCACGGGTGGGGCCCAAAAAACTTTGACACTCGTGTGTTACACTTCACAATCCGAGTCCCACCTAATTCGGGCCCTTAAAAAATTGTACACAGACATTTATTAACTTAAAATTTACCAATTAAATTATGGACTGTAATTGCTAACTCACAATGCCAAAATCAAATTGTTTGAATAGTTTTAATTGTTAATTTGTGGACACTTATTTTTTAAAATAGGGCCTTTTGATTTTTTTCATGATTCACTATCCAATAAATGTCCACCAATTCATAAGTGGGATAATGCCAATAAATTGCATGAATTTGAGGCTGATTTGGGGCATGGATTGGTCCTCCAAGTCAGCCCCAAATTGGCAACGCCATCTACCTGAATTTAATTTCATTTTTTTAAAGAACTATTGGGAGAAATGATATCAAATTGTTAAGTATATAAATTAGATATTTAGAAAATTAAATATATGAATTTTGTAGTCAAATTTAGGTTATCTGGTTCATAAATTCATCAGACAGTCCGATACAACTTCTCACCAAAGAGCGGACCGTCACACCACCATGGTTCTTTTTTTTTTTTGTTTTTTTCCCTTCTTACCGCCTTCATATTGCAATACTTTCGGGTCATGAGTTGGTGATATGCTGCCTTTAGATACTAACACACACCATCATTTTTCTTCACCCTCCGTCATGAAATGCGCTGTTATAAATTTTGCATCTTTGTTCGAGCTTGTTTTGTTCCTCTCAAGATCTTTCGTTAGCAAGACCATAATCGGAACACCATCTTTTGTAAAGGAAATGGTATTTGGTCTTACTCGAAGCCCTATGTTACAAATGTAACCATTGATGCCTCAATGGTTTATGGCATGCATCCGTTGGCTCTACAACACACGAAACCTCATCCTCTTATCCTTTCCCCATTGAAAAGGATACACAGCATCGAGTTCTTACACGAATTTCTCCACCTTTCTTGAAAAGGTGAAAATCCTCCCACGAATGTACGAGTGTTGTTGAATATGTTGTGACACAACCATCTATCATCTTCTTGCTCCAGGGTTGTTGAATATGTTGTGACACAACTTTGCAGGTTGGATAACACAATCTCGCCCTGATAATCCTCACCTTGTTTTCCTTAACCTCGAAAGACTGATCCAATAAGGTTGCAACAATAGCAGGATCATCTTGCGTCCTCTTCTATAAAATCAAACAAATATTTTTTCTGCAAGCCCAACCAGTTCCTAGGAGCTTTTGTTGGGAATGGGGATGCAATATGCCCGACTGATGGCATCTATAATATGTATTGGGATTTATTCTTGCTCCTCTACTGAGAGAACACATCTACCAAGTCTCCCTTTTCCCATATTGGAATTTGGAACTGTTGTTGTGTTTATTTATGGTGCTTTAAGGCATTTAATGGGTTGTAGCTTAGTTTGACAAAGTCCTGCTTGTAGTCCCACCACTTTCCTCGATGGTTTAAATAATCCAGACTTCTTCAATTGATAAATCGCATTCTCTTCCAATTCTAAGCATTTAATGGGTTGATTTGGCGTAGTTTGTCGAAGTCCTGCTCATAGTCCCACCACTTCCCTCGATGGTTTAAATAATCTAGACTTGTTCGCTTGATAAATTCCGATTCCAAAGCATCTCAGTATGCATTTTCTACAGTTTCCATTGTAGTTCTGTCTGTCATGTTATAGCAAAACCATGAAACCTTACTGAAATAAGAGTGACCTTCTTCTATTCGGACATGGTTTTGTAGCTAAAATATTAGCAACACATGTTATCCAATCAAGGAAAGTTTTGGGCTGAAGTTTACTGATGAACTTTGAGACGTCCACTTTTAGTCCTAGGTTTCAGATGGGATAATTTTAGTGCCCCAAGTACTTTGTACTCTTGAAGCACCTCATGGTTGAGTTGGGAGACTCAAAACCTTGTTGTCCCTAGTCTATGCTTGGCATACTTTGATCCTCACTTCTGAAATTCCCTTTTTATTATCTTCAACTTGTTTTCAATTCTTTGAACAACCTTCAACAATTGATCCAACACTGTGTCATGCCATTCTTGAAACTCTTTTAAATTCACTGAATTTATAAGATGAAGAATCAGCTTGTTGGTTATTCTGGCAAAAACTCCTTGAGCAACACGTTCCCCCGTGGTTTCATGTACCCAAGAATTGAATCGGTATTATGCAATATTGTCAAAATGGTTATCGTCTCACAAATCATAGCAGTGTTCGAATTATATTGAATCGCAATCATATAATCAGAAGATTCTTTTTTTTTTTTCCTTGGAAAATAAAAAACGAATCTCAAAAAATTGTAACTCAAAAAAAACAGAAAAAAAACCAGTTATCCGCTTTCCATCAATATGCACAAAGAAAAGTAACACAGATCATGGTATCATCAATTATGAATATGTATGTGGGTGTATATGCAAGTATAGATGTGTCATAGACTTGTAAAAGTTTTAATCACTCCATTCATTCCCATTTAAACCTATTTATACATTTTTTAGTCATCATCATCATATCATCTAAAAGTCTTCAAGGTTTCATGGTGGAAAACATGACCCCCTGGGTTTCCCACCTTTAGTTTGCGGACGACGCGCTTATTTTTAGCGAGGCGGATCTCTCCATGGTTGATAATCTCTGGAAGATAATTGTTTGCTTTGAGATACCATCAGTCCTAATTGTTAATATCTCCAAATTCGAAATTTTGGGTCTCCCTCTTTGCATCTACAAACTGCCTAAGCAAATTTGGGATAAGGTAATCGAGAGAATGGAAGGAAAATTATCCTCGTGGAAATCTTGCCACCTCTTCCTTGGCGGTAGATTGACACTCATTAAAGCTGCCCTATCGAATTTGCCTCTATATATCTTATCTCTTTCCAAATGGCCCCAAGACGAAATCATTTTTCAAAAATAAAAATAGCCGTCTTGCAACGGGTGGGGCCGTTACGGCCCGTATCATAACGGTAACGGTGGTGGCCATTACGGCCACCATTACCGTTACGGAACACCTTGCTCTATATATCTTATCTCTTTCCAAATGGCCCCAAGACGATCTTACAAAAAATAGACAATTTGAGAAGGGGTCTCTTTTGGTAAGGTGTAGCTTCCAATCGAATTTCAGCTCCTCGATTGGAGGGAAATTTGTAAACCATATGAGGACTGCAGCGCTGGCATTAAAAATCTAGAGGTCATGAACGAGGCTCTTTTGTGCAAGTGGGTTTGGAGGTTTGTTAATGAAGAAAACAACCTTTGGAGATCCATTATCGAGGGCAAACATGGAATATCAACCTTTGGTTGTCGGACTAGATTCTCCTCTATGTATAAAGCTTCTCCCTTATGGAAATCAGTGGCTCAGCTAGAGAGCAAGGTGTGGGAGGGAATCAACTTCTCCCTAGGTAGTGGTGATAGAATCCGTTTTTGGGACGATTTTTGGGTTGGAGACCACCGAGATAATATTTTCCAACCCAGCGGCCCTTTGTCCCACAGAGAATATCTTAGTTGCAAGCTGTTTCTGCATTGATGGTGCTATCGGAGTTTGGATTCACCCTTGTAGGTGGGGTTGAAGAAGAGGAATTCATCCAACTTCTGTAGCGGCTGGAGGGTATTTTGCCTTCTCCGAGTATGGCGGACTTCCTAGTTTGGTTGCGAGACTGATAAGGTTCATTCATGGTGAGATCTATGTATGATGCCGCTAGATGAAACTCTTCTCCTGTCAATTCCAGTCATGCAGGCCACATTTGGACGTATGGAGCCCCGCCCAACATAGCAGCCTTTGCATCGCTTGTGAGGAAGCATAGAATTCTGACTGTCGACGACTTGCGCTCCCAAACATGTGCCGCCTCTGCAAGAACGACGCTGAATCAATGAATCACCTCTTCGTCCTTTGCCCATTTGCTATGAGCCTGTGTGGCAGTAGCTTCACTTTCTTCAATAGTCCTTGGGTAATGCTGTGTTCAGTGGAAGGTTTATTTGATTCCTGGCATGATGGAATGCCAATTAAATCCAGAAAAGACAAGTGGAGGAAGGCATTGCTTGCTGGTCTCTGGACCTTTTGGAGGGAGAGAAATGATTGCTGCTTTAGGAATGTGTGTGGATCCATTCTGGCAGTGATTAGTGGGGTTTTCTCGCTTCTTAGGGACTAGGCTCCTAATTAGGATTCGTTTTCGGTCCTTCCCCCCGCCCCCCCCAAATAAATAAATAATTAATCACCCAAGCATTACATTGAAAAAAAGAAAAGAAAAAGGAAATCTAAGCCTCATTAGTTATCCTAATTAATTGGGGTTAGCTACATGAATCCTATTCCACCATTCCACTCTTATCAAGGGTCAAACCTTTGGTAAGACCGTAAGTCATCAAGTCTTTTCTTACCACCTCTATCCACATCCTTTTCGGCCTTCCCTTGTTTTTTATAGCCTTTAATTGCACATTCTCACTCCTAACCAACACAATTCTTGGTCTTTGTTACACATGACCAAACCATCCAAGTCTACTTCCCTTGTACTTATTGATGCTACTAAGTTCTCTCGAATGCATTCATTTCTAATTCTATCCTTCCTTTCTTGCTAGTTGCCACTCATCTAACTCAACATCCTCATTTCATACTACGTTCCTTCGAATGCATTCATTTCTAAATCTATCCTTCCTCTTGCCATCCATCCATCTCAACGTCCTCATTTCAGTTACACTCATCCTATGAACACGTTCTTTAACTGCCCAACATTCTGTCCCATAAAGCAAAAATCCCAAAAATCATACCCTCTGCATGGATCCAAAATATGTGATGCAAGACAATTAATCACTTGCTTTAAAAGCCCTAACTGATAGAGCATGAAGAAATAATCCCTTTATCTCATAGCTCAGGCCCCACATCCATGGGCTAGGTCCTCGGTCGAACCCTCCTCATGGGCCCCAAATCCATGGTTCTGCCTCACACGGGCCCAAATCGCATGGGTTCTGCGGGCTGCCCTCGCATCCCACAAGCCACCCCACTCGAGCCTGGTGTGAAAATGTCCTTGCATTAATCACCCCCGGTGAAGAGTCTTGAACACGAGACCTCTCGCTCCGATACTAATTTGATGCAGGACAATTAACCGCTTGCTCTAAAAGCTCAAACTAATAGTAATAGAGCATGGCGAATTAATCCCTTTATCTCATAGCCCAGGCCTCACATGCATGGGTTAGGTCCTTGGCTGAACCCTCCTCGTGAGCCCTAATTGCATGGGTTCCGCCCCCTCGTGGGCCTCAAATCACATGGGTTCTTTGGGCTGCCCACCCCTAGTGTGCCCCTGCATCCCACAAGCCACCCCATTTGAGCCCGGTGTGAAAATGCCCTAGCATTAATATGTAAAGAATTCCTGAAAAAGTAGACCACGAGAAATGATAGGTGTAAGGATTTTTCAAGAAAAATACCTCGGAAGTCAAATACATCCAAAAGAAAATTTCTCTTCAATATCAAAATTGTTTTGTCCCTTTTCTTGTGCAAAAACACATGGGAACAAAGGTATCTTTTCTCAAGGTTTATGGGTATTTAAAAACCATAAATCCTCTCCATTTCTCGCCGACCTTATAAACAAACAAAAGTAAAGCAATATCTTAAGAGGAAGGGCCTTAAATGGCTTTTACATACAAAAGGGGAAACAACCAAAACCACAATGGAAGAAAAATTGAACAAGTGGACTTTCTTTTTTTAATACACATGGGACAACCTATCTGTGTCCCACAATAATCTCATGATTTGTATGAAGCAAACAATCCACAATATTAGAATTATATGGTATTGGTACAGTTTTTTGGGGCTTGCGATTCTAGTGTACTATTCATATCGTGCACTGCACAATACAATATGAATTATAACAATTCATATTATGAATCATAACAATTCATATTGACTAGGGTTGAAGTGGGGCTGGCCATAGGCTGCATTTGGCTGAAGAGGGGGTGGGATTAAGACTGACTTTTTCTGGACATTTGGGACGGTTTAGTGGGTTAGTATATGGTTTGGTGGAGGAAATTTTGAGGAAGTGCTTGGGGATACTAGCTGTAGGTTTTAGGACTTTGTGGGGACAGTTGAGGGTTGGTCTGGGCCAGGAACTATGGAACTGGATGCTGAATAGATTCTTTAGGATGCAGAAAAAATAACTGTAAGATGGGTAGTGTAACAAGTCCCCAAGAGATTGGAACTTGTTCGGGTAACAATCGGTGCATTTTGATCAATAGATTGGCAACAAACCGGCCATCTAAATCGTCGGATGGTGGCTGGAACATTTACGAATCTGATCAATAAATTGGCAGCAAACTGGCCACCCCAATCCTCAGATGGTGGCTGGAATATTAGAGAGGGATGGAGGGTGAGGATCCACCTAACAGAATTGTAAGAATATTTCTGGATCATATTAAGATTGATTTTTGCATTCAGTTTAACAGTCTTGATCTCCATTGTAATAGTGCGATTTACACATACTCATTTACTTTTCTCTGTAATATCTTGTATTCTTCATCTAGGATATCCAGTATGCCATCTTTTTTTTGACTTTGTAAATTGTAATAAAAAACATGCTTTGATGTTAGCAAGATATTATTGATGATTAATCTTGGATTGCACCATTTTCTTTTTATTGTACTGCAGGTCTGAGAATAAATGGGTTTCAATGCAGTCTTTCGTTCTCTACAGGAGATTTTTCCTCAGGTACAATACTTTTTTTAATTATCTCATTTCCTTTTTCTATTGGATATGCTCTAATTTGTTTTGGAATTTGTTCGAGCAGATTTTCCCTTTTCTTGCGAATTTGGTAGTTTATATCAGGGCTATCTTAAGATTATTGCCTGGCTAACTGCTTTTTCACAACAATCCTCAGATGGGGCCCACTTTTCTGTAACCCCGTCCATTCATCTTGTGGGCCCTGTTTTGGATGAGCCACAACTCAAGACATCATCCCTTAAGAGGTTTCTAACCATCCAATTTTTGGATTCCAATTAATACTTGACAAATTATATAAATCTATGGTCCACTTTTAAAGGGAAGAAGTGTACCAATTGGACAGTTAGGAATTAGGGTCTTCCAATGGGGAATTCTTCTATCATAATGATCCATCTATGATGCGAACTGCCAGATGAGCAGTCTGGATCCCTGAATCCCTGAAATGTAGGCACTACTAATCAGTTTATGTGTCAATATAAAATGGTGCATTGCTTAAATCGAGCTTTGCAGTGAACCTTATACCATACCTTGGCATTTAAATTTGTCATTCTTGATAAATAGATAATTAGTATCTAGCACTAGATGTAAAGTATGGGCCAATGGTCAAGCAACAATATAGAATTGAATATACTCGAATAGGGTAGGAGCACTAGGGCTGTACATCGAGTCGAGTCGAGTCGAGGTGGGCCAAGCTCGGCTCGACGCGTACATGCTGTACTCGAGTTCGAGCTCGAGCTCGGCCTCGAGCTCAACATTGAAGCTTGGCTTATTTGCCAAAGTTGTCGAGTCGAGTTTGAGTCAAGCTAGTGGTTCGAGTCGAGTTGAGTTTACCTCGAGTCGAGCTCGAGCTTGTTCATATGTTAAACCCATTGCCTAACCCAACCCAAACGACCAAATCCCAACCTGACTCAACCTATTGCTGTTGCTGCCCAACCCATTGGCCATCATCACCCAACCCGACCCAATTAATCATATTCTAAAAAAATAATAATAATAATAATAAAATCTACAATCATATATTCATTATATTAATATAAATAAATAAAAAAATATTAGTCAAAATCACCTACCTTTGTGCTTTGTGTTGCCGAATGGGCTGTGTGGGCTGCTGGGTGCGGCCGTGCGGGCTGCTCGAAGTCATTGAGTCGGGATTGGGCGTGGCCATGCAGGTTGGCTCGGAGAGATCAGGACTTCAAGAGAATGAGAGAGAGAGAGATAGAGAGGGGCAGAGGCGGCGACTGGCAGGCTGCTGGGTAGGGTTAGGGTAAGAGTAAGGGAAAGAATGAGAGGGAGAGAGAGAGAGAGAATGGGTCGGGTAGGTTTTTTTTTTAGTTATTATTATTATTTTTTTTAATTTTAACGTTTGTTTTAAAGTTATATATATATATATATATATAATATTAAAATATATTACTCGAGTTGAGTCAAGTCAAGTTGAAATGCCCTATGGTCGAACTCGGCTCGAACTCAACTCGAGCTTCAAAAAATTAGCTTGACTTGGCCCGAATCGGCCATTCAAGCCGAGTCAATCCGAGCTAACTCAAGTCGAGTTGAGCGAGTTTTTCGAGCTAGCTCGACTCATGAATAGCCCTAAGGAGCACAAACCAACTTGAAGATTAAATCCAACCTTAAGATGCCCTAACTAATCAATTTTCTTGAATTTGCATCAGAAAATAGAGAAAATGTGAAACTGTTCTCCTTGAGATCAAAGGAAAAGTTATTTATTTATTTATTTTAATTTTCCTTTCTTTTCCTGCCTAGTTCTCTCTTTTGAACCGATGAAAGAAATTTTCCGTTAATATTCAATAAAAAAAATTATGGAGTGTCAGCATGTCACCACCAAAACTTAAGTTCTCTATGGTTCTAGAAGAGGGCCAATTTTGGAAGATTCTTCCAATCACAGGAAACATTAAAAAAAAAGCATTATTTTAATAGAAAAATTCATGTCATGTTACTGTATTTCCATATGTACTGCTTCATATAGCCTTGTATAGGAATCCTTGTTAGTTGAAGTCATCCACATCATCATCTTTTAGGGCCCGTTTGGACGAGTGGATTGGAAGGGATTGAATGGTATTAGGGTGGATGGCATGGATTTCAAGGCAATGATGGTGTTGTCAGTGGATTGTCTTAAGATCCATGGGATTGCTATATCCCGGGATTGCTATATCGAGTCTGTTTGGCACGCCTGGCCAATCCTGGGATTAAACCTTCCCATCCCTTCCAATCCCTCGAACCAAACACGTCCCATGCAAATTTGAACGGATTAGGGTGGATTGGATGGGATTTAAAGGTAATGATGGTGTTGTTAGTGGATTGTCTTAAGATCCATGGGATTGCTATATCCCGGGATCAGATCACCCAGCCTGTTTGGCACGCCCGACCAATCCCAAGATTTAACTTCCAATCCCTTCCAATACCATCCAATCCCTTCCAATCTGCCTGGCCAAACGGGCCCTTAAGCCTTTTCCCAATCACTTGGGGTCCACTACATGCAGTGATTTCAATATCGGCCGATACTATTCATATTGCATTGTGCCAATATGAAACTAGGTTGTAGTTGGGAAACTTCCCTAGTATCGATTGATAGTAACAACGATGGCATAATGTCCCACTAGATTTCTGAGATTATCGCTATTTTAAGTTCCCCGACATCGTTGATTTGTAATGTACTTATTGACGATATCGCGCTTGTTTCGGGGGGGCACTTTCGAAAAATTTGGAAAATTGCCAAAAATCCACAGAATCCCCATTTCGTCCATAGTTTTTTGCTGGGATTACATTGCTAAGGGTATTTCGACTAGTTATTTTCAATTTTTTTAGAGAGTCAAGGGGATTTGGGTGTTGAAATCCAAATTGGAGAGTGGGTGGTACCAAAAACCACACCAAAAACCCAATTGGTGGTTTTTTTTTCTTCTAATTTATACTGTTTTCTCTTGTTAAATTGCTTGGAGTATGTACAATGAAGTTAGTTATAAATGATTTTGCGTGCTTTGCTTGATCAATCATGGATTTTAACCTCCTATTTTTGAATTTGGAAAAAATGGGGAAATTTGGGAAAAATCTGAAAAATTTCCAATTTCACCCATTTAACTTGCAATTAAAGTGTGGAAAAATCATGTGAGAGTGGGTGGAGGTTGTTATACAGATTGATGGAACTTTTGAAAAAAGTATTTTTAATTAAAAATATCACAAGTAAATAAAGAATAATTAAAAAAATTACATTGACTGGATGTTATTTGCGCCTTATATTTATGTATTTATGAGTGTATGCTTATCTTAACATCACCACCTTTTCTTTTTTATTTTCATAAACAAAATTTAATTTACAAAAATTATAAAAAATAATTTAAGAATATATATGAATATATATATATATAAATGCACTGTAGATTGGCACACTCATTTGTTTATTCTCAAAAATAAATTTATTTATTTTTAAAATTTAAAAATATATATATTTTTAAAAATAAATGCATCCTACAATGTAGGAAAGATTTGGCTTTTGTATGTATTGGTTGTGTTTTTATACATGTCTTCTATGATTGATAAATTATATGAATTGATTTTAAATATAGTTGCATCACTTCTATTAGATAGCGCATAGTTCAGAACCTTGTACAAAGGAAACTTATTATGCACGCGCACGTGTGTGTCATCTTTTTGAGTTCTAAGTGTGTATTAATGTCTTTTTTTAACATCCCCTGAAGTTTCATTAAAAGTTAAACCAATATCTCAACGTTTCCTAAAAACAACGATGTGTTACATGATACATGCGATATTTCCCATGCGATACCTGACATGTTTCTGTATCAAGGGTGCAATACAAGTGTCGTTGACGATATTGAAAACACTAGCTACATGAATCCTGTTCCACCATTCCACTTTATCAAGGGCCATACCTTCAGTTAAAGCCTTCAACGTGTATCTCAGTCCTAACTGGTGCGGTTCTTGGTCTCGGTTGCCCATTGCCAAACCATCTAAGTCTTCTTTCCAAATCTTATTACCTATTGATTCTACTCCCAAGTTCCCTCTAATGCATTCATTTCTAATTCTATCCTTTCTCATCTTCCCACTTATACATCTCAACATCATTTTTTTAGCTATACATCCTATGAACATATTGTTCCCTAACTGCCCTATATTCTTTCCCATTAAGCATGGCTGGTCTTATAACTATCCTATAAAATCTTCCTTTTAGTTTGATTGGTGCATGGCAATCACATGGAACTCTAAAGGCACATGTCCATTTCTTCCACCCAGCTTGAATTCTATGGGCAAAATCCTTCACAATCTCTCTACTCATGAATTATCGACCCTCTTAAAGTAAAAGAGGCAACGAATTGAAGCCTATTAGCCTTTTATTAAATCACTCTAAATCAAACTACTTCCATGGGACTTGTAATTAAAGATGGAACATTAAATTAGTAAATAAAGATATGCTAATCCCTAAGGACTCAACTTCTACTAAAAGATTGTGTACAACTGTACGGGCTTGGAGGATCGCATGGTCGTACAGGACATCCTAATGCACTCTATGATTTGTCTATAATCCCAAGAATAGGCTATTGGTTGGATTTATGGGACCGTTGAACAGGTGTCCATTGGATCCTCAGGTCTGGGGACTATTCTCAATGCAGTGTGACCACCTTAATGGTGATTCATTCATCCAGTCCAATTATATCCAATACACACTGCTGTTTGAAGTAGGACATGACTATGTCCGTAATCATTTAAAACCATGCCACAATAGTGGTTGTCACTCCTCACATAACATTATCTCCCAAGCTAGATGAGGTACACTGATTCATCTACAGGATTATGGACAACATTCCTGGTTTGTGTAAGTTCTGGATAGTGAGTTCTCTCTAAAGCATTTTAAAATAAAAATAAATAATAAATAATAATCATGGATCCTAGTTCCTACTTGCATTCCTGTAAGTCAGTTATCATGCAAAAATAACCAATTCCATTAAATCATTTAAACAAAAAATGCCAATAACATTCGTAATGATTCAAGTCCTCATGGATGTCTCTTGCCAGGTCATAAGTCTCAAGATGCCACACACTTGCCAACTCGACCCATGCATAGAATATCTGAGGCCACCTAGCCCAAAGATTAGGCTGGTCCACTGATTAGGCTCACAACACCTGCATGTGGACCATTCGCAATTTTCTTTACAATATCTGTTGTTTCTGCACTTGAGTAGACACGTGATCAACCAGTCACATGCCAGGGTGAGAAATGTGGTCGCATGTGGAGGTGTCCACGGTCATAGAGAAGCTCTAGATTTTCGGTAATCATGAACTAGGTTCTACTGTGGGTACGGACTGCAGTAATCTCCATCAAAGAATACTGTTGTGGATATTCTCTCTCAGATTTATTAAAGCAGCTATGTTATCTTTTTTGTGCAGGTTGATGTCCGGATACTAAAAGCTGTTGCGATTGAACATTCTAAAGATGTTGATGCAGCTGTGGAATCTGTCCTCCTTGATATCCTCCCAACCATTCGCAGTCCACAGGAGGATCTTACTCCTGATTACCAACAAGACACACATCCATCAGTTGGAGGAGGTAATGCATCTCCAGTTCGATATATGTCTCACTTCCCTCAGCCTTTTAAGTTAAACCAACACAAGCATGATATGTATATTTAGGCTATATATATATATATATATATATATATATCTGCACACATGTGCACCTTTGCACACATGTCATGGGTCCAAAATCCGAATGGTCCATGTGATGCAGCACCCCATGAAACCCTCAGGGACCAATTTTCACCCTAGATCCAAAACTTTGGTGGGCCATAGCAAAGGGAGATGCAAATCAAGGGAGGAAACTGTTTTCTTTTTCCATGGCCCACCAAAGTTTTGGATTGGGGTAAAAGGTGGGCCCTGGGTGTTTCATGGGGTGCTGCATCATGTGGACCGTTCAGATTTTGGGCTCACATCAAATGTGATGAGTTCTCAAAAAGTTCTCACGACTACTCGTGAGAACCAGTGCGCAGCTGAGCATTGGCCTATATATATGTATATATAGTCTTGTTTCCTTCTAATCTTGTACTGAGTCATTGAGCTTACTTCACCTGTGGCTAATGAGAGATGGCATATTGGATGGGCAGTTCAATCAGAGGAGCAAAGCTTGGTGCTGAATCCTCAAGAGGTTGCTGAAGAAGCCCATACAGGATCATGTTCTCAACTAAAAGTCTTTGCACGTGAAGATATTGATGGGCCTGATCATCAAACGGACTCCTCGAATGTTGAGTCCACATGGTTGGACGATAATTGTTCCGTTGCAAGTGTTCATCCTGGGAGTGAACATGATCAGTTTTCCATGGATGCTGAAACTGGAGCGTTCTTTCCTACAAATCATCAAAATACCAATCTGGTAATTGAATTAAATCAGGGGTCCCATGCAGCACCAATCTCTAGAACACATCATGACGATGCTGATGATGGTCAGAGTGGCAATTCTCTGTTTGCTCATATAAAAGATTTGCATGGAAAAGCAGCTTATGATTCTGTTATGGCTCATGAAGATTGTTTAGATGTCAATTCATCTAAAGATGGAACCACCATACAGCATTTTAATTTTCAGCCACTGATTATTGAAGATAAACATGATTCTATACAGGATGTGAGTCACGTGACTGCAGAAGAAAAAGATGTGAACTCTTTTTTTATTGAATGTTTTGGAAGTGTTCCAAGAGGAAACCATGAGAATGGATTAGATATCAATTCATCTAAAGATGGAACCACGAGTCATGTGACTGCAGAAGAAAAAGATGTTAACTCTTTTTTTATTGAATGTTTTGGAACTGTATCAAGAGGAAAACATGAGAATGGATTAGATTTCAATTCATCTAAAGCTGGAACTGCCATTCAGGATTTTCACTTTCAGCCACCCATTATTGAAGAAAAACATGATTCTATGGGGCACGTGACTGCAGAAGAAAAGGACGCTAATTTTTTTGGTAGTGAATGCATTGGAACAGTATCAAGAGGTTCATCGGAGAGTGGTGCTGAACAATTGGTCTTTGATACTGAAATGGCTGATGGTGAGTCTGACCTTACAACTTCAGCAGCCCAATCCAGCCAAATTATGAGCATTGATTTTCTTGAAGAGTTTATTACAGATGCTAAAAGTAACAAGGTACAATTTCGTTTATTTGATTTACACTTACTGGAAATTCTTATTGGATTTCTCATGTTTATGAAAGTAACTGTTCTTGAAAGTTTACTAGAATTTGGTTGGCGTGTTCTCCTGGATTTACTGTATTAAGGCAACCTGCCCAGCAGATCATCCAATTGAGCTACATTTATGTCCAATTATGTGATCAGGGCCGTTTAAGGTGTCCAATTGCAATTCAAACCCAAATCGTGCCCATCCAAGGGTTCAAACTATATATTTTGCCCATTCAACCATGCATATTGATGGTCTGCACCATATCAATGGTCCAGATTCCACTTATCGAATATCTGGAGAAAATCAATGGTGTGGTGGATCCATCTCAAGTCAATCGTTTGATTGGATTGTGGGGCCCACAGATCCAATCAGATGGCCCATGTGATGGAATATAATTGGCTTGTGAACTCACATGTCAATTTCATGTCTCCAGATGTTCTATATCCGAAGTGTCAAAAAAGGGAAAAAAGAAGAAGAAAACGTTCTATATGTCCAAAAAAAAAGTATATTGTAGACTGTCATATTTCAAAGTCTTTATAGAAACTGTATGATCCCTAGACCCACACCCAGGATACTTGAACCTGTACCAAGTTACATAGCATTGCACTTTGCAGACTGCTCAACTTTTTAGAACTTTTTTCTTTTTCCCTACCAATGGTGCAGAGAACCTTGTTATTATCCATGGAATCAGTACTGGGTATGGTGAGAGAGGTGGAGCTTAAGGAGAAAGAAGCAGAAAAGGCCAAAGAAGAAGCTGCCAAGGGTGGTCAAGATATCCTTACCAAAGCAGAGGACCTAAAACAGATGCTGCAACATGCAAAGGAAGCAAATGCCATGGTTGTTTACATTTCCTTGTTCTTATTGCTATCCCTTTTCTAGTTAGAAGAAAAACTGAGTCCTTGTCATGGCAGCATTCTGGGGAAGTTTATGGAGAGAAGGCAATTCTGGCAACTGAAGCACGGGAGCTTCAGTCTCGGGTGCTCAATTTGTCGGATGAAAGAGATAGATCTCTGTCGATCATTGATGAGGTAAAAACTTTGACATTTGGTTCATCTAGCTGCTCAATTTGGCCTTATGTGTTTGTTCTTTAGCATCATTTTCCCAAGAGCACATATTGACAACCAATTGTTGCTATAATCAGAACTCCACAATTAATGCGTGCTTGTGGGAGAGTAGTACTGGTATGGGTGACCTCCTGGGAAATCCTTGTGTTGCACCTGTCCTCTCTTTAGCCTTTCAAAATAAATAATAAACATTACAATAAAAATGAAAAATAAAAAAATCCAAATACTGATCAGGAAAATGATCTAAGTTATTGCAGGTGCCAGTATACATGTTAGGGGCTTCACTGATTTTATAATATTTAATCTCTCTAGAACCTGTATGATTTTGATGTAAAATAGTCTTAACCTTATTATTATTATTTTTTATATCCATATTATAATGTCTGATATTTTGGGTCAATATAGGCTTTAGGCACACCTGTTAGATAACCTGAAGGTCGAGATATCACGTCATGGAAACTGACATATCAGTTTGTTATGGCCAGTATAGCATTTTAAATAACCAAAGTAGTGAATTTTTTAAATAATATATTTAATTTAAGCAATTATTATGTTTGATAGTATCAATTATTTCAAATGCCACCCGCTGTTTTGATAGAAAGATATTAAGATTTTCAGACCTCACCTCTTCTCTAACCTTAGCATGCATTTTATACCAGATGTGCCGAGATCTCCAAGCCCGACTGGCTGCTGCAGAGACAGAAAGGGCAGCAGCTGAACAGGAGAAGCGTGAAAAGGAGGAATCTGCACAGAAGGCTTTTGCCGAACAAGAACTCATCATGGAAAGGGTGGTCCAAGAGTCAAAGAAACTTCAGCAGGAGGCAGAGGAGAATGCGAAGGTAATGATATAGGTGACAGCTACGAGCAACAAGGACATATATAATTCATAGCATTGTCTGATCGTCTTGATGCTCTGTTGCAGCTACGGGAGTTCTTAATGGACCGTGGTCGTGTTGTTGATGTATTGCAGTAAGTCTCCATTCTCTCGTTGCTTGAATTACAGTGCTAGAGGTTTCACCTACTTTTGGACTGAAATCCCCAAGAAAAAAATTCATGTGGGACAGTCCAGTCCAGTCCAATGTTGCCAACATTGTAAAGAGTTTGTCATTTTGTGGTTGATGCCCTCCAAATAGAGGTAACTGGAAAATGGAAGATTTCCAGTTTTCCCTACCATTTTCATCTGCAGGGCACACACCATGAAACAACAAACGCTTTTCTTATGTGGTATATCATGGGATTAGCCATCAGTTGATAAATTTTTCTTGGGTAATTTAATCCAAATGCAGCCTAATCTAACTTTGATTTATTTGAAAACTTGGCTGGTCATTCATTCATTTCCTAACAATGAAATTCTGTCATAACTGGACAAAAAACAAGTGTCTTCTGGTCATAGATGAACTGTTATTAGCATTCCTTTCTTGTCACAGACTTTGTCCAGACTCTTAGTTGGCCCCAGTAGCAGCAGATAAATGGATCTGACTCTGCCACATTGTGATATTGCATTGAAATCTTTCTGCTTTACCTTATCGATCAGAAGAGAAGGATACACTGTGAAGGCTCATTGATGTTGTCATCATAGTAGTAGCTTTGTCCCAGCCATTTGGGGTCAGCTTTCACATGGAATGCATGAATCTTGATGTTTTCCTCGAATGAGAACAGTTGAAAACAGAACTTATTTTCTCAAACCTGATGAAGTTTGAAGGATAAATCTTAACTGTTTAAAAAATACATCAATTGTTTTTACTCGACCCAATTTCTGATGAATTTATAAGGATATACTTTGAGAATTGTTGGGTCCTTAGTGAGAAACTAGAGATGATGTTTGGCCAAACAAAAAGGTGTTTTTGGTTTTGCTAGCAATGGTGCTGTTGGCCTCCACATTTCTGTGATCCCGACCATTCATCTGGTGGCGCCATCATGAATTAGTTCCCAAAGTACACCTCTGGAAAATCTTGCACATGCAGTTTGACTTTTCCAATTGAATGTGGACATGACATTTAAGGAAATCAGATTGCATACTGAGTTACTCAGTACGCTCTTGTTGTACTGAGTAAATTCTGTTCGGCCCACCTTGAATGTATGTGGTCTATGCACTCCGTCCATCCGTTTTCCATATAATTTAAGGGGTTGAGCCCAAAATTGAAGCATATCCAACGATCAAGTGGATCATACCACAGGAAACAGTGGAGAATGATTTCCACCATTGAAACCTTGCTAGGCCCCACAGTGATGTTTATTTGTCATCCAACCTGTTCATAAGATCATACAAACATGGATGAATGGAAAACAAAAATATAAGCTTGATACAAAACTTCTGTGCCCCCTAAGAAATTTTCAACCGTAGTAGTTCAATTTATCCGTTTCATGTGGTGTGGTCCATTTAAACATTTTATATGCTTCATTTTTGGGCTCAAGCCTTAAAATTATCTGGGAAAATGGATGGACAGAGCGGATAAAATACATAAATCATGGTGGACGTCACAGAGTTTACTCAGTACGCTAAGTGTAGTGAGTAACTCACTACGCAATCGGCTTCCACATTTAAGGATCCTTCACTGGAGATATTCTTCAGTGGGGCCCATCGATAATGGATTACACCAGATGAAAGTCTACATCTCTGAAGGGCGGGATCCACCTATATCTCAATTACCTCACATTTTGAAATTTGGAAGATATTTTTTTAGTCCCGGGTTGTAAAAAGGAGAAGTATGAAACTTTCCATGCCTGGAAAAATGGTTGAACATCCTTTCCTTTTTCTGCAGAGGAGAAATAGCTGTTATCTGTGAGGATGTGAAGGAGCTGAAAGAGAGAATTGATGGGCGCCTACCCGTCAGCAAATCATTGTCATCGAGTCAGGCAAGCTATATTTTAGCCTCATCAAGCACATCTCAGAAGAGTGCAGTCACTGAGCAGGACGGTTCATCCGAGAGCTTGAAAACAAGCCAGGAGCTCTCGAGCAGCGTGCAGTCTGACTGTGCCAAGAGCAGTAGGGAAGAGAGGGAAGCCTCTGGGAGCTTGAAAACAAGCCAGGAGCTCTCGAGCAGCCAACAGTCTGATGGTGCCAAGAGCAGCAGGGAGGAGAAAGAAGCCAGAGATGGAAAGAAGGTGCCTTTGGATGACGAATGGTATTTATGTGATTAGACGTCTTAGTTGTACTGTTGAACTCTTATCAGGAATGAACGATCAGACAGCAAATGAAGGTCTTCGTCCCAAGCTTTGGGTCTGTTCATAGTGTACAGCTGCTTTGATGGGGCTTAATTTGGATATTAATAGCCGTTGGTTTCTTCCAATGGGAAGAAGATTTTGATTTTATGCATTTTAGGGAAGTCTCATCATCTTCAGATGTAATAATATGAAGGCACCACGTTTACCTTTTTACCTTAATAATGTGATTTGTGTTTTCTGTTTCTGGTTTCTTTGAGGTTTGAGGCTCGAAACCCTGCTATTCTCACATGCACATATGAAAAAAAGGGCCCCACACACTTGAAAATTCCTACTGCCTAGTCAATGGTTTGGATCAATTGATTGGATCTCTTCTCTCTCTTTTTTTTTTTTTTTTTTTTTTTTTGATTAATTAGCTTTGATTTCCTGTTTCTTAGGTGTCATTGTTTTCTGGTTTAGTTTAGTTGAAGTCCAGGCAGGAGCTGTGGGGCCCACCATGATTTATGTTTTAAACACTGTATATCTGTTTTTCTAACTTGTTAGTACTCCCACTGTCAGTTCACACTTCACTGTTAGCCACCCCCACTAGGGAATCGATACCAAGACCTCAGCGTTGACGAGGTGTTGATCATATCATTGCATGAGCCCAAGAATGATGTAGATCTAAGGCTCAAATGGACCACACCAGAGGAAGCAGTGGTGATAAGGTGTCCACCGTTGAAACTTTCCTAGGGCCCACCATGATGTTTATTTGACATCCAGCCTGTTCAATAGACATGGATTAAGGGAAAACACGAATATCAGCATGATCCAAAAACTTCTTCCTGTCCCTAGTTTCTAATGTCGGGTGTTCAATCTCCGCTGTGTGGTCTTGCATCTGCCGTATTTTTAGCTCATGCGATAAAATGATCTGAAAAAATTTGATGGACGGTGTGGATAGAACTCATACATAACGGCAGACTCCACAGCCCCTGCCTCAGGACGGGATCTTTATCCTAGTTTAGGTAGGGTGGTTGTAGGACATTGAATGTCAGGCATCCATTGTAGGTGCATTTCTGTCACTCCCAAGCCGGTGGTGGATGGGATCATCTTCATCTCTGTCCAAATGGACGGTGAGCAGTGGTCTGATTGCATTTAGACATTTGGGCCAGAAGGCTTCTATTTCTGAGACAATCAGACTAGTGTTTGGCAAAAAAAATGAAATCAATCCCCATCTACAATGCCACTGTGAGAGATTCTTTGTAAGATAGTCGGTGTTTAGGCCTTTCATATCCAGCTGTACTCTTGCCGACGGAGATTTTAGCCCTCCTACATGTGGGCCCATGTTAATAGTGTCCCGACAATAGATGGACCATCTGTGGATGGATGTGTGATGTCCTTTGAGATTGGGGCCCAAGAAAATCAAAATGCTTAGGAGGTTATTTTTTATTATTTTTTATTTTATTTTATTTTAAACACGCTCATCCAGCAGAGAAATGGGCAAGTATTGAAGGGTTCAGATCATTCGATTTGGGAGGTGTACTGTACAATCCAGATACAGAGGATGCCATCAGATGAACGGTTTGCATTCCTTAAGGATCCTATGATTTAAAGGCCATGCCTCAAATGAACGGTGGATTGGTGCTGCTGCATCCCAACTAGTAGGGACATCTGAAAAAAAAAGAAGAAAAAAGTAGGGACATCCAAATGGTCTTAAAACAACGGTTCACGTTCCATGGAGAGAGAACGAAGATAGATGAAATTTAGGTTTTCCAATGGGACTAGGATTGGGTAGTGACCTCTCCACCACCCAAGTTGGTGTGGAAAAGCCGTGATGTGTGTGTTTTATCCATGCCGTCCATTTTTCTAGCTCAGTTTAGGGCATGAGCCCAAAAGTGAGGTTGATCCAAAGCTCAGCTGGACCACACCACAGGAAACAGTAAAGATTGAGCGCCTACCATTGAAACATCTTCGGGGCCACAAAAGTTTTGGATCAAGCTGATATTTGTGTTTTCCCTTCATCCAGGTTTATCTGACTTTATGAACGGTTTGGATGGACAATAAACATTTCAGTGAACTTCCAAGAAGTTTTCAGCCCTATTATTTCCTGTAGTGTGGTCCATTTGAGCCTTGGATATGCCTCATTTTTTAGCTCACGCCATAAAATGAATAGAAAAAATGGATGGACGGCACAGATAAAACACATACATCATGGTGGATCCCAAAAAACTTTTCCACCCGCGGACTTGGCTGTGGAGGGTGACTACCCAATCCGAGCAACCGAGGTGGACGGGACCCCTCGCTGTGGTGCCCACCTTGATGTATGTGACTACATCTTTTCCGTCCATCTGTATTGAAAAATCATTTAAAGGTATGATCCAAAATATGAAGCAGATCCAAATATCATATGGACCACAGTACAAGAAACAATATTAATTGACCATTAAAAACTTCTTGTTGGTCACAAAAGCATTGCATCAAGATGATAATTGCGTGCTATCTTCGTATAGGTCTTTGTGACCTTATCAATAGATTGGATGACAAATAAATATTCCGGTGTACTCTATGAAGTTTTTAATGGTAGGAATTCAATCACGACTGTTTCCTGTGCTGTTGTCCACTTAATATTTGGACCTGCTTCATTTTTGGGATCATGCCCTAAAATGATCTTTCAAAATGATTGGACAGTATGGATTTAACGTACATACATCACTATGAGCCCCACAGTCAGGGACCCCACCCAACTTGGTGGATCGGAGATCTACGAAGTACGAAGCCGTGCCCGATTCTTGGGTCAACGGTCAAGATAACTGAATCATGGGCTACCGTTGTATGAAATCAAAAGTGTCAGAAAACTGACAAATAGGCAGCGGCTAAGACGAGAAAAACAAAGGACCATATTCGATAAAGCAATGGCTAAGGATCAATCCTTCAATTGGGGGAGATTTTCCGGCTCTCCCCCATCCATAGTGGGACCCATCATATCAACGGTCCAGATCACTGAACCGAGTTCCCCACGAGTATTGAATTGGGAGCCTTATCAAACTGGATTCTGGTAAATGCCCTATTCTTATGAAGCGTTTGGACATCCAAATCCAATTGGATTCTGGTAAACGCCCTAACTGGTCCTGTTTGGGGGACACCATTGTGTTTATGTGTGATCTGAACCGTTCATTAAGTAAGTCCCACCAGGATGAAGGGACGCCGAAAAAATCACACCGATCGACGCCACTTGCATTGAGAGATTCTGGTCATGTTTTACATTGTTCCCTATGTTGTGGCCCACCTGAGTTTTGGATCAACCCAAGTTTATTGGGTATTTTCTTCATGGCAAGGAAAACCCAATGGACGGTCTAGATGCTACGAAGACATCATGCCGAGCCCACAAATTTTGGATGCATAATTGAAATGAATTGTAAGTATCACTTCATCAGAGTAATAAATAGCCTCCAAATTGAAAGGAATTCAACTTGGATTTGAAGGCTAGTTGAATCACAATTGCAATAAATTGTAATTCATTTAAATTATGCATCCAAACACACCCTAATCAAGCTTAGTATACGTGAGAGAGAGATCCTAAAACCCAAAAAACAAAAAATTGCAACTGCAAAATGACTATATTAACACTTTCATCACTATCATACATGTATCAGTATCATCATCATCACACTCATCACTACACATTTTACAAAATTCAACCAAAATTTCTCGGCCGCTTGCCTCCCGCCGTCCATCTTTCCACAAAATTCCACACCTCATTCAGAATCAACGGTTCGGATCACCACACCACTTATGTCATCCTTTCTCAAAGCTTGAAATCTCCACACTCCATCACTACTGAAACTCCAAAGGGTGCAATGGCATGACTTACAACTTATACATCCATCGCTGATCGCCACCACCACATCTTCCATCGCCACCGTTGATCACCGACCTTCAATCATGCCAACATACGAGGAGGACTGTACATCTCCATATAATATAAAGCCGTGCTCGTTGCTCTCGAATGTGGCGTGAGCATCGCTGCCATGACCGGAGCTTCGGGCTCCTTTGGAAGTAGGAGTTCGCGCCCATCTCCGATAAAATGAGAGTGGTGTGTGTGAGGCTCAAAGCTCTATCACTTCGGCGACGCCTTCGACTTCGGTTTGGTTTGTATGGAACGGTTCGGATCGGTTTTTATAGAGCGGCAAGTGGAGAAATGGAGACTGGTGATTCATGGCAACGAGCGATCGACGTCGTCGGATTGGGTCGCCTTGTCGGGCCCACATGATGATAACATGCCAAAGCTAACCAAATGCCTTGGCCTCCATGCCTAACCCTGTGAAAGTGACCCTTATCAACTTCCCTCAGGTGGGCCATTCATGTCTTGTTCCCTCCATGCATGCAGATATAGATGCATGTATGTGTGTATGTATGCATACATGAAATATACATACATTCCATGCATTTGAAGATCCTCTTTCTGTAACTGGTGGACCTGAATGGCTACCACCAAAATGGTCAAATATCCAAAATCATGGCACAAGATTAGAAGGTTAATAATGTGTGGCTGTGATCGTTCTTCAATGGGGCCCACAATTTCAATGGTCCTCGCGAATTGAATCAGGTTCTAACTGAAGCCCAACATGAGGACCTTGACGAGGGCTGTACACAAACCAGGCTAGCCCGATTAACTCGCTCGACTCGGCCTGACTCAAAATTGAGTTCGGGCCGAGTTCAAATATGTCCCACTTCAGCCCGACTCAATCGTTTATATATATATATATATACCGGGCCGAGTTCAAACATGTCCCACTTCAGCCCAACTCAACCGTTTATATATATATATATATATATATATATATATATATATATATATATATATATATATATATATATATATATATCCTAAATCTTTATCCTAATCATTTGAGACAGAGAAGTGAGAATGTCGTCCATCCCTTTGTAGATGGAGCAGGCCCAAAATTGGCTTGAACTTGCCCGATTACTGACTAGGCCGAACATGTTGGCCCGGTGACCAGGCTGGGCCAGGTTCGGGCTGGGTGTGGCTGGTGACCGAGTCGAGCCGGGTTGAGCCTTGTTCGACTCGGATCAACTCGTGTACACCCCTAACCTTGACAACTTGACTCAACCCAACCTAAACTCAAGTTAGGTCAATCAGGTTTAAGTCAACTTGAACCCAAGTTGCAGTTCTTTTGCCATGACTTGAGTGCTTTTCGTAGAGGGTCTACTCGTGATCTTATTCTATTGTGAACATGTCGATAATGAAAATATGGCTAAATTATAATTTGTATGTTTTCTAATTAAAATCTGGCTCTAATACCAAATGTTAAAATCCTAAACAATAACCTATAATCTCAATCTAATGTGGACATGTCGATAATGAAAATATAATCAAACTATAAGGGGTCATTTGGCACCATGGATTTGGGGGGTTTGAGGGGAATTTCAAATCCAATGTGAAAGCTTTGATCAAATCTAAAATCCTTTCAAGAGTTGCATGTGTAGCATATATGTCACTAAGCTATTAATCTATTGGACACATGTCCCATCGATGATATCCTAAAACAATTATATTATCAATTACATCACTATAATTACTTTAATACAATGATTTGTGCCGTCCAAACATTGTCCATGTAAATCAACGGGTAAAAATCGTTGGTTAGTCACTCGGATATGATCTTGTGCTTGTGGCCCATTCGAGACTTGGATTTTTTGGACAAATTATATATTTCAACAGGCTTATTACAACCATTATGTCAAATATTACATACTTATATTAAAGTTGATTTAGTAATTAAATTCAAACTCATGTTAATACAATATACATAACTACTTTTGGATTATAAGAAATTCTAAATCCAAGGTGCTAAACACAACAAGAGGATTTCAAATCCAGGGGATTTCAAATACAGAGGTTCCAAATCCACACTCTTAAACAAGCCTGAACTTACATGTTTTCTAATCGAAATCTAGCTCTGACATCAAATGTCAAAATCCTAAACAATAACTTATAATCTAAAAGCTCGCTCTCATAATCCTATCCTACTGGGGACATGTCGATAATGAAAATATTAATATCAAACTATAACTTTTATGTTTTCTAATCAAAATCTGACTCTGATACCAAATGTTAAAATCCTAAACAATAACCTATAATCCAAAAGCTCAAGAACGGAAGGAATATATTAGGCTAAGTGCTAAAACCAATAAGGATCATAGCTCGAAAAATAGAGATTCCACTTGACTCATGCCGTGTCAAATTGGTCAACCCAAAGGCTCGACCCAACTCAACTCATATTTAATAATTTAATATGAAAGTATTAGAAATATTAATATATATCTAATATATTGTGCTCTTGTTAAATCAACACTGGTTAAATAGCGCGATCGGTGGACCATTTAATGGGCCACGAGTCCATCCACCCATTGAATCGCACACGATTAAAAGATTGATCAAACTATTTCAATTTCAAATTCGGGCCACTGAATCACTTGGACAATTATACGCGGAAGCACATGCAATGTCCCCACATTATCGACGGAAGAAATTAAATTCTAGAAATTCCTCATTTTACAGTTATTCAAATTTTCAATAATTACAAATTATACACATTCAAGTGGCTAAAAATGAATTAAAATGAGATTTTCACATATTACTAAGAGCAAAATCCATTACATGATTAGACATAAGAAAGGATGATTTTTACATTCTTTGCCCGCTTGCTGTTGATCCAAGCCGTTCATTTGGTGGCCCAGTGCTGTTTAACATGGTGGATAGATGTAGCTGTCCAATTTCATAGAATGGCTAGGATCATCTTGGCTCATCCCACGATAGGGCCCACTAGATAAAATTCTAGGCATGCTTGTGCCAACAAAGGAGCATTGATACACACATCCACGTAATGTAGAGCTTCCCCCTCTGTTGCCTTGCAACTCTCTTCCACTTACAATATCTCCCTCTCATGTAGAGCTGGGCATCGGTCCGGGTCGGACCGGATTGGGCCTAACCAGGTCAGATCCGAAATTCTAATAGGCTGATCCGAAATCGATCCGATCCGAGACCGAGTCTAGGTCACCTGACTTGGACAGATCCGATGCTTGATTTATTTGATCCGATCCGAGTCTGACTCAGTCAGGGAAACCGAGTCGGATAGGGTCGGACACTATTCGGATCATTTGATATGGTGTGGTCCACTTCAGTCTTCAATGTATCATAATTTTTTGTTCAACGCCTAAAATGATATGTCAAAATGGATGAACGGCTTAGATAACATATATACATCAAGGTGGACCCCACATGACTGTAAAAAATTTGTATCAACGCTTGCTGGCTGTGTTGTCCCATCGGGCAGGCTACTGAAGTAACGTCACCAAGTTTTATAGGCCCCACTACACTGTATGTGTTATATCCACACCGTCCATCAATTTTGAGATATCATTTTAGGGCATGTGCCAAATAATGATGTAGATAAAAATCTGTAGTGGACCACATTACAGAAAAAAGTGGGGAGAATGATTCCCACTGTTGAAACTATCATAAGGTCCACCGTAATGTTTATTTGAAATCCAACTTATTCAAAAGTTGAAAAATAAAGAAATAAGGGAAAACACAAATACCAGGTTGATCTAAAACTTTTGTAGCCTTTAAAAGTTTTTAATGGTGGTCGTCACTGTCCATAGAGCTTTCTATGTTGGGGCCCACTGGAGCTTTGGATTTCATTCATTCTTTGCATATTGCCCTGAAATGATCTCATCAAATGGATGGAAGGTTGGATACAAAACATACATCATGGTGGGGCCCAAGCAACTTAGTTAAGTCACCTTAATACATACTCTCGCAGCCTACCGTGTTGACGTGCAAAACAAGTAATACAGAATACAGCTGTTGCCCACCTGTTGACGTACCTACAAGTAACTCATACTCACAGATGAGTGAACTCTGTTGGGGCCCACTGTGAATGCATGTGGTGTATCCACGCCGTTCATTCGTTTTTTCAGATTATTTTAGCTGTTGAACTCAAAATTGATGAATATCCAAAGCTCAAGTGGACCACACCATAGGAAAAAGTAAAAATATTGATTTTCACTCTGGATTTGGCCGGATCGGAATGGTCCGGATTAACCACTACCCGATTTCGATCCAAAAACTACTTGGATCGAAATTATCTTACCCGATCCTACCCAATCCAGGCCATCGGTTCGGTTCGGAACGGGTCGGATCCACCGGATCGGGTCAAAAATGCTCACCTCTACTCTCATGTTGCTAGCCATTGATTCATCTACTCACTAGTTATCCAACATCCCATATTTATTAAGCCCTTGTTAGCCCACCAATCCGATCCAACAGTCTCAATCGGCCAAGCACGTGCCCCCTATGTCTCAAAAAGACCTAAATCTAACCTACATTATCATCCAATTTTGTCGGTCATAGATCGTCATCTTGATGCCGTCCCACATTTGATAAGTGCCCATTAAATCATCACCGTGATTCGATTATCACAATCAACCTAATATATCATGATCGAGATTGGTCCAAAAGTGTCATCCCATATTTGATGAGCGCCCATTAATTCATCAACGTGATTCGACTGTCACGATTAACCTAATGTATCACAATCGAGATTAGTTCGTTCCACATTTGATAAGCGCCCATTAATTCATCAACATGATTCGACTGTCACGATCAACCTAATATGTCACGATCGGGATTGGTCGGGAGGTGGGACACTAGACCCTCATCACGTGCTCCATGTCTCAAAAAGGGTCCAAATTCAACCCATATTGTAATCCAAGCGTGCCGGCCACTGATCATTGTCCTGAAGACAAACCAGTTCAAAGTCATTCACAGGAACCTTATCTTCCAAGGCATCTGGGCCCACATCTTTTGTCCTCCTGAGGGTTTTGCAACGACCTCTCATGCCCTTATCACACCCTTACATGACCCTTTGGTGTGACCACCTTAGCAGACATATGCCGGCGAAATAGTTCTTTTCCACATGGACCTATGCGTGAGTAGGATTCTCTGTACTACTCTATCCACAAATGCCATTTTTGCAATCGTACTTGAGATCA
Organism: Magnolia changhungtana; assembly: GCA_030180095.1. Taxonomy (NCBI): domain Eukaryota; kingdom Viridiplantae; phylum Streptophyta; class Magnoliopsida; order Magnoliales; family Magnoliaceae; genus Magnolia; species Magnolia changhungtana. Next base: position 11,145,030 of record JASAUF010000676.1, read on the forward strand.
GATCCGTTCATCAGATGTTTCCTATGATTTATATCATGCATCTGAAAATTGAAGCTGATCCAATGGTCTAATGGTCCATGAATATAAACCGTTGGTTACACTTCTTTCAGTAAAGATGTGACCAAACAAGCTTCATTTCTTCTTACAGAAAATAAAATAAGGGTTTCACCTGATGAACGGTACAGATCTTATACACAGGTCATATATATTGGCACGTGCGATGAGAATAAGATTCAGGATCATATTCCCGCGAGTTTCCATGGCTATTTTACACCGGACATTCCTGTCATGGTCTTCCTCTCGTGGTGTTCCAGGTGTGACACGTGCCCTCTGGGGTAAGTGACGGTGGATGGAAAATTCCACTCGTGGGGCCCAACCCACGTGTGAGTCATGCACCTGTGCCCCACGAAAGGCTGACAAGATGGGTGGTCCACCTTATCTCATGAAAAGGGGGAAAAAATGAAAAAATCTTGTATAGGCTTTTCGTAATACCTTGACCCTTCCATGATAAGGTCCTTTACAGTATAACATTATTTCATATACATGCATGCACACGATACAGGAACCACAGGCCCCTGTTTCATATGCACAAGTGGGGCCCACTTATTGATGATCCAGACCATTGATCTGATCAAGCTAACGGTAGATGGGGGATGTCCCAAAAATATTTCTGATTGAACGGCCCTATCCATTTGGAAGAGCGTAACATTTTTTAACGGTCTGGTCCCTAATCAAAGCAATAGGATATTCCAATCCGGGAGATCTTGGTGGGTTCTTCAATTTGCAGTGGGTTCGATCAGACCAACGGTCTGGATCACTGTAAAATGGACTGAAGTGTATAAAACCGGTTCATCGTGATGGCATATATTTCCCTATTCATCAGCACCGCCCAAAATTTAACGATGCAGATGAGTTTTGTCCCATGCCATGCGTAATCTAGGCCGTTCCCTGACTACCCACGCGGACAGATCAACGGTCCAAGTCAGCGAGACAACTGAAAAGCCTACAGATACGTGTGCTGGCATCACGGGGGACTCGGATTCATGAGTGACCCCTCCACTACCGATGTCCGTGCTGGAAAAGTTCTGTGGGCCCCACCATGATGTATGTGTTTTATCCACGCTGTCCATCCATTTTTCCAGCTCATTTTAGGGCAGTAGCCCAAAAATGAGACATATCCAAATCTAAGGTGGACCACACCACAAAAACCACAGAGTTTTTGATCCGGCTGATAATGGTTTTTCCCTTCATCCAGGTTTATGTGATTTAATCAACGAGTTGGATGGAAAATAAACATTACAGTGGGACCTAGGAAGTTTTCAATGGTGAGCGATCAATCACTACTGTTTCCTGTGGTGTGGTCCACCTGAGATTTAGATGTGCCTCATTTTTTGTGTGAAGCCTTAAAATGATCTGGAAAAATGGATGGACGGAGTGGATAAAACACATGATGGGCCCACGGAGCTTTTCCTGTACCGACATCGGTAGTGGAGAGGTCACTACCGGATCCGATTCATTTCCACCGTTGGAATCCTCCTTTTCTTCTTCTTCTTCAAAGCTTTTAATGCCATTGAATGTAGGGACTATGGCCTATGTGTTTTAGGAAGCGGACGTCCTGCCCAGCCTGGATTGAATCAATCCATCCAGGGGCTCTCTGTGGCCCACCATGATGTATGGATTTTATCCACGCCATTCATCAATTTTTTTCATATCATTTTAGGCATAGGATAAAAAAGAAGTTAGATATATTGCTCAATTGGATCACAAAATGGGGATTAAATTTTCACCATTAAAAACTTCTTCGGGGCCAAATGAGTTTTAGATCAAGCTGAAATTTTTTATTTCCCTTCATTCAATTTCATGTGATCTAATTAACAGTTTGGATGGAAAATAAACATTACAGTAGGCCCTAGGAAGATTTCAACGGTGACCTTCATTATCACTGCTGCTTCATGTTGTGTGGTCTACTTGAGATTTGAATCCAACTAATTTTTTGGCTTTTATTGTAAAATGATCTGAAAAAGTTGATGAACGGATTTGATGAAACTCATAAATCACTAGCAGACCCACAGAGGCCCTGCCCTGACCGATTTCTGTCCAAACAGGGACAGGACAGAATCCGCCTCCGTTATTAAAGATGGTTTGAAAGTACAGATGGGTATATGCATTGATGCTTTTGATTGAATCATGAGAAAATTTTTGATACTCCAAGGAGCGTGATGGTTGATAGACTGGCTCTAAGAAATAATATATTTAACATACAATTTAACTCCTATTAACCGTCCAAATTGTGGGAACAGAACTTGATAGAGCATATTTTAAATATTACAATAATAAAACCTTCTAGATTACAGATTCCTGGATACTTATTGGACGGTGGAAATGAAAAATGGGTGATGGTTCCATTAATCAGAGGCTAAGATCAGTCGATCAATCAAATTCCTGAATCATCATTACCAATCGAAAGAAGTTGGGCAGTTTATTTTGAATTAATGTAGTCCACGTGTACACTTGATAGTGACTGCGTATCAACTATCACACTATTACAGAGTATCAAACAACTCCCCTTGAATCGTACACTTGCTTTAATTATTGTGTCTGGAGAAAGAATATCAGCCTTGTGATCGTGCGTGGAGGTCACGTGACCGCAAACTCAGCACCAGATTGCAAGACGATCTTCCATGAGGTGGGCCATATGAATTATTTAAATATGTGGGACCATATACTTGTGGACAAGACTTATGCTAGTTTAGAGCTGTTTGTTTAGAGAAAATGACGACTGTAGACAAAACCTTTTATCCAGCGGTTTCCATGAAGGAATACAAACTTTGGTTACCAACTTAGACTAGCACGTGCGGACGGCGACTTTGAGGACGAAACTAACCCTCCTTTTCACAGCTATGTATTTATTATATCCACAGCGGTCATCCATATTTGGAGGTCATTTTGGAGCATTATCCAAACAAAAAAAAAATCATATCCAAAGATCAACTGGACCACACCACAAAGAGCAGCCGGGAAATTGATTTTCACCGTTAAAAATTTTGTAGGGCCCACCATAACATTTTTTTTCCATCCAATCTATTCATAAGGTCACAAAGGCCTCGATGAAGAGGAAAAACAAATTAATGATCCAAAACTTATGTAATCCCTGAAAGAGTTTCAATGGTAGACATTCAATTCCCTACTGCCTTTTACAGTGTGGTCCCTTGATAGCTAGATCTGTCTTATTTTTCATCTCAAGCCTTAAAACCAGTTATCCAAATAGATGGACGGTTTGGATATAACACATACCTCATAATGGGACCCACAAAAATCGTTGGGGATTACATCAGCGAAAAAAATAAACCAGCGTGTTGGGTCAGACCGGGTGCGAGCTGGGCCTTGGCTACGTATTATAACAATAGCATAACTGTAATGCTATCCACTTTTTTCACATTTTATTTTTATTTTTTACATGGAGAACTTTATTCTACCTACATTTTTCTCTAATACATATTTATATAAATGTGTGTGTGTGTGTATATATATATATATATGGAAAAGGTACAATGCGTTCGAGCTGATTTTAACGTCCCATGAGGTTGAGCTGTGTGGGCGCCACCGTGATGCATTTCGAACATCTACCCCATCAGTTAGATGCACCATTCCATCGTAGGTCTAGGTCTCAAAAATCAAGTCAATCCGTGACTTGTGTGGGCCACACCACATAAAGAAGTTGAGAGGGGCCGTGCACCATTAAAACATTCATAATCATTTCTTAGGGCCCACCGAGATGTGGTTTGCAAATCCAGCCCATCCATTATGTGTGTCCCACTTGGATGAGGGTTCGGACCAAGTTTCAGACGCATGCAAATTTCAGGTGGGCCCCACCAAGTGCTTTTATATGCTTTTAGCATGTCTTCACATGATTTTAAATGCTATGGCCCACCTGAGTTCCGTATACGGCTGATTTTTGGGATATCCCATAATTTAAAGGGGACGCATCAAATGCACGGTATCATGTTTGCCCCGCTCAATTTCTAGTTTGACCGCGAAGTGATTGAAAGTGATCGCAAAGTGAATGAAATGTATTTTTGACCATCGACCTAATGGAATTTTGGAAAATAACTAGGTTGGTTGGCTAAAGTAGCTTCTCCTACCCCAAAATCTTATATGATACGTCAAGTAACTAATTTTAGTTTAGAAGATATTCTTGTTAAATGAATAAAGAAAGAAATAAAAAAAAAAAAAAAAAAAAAAAAAAGGGAATTTTTTTTTATATGCATATTGAGCGATGGACTCGCAAGCTTTCAAGAAACTTCAGAAGCCATGCAGATTGAGTAATGAAAGATAAGCTTCATTATCCCAATCTTTCACACCTAAACGTAAAATCTTGTTGAAGCTATGAATAAACCAAGGACTTCTCACTGCAGATATAGTGTCCCATGCCGGACTAAATCTTTCGTAGGGATATCTTAGGATCACTGGAAGGACTGGCGTTTTGGATAGAAAAGCACCTGTCTTAAATGGAAGGAGGAAATCTGCATTCGTAGTTGTGCCCTCTGCAGTTAGAAATGAAAATAATCATGGCGTTCAATAATGATACAAAAAAGCACACTGGCGTTCAATTTGCTTAACTTCATGGTTATTTCCATGCATTTCATGGTCAATTCCGACAATTCTGTTTAGATTCATGGTCATTTCGATGCACTTCACAGTCAATTCCCTTCACTTCACGGTCATTTCCATGCATTTGACGGTCAATCCCAATGATTCCGTTTCCAAGTTTTATCGGGTTGGTGTTTGTATGGCCCAACTCCAAGACCAAACTCGATACATCCTGCCCAAGCCTAACCTAATGTCGGGTGGGTCACAGGTTGGTCAGGTTGAATCCGCCCAACTTTCAGCCCTAAAATCATATACGGTACGTCAAGTAATTAATTTTGGTTTAGAAGATATTCTTATTATATGAATAAAGAAAGAAATGAAAAAAGGAGAGAATTTTCTTTTATATGCTTGTATACACATATTTATATAAATATGTGTTAGAAAAAAATGTAGGCAGAATAAAATTCTAAATGTAATATATATATATATATATATATATATATATATATATATATATATATATATATATATATATATAAAACAAAAATTAAAAAGAAAGTACACTGGATACGGCTATAGCTACGGTTATAATCCGTAGCCGTGGCCTTTTGTTTGAATTCGGATCAATCCCGGATTCCACTATTCATTCCCAAATCCTACAGCGAGCTGTGGTGGAATCGCGGAACTGCGATTCTGTTTTTTTTTTTTTTGTCCTGTGAAATTTTTGTTGCTTCTGTGGGCCCCACCATGAGGTCTGTGTTATATCCAAACTATCCATCTATTTAGCGAGCTCATATTAAGGCTTGAGACGAAAAATAAGACAGATCTAACTATCAAGTGGACCACACTATAAAAGGCAGTGGGGAATTGAATGTCTACCATTGAAACCCTTTCAGGGTTACGGAAGTTTTGGATCATTATAAAATTTGTTTTTCCTCTTCATCTAGACCTTCGTGATCTTATGAATAGATTGGATGGAAAATAAATGTTAACCTTTGTGATCTTATGAATAGATTGGATGGAAAATAAATGTTATGGTGGGCCCTACAAAATTTTTAAGGGTGAAAATCAATTTCTCCGCTGCCGTTTGTGGTGTGGTCCCATTAATCTTTGGATATGATTTATTTATTTGGATAATGCTTCGAAATGATCTCGAAATATGGATGAACGTTGTGAATTTAATAAATATATAGCTGTGGGCCACAAAACTTTGATCTCTTTTAAGCCGTTCGTACAACTATCAGTTGGAGGAGTGTCAGCGCTCGTCTTCGCAGTGAAAAGGAGGGGTAGTTTCGTCCTCAAAGTCGCTGTCCGCACGTGCTAGTCTAAGTTGGTAACTAAAGTTTGTATTCCTTCATAAAAACCGCTGGATAAAAGGTTTTATCTACAGTGGTCATTTTCTCGTTTGTTTAAGTCATGGAAATCTGGGCCGTCCAAATCGTTGGTCCCATTGTGGATGGAGGTATGGCATGAGATTCTCGCTGATCGTAGTAATCTTAGCCGTCTGAATAGCCCCAACGAATTTTTTTTCAATATGGATTGTTGGCCACTTTATTGTGACCGTCTGATTGTTAACGATGGATTGGATGGTTGGGATCCTTTGATCAGTGTAATTTTTGGACCTACGCTACATTCAGAGCGTTGGGATATGGTGGGTCCGGATTGAAGTGCATGTGGAAGCGGGTTGGCTATGTACCTCACACCAGCTATATAGCTGGTGTTTGACGTCAGCAAGTTCTGTGGGTCTTATCGCGGAGTATGTGTTATATCCAAGCCGTCTATTAATTCGGCGAGCTCATATTAAGGCTTGAGAAAAACAATAAGACAGATCTAACTATCAATTGGACCACACTGCCTGGGACATTGAACGTAAACCCTTTTTGGGGTAACAGAAGTTTCGGAACAATACGAAATTGTTTTTCCTCTTCATTCATCTCTTAGTGACCTTCTGAATAGATTGGATAGAAAATAAACATTATGGTGGGCCCTATAAATTGTTTAACGGTGAAAATCATTATCCCTGCTGCTATTTATGGTGCGGTCGAGATGATCTTTGGACATGATTCGTTTATTGGAAAATGCTCTAAGATGATAGATATAATAAATACATCACTGTGGGGTTATAAAACTTCATTTGAACCGTTCGTACAACTCGGAGCTCGAGGAACGTCAGTGCTCATCTTCGCACGACACGTACCAGTACCTACAGCAGCTATATATACCTGGTGTGTGGTACACCAACCAATCCGCTTCCGTGCATGTAAACCACGTGTACGGTGGATGAGACACCTCATCATAAAAATGGTGGTTAGCTCTCATGGGAATCTTTTGCCATCACCATGTTGGCTTAGAATAAGACGTTCGTCACCGAATAATTGAAAAGGACGGAGGTAATGGATCTCTACCGTCCATTTGGATAAACCGAGCGCGGCTTCGGTGGATCCATGGTGGGTGGGATCCCTGATAGTGGGGCCCACCTTGAAGTATTTTCCTTCTATCCATACCGTCCATCCATTTTGAAAACTCTTTTGAGGTAATGACCCCCAAAATGAAGCAGCTACAAATCTCAGGTAGACCATAATACAAGAAACAGTGGTAATCGATCATTAAAAGCTTCTTGTGGGTCACAAAATTTTTGGATCAAGCTGATATTTATGTGGTCTCTTCATCCAAGTCTTTGTGACCTTATCAACAGGTTGGATGGAAAATAAACATTTCGGTGGATCCCACGAAGTTTTTAATGGTAGGAATTCAATCACGATTGTTTCATGTGATATGGTAAACTTAAAATTTGGATCTGCTTAATTTTTGGGAATCGTGCCTTAAAATTAGATATCAAAATGGATGGACGGTGTGAATGTAAGGCACATACATCACAGTGGGCTCCACGGGGATCCATCGACCTTGGTGGATCCGGGGATCTACCCAAACCCGACCCCGGATAAACCCTCTTTGTGGCCTTGGGTAGAGAGGGACGGTCCTGTTAAGGGCTCTGTGGGGCCCACCGTGATGTATATGTTTTATCCACGCACTCCATTCATTTTTATGGATCATTTTAGAAGCATGAGCCTAAAAAGGAGATAGATTGAAGCCTCAAGTGGACCACACCACAGGAAGCAGTGAGGATTGAAAGTTTACCGTTGAAAATTATGGAAGTTATGGAACATGCTGATATTTATGTTTTCCCTTCATACATGTCTATGTGACCTTATGAACAGGTTGGATGGAAAATAAACATCACGGTTGGCTCTTAGTAAGTTTTCAACGGTAGGATTTCAATCACCACTGCTTCCTGTCATGTGGTCCACTCAATCATTAAATATGCCTCCTTTTTTAATTCATTCCCCAAAATGATCTTTCAAAATTGATGGAGGGCGTGGATAAAACATGTACATCATGGTGGGCCCCACATATCCCCTGACTGGACCGTCCATCTGTAGCCTACTGGCAGTCTCGACCATGAAGAAGTATGAGATAGGGTCAGTCCTGAGCACCCCCCTCAAAAAGGTTTTTTTTTTTTTTTTTTTAATAAAAAAAAAAAAATAAATCTTGTGGACCATGTTCATGATCAAGAGTGCAATTTTCAAACTTGTTATTTTAAATTTACAATGAATATGTTAATCTAGACCGTTGATATTTCAAAATCTGAACTTAAACTTGACTGGGCTTAGTTCATTGGTGGCATCAGTGTTTGGGATATCGATAATATCAATTGATATTACAATTTATTTATACAAAACATAACTTTAGTATCCGAAATTCTCGATATAGTTGATATTACTATGAAAAAGAGATATTTTGCAATATTTATAAGTTATCATCAGTTAAGATATAAGTTGTATTAATGACTATTTTGATTCTTTAGAGGAAAAATCAATTTATTTAGGCCAAATCAAGATTCAGATTGAGGTTGGCCTAATTTTGAAATGGTGAATTTTTATTTTTATTTTTGTGTAAATCACTTAGAATGAATAGAAATAAAATGAAAATCTATGATTTTGCATAGATTTGAAGCTCTAATTTAGAAAATTGAAAATTTTGCCAAAATTCAACCAATTTCTTGCATTTAAATTACAATTAGACTAAAAAAAAAATAATCAAATTAAACATGTTGGAGGCCAATTTACAATTTTACGGAGATTTACAATTAATAATTTTTAAGTTAAAAATATATAAAAATCTTTGATCAACTGTTAATTAGGCCTTAATTTGCGGGTGTTTAGGAGGTCGGTTGATATTAATATAAGATAAATTCTAATTTATGAATTTGAAATTTTGAAAAAATATAGATAAAAAATCAATTTCACTCATTTAAATTGCAATTTGACTATGGAAAAATCAAATTGGACATGATGGAGGCTGATATACAAATTCAAAGTGATTTAGAGATTTTTTTTAAAGATAAATTTATTTTTATTTTTTAAAAAAAATTAAATAATAATAATAATTATTTTCAGAAAATTTAAGTTGATCAATGTTTAATTAATATTAATTTGCAAGTGTTTATTAGGGGTGTTGGCTAATATGAAAATCATATATACTCTAATTAGTGAATTTAAGGAGATTGGAAAAAAAAAATTAATCAAATCAAATTTCCCTCAATATAGCCTATTTAAATTGCAATTAAATTATGGAAAAAATAAATAGGACATGTTCGAGGCTAATCTACAGATTCGTTGAGGTTTGGAGATTTTTCAAAAAAATAATTTTCTAATTAAAAAATAATATTTTTTAGAAATTTGAGTTTCTTAAGTGGTTAACTAGCTTTAATATCTATGGATTTAATTCATTGAATATGCTAACAATCTATTCACTCAATGTTGTTTTGCAGGTAGAAAACGTTAGGAGGAAAAGGGAGACAGTTTGGCATTGGCAGGCAGCATGGGACCGTACTTTCCAATAATTGATTCGGGTCTCGGTGCAATAATTGAAGGGAAGGGTGTCCTGCTTGAAGGAACACTTAGTAGGAGAGATAATCGAAATGTTGTTAATTGCCTAAGTGTGTTCTAAAGGAGTTGAGAAGAAGACAAACGGAGCTGTTGAAAAAATGAGTGAAGACTAAAGACAATGGCATTGCACATGAGAGAGAGTATAGGGAGGATTTAGCATGGTTAGTGAGAAGCATTGAGGACGTATAGGAGATTGATAAGTATAGGGATAGTAGAGTTGTATATGAACTGAGTTAGCTTGGTTAACTTGCTCGACTCGACTCGAAAAAGTTCGATTCGATTCGGTTCGAAACTGAGTTTGAGCCAAGTCGAGCTGATTTTTGGAGCTCGAAAAATTTACTAGCTGAGTTTAAGCTTGTCCGAGCTCGAATTGACTCGGATGAACCTCAACTCGAATCGAACTCGGATCGAATCAGTTCGGTAACTCAGTTATTTTGATATTGACGTTGCTCTCCAAGTGTTTGATGTAATGACTCAACGAAGTATTGTTTCGGGTGTGTACATTCTCTGTGAGTTTGGCTGGTGGCGAGGAAGGTATGAATATGAAACAAATCATTGCAAAAAATAAAAAATAAAAAAAATTACATGATAAAACCACCCTCGTATTTTGATTTTGATGCCGCCTATCGAGTGTTTGATGAAATACATGTAAAACTACTGTTGTAGTTTTGCATACTATGAGAAATTGAAGGTGCACTCCATGTGTTTGAGAAAATGTTGCACAGGCTCGAACTCAGCTCGAATTGGCCCAAGCTGTTCTCTCTCTCTCTCTCTACTTGGACGTAGTTGTGCAGATTAAGTTCTTAATGAGTATTTGAATGTTTTTCGAATTTTATTTTGTTTTGGTGCACATGTTCCTCACCTATAATTCCTACTAAAATTATCATGATTGATTTGAATCCAACAGTGCTGCCGGCATGTGTCGAACATCCAAGCTGTCCACAGACGGCTTCAGTAGCAATCTCTCGCTACTGAAGTGACGTAACCAAGTTCCGTGGACCCCACCATGATGCATGCGTAGACAACACAAAAATCATGGTAACGTCACTTCAGTAGCTGAGAGATGGCTATAATCCGCGACCGTCAATACCCATACCATACCAGCATAAAGATAATCTATCCTAAATTTTCTTCTTCTTATTCTTCTAAGTGAACTTTCAACATTAGTACTCTCTTTTTTATTATCAAAAGCCCCACAAAATCGATGGCTACGATCACGCATTTGATGAGGCGGGTTCCACTCAAAATAATCAAAATCATTAATCTTAACCCATGCATGAGTCACCATCCAACTTTGATAGATCTGTAAAGGCTTTTGATATTTAGAGATATCCAACCCACCTTCAGCTTTTCACAAAAGCGAGCTAGTGCTCTAAACAAACCTCCCCGTCGATTTTCAGCCCTCTGAACATGGGACTGCAATCTAGCAGTTCGGATGATTGAACATGAACCATCAGATTCTCTTTAATTGAGTTAGGTGTAGTTGTAGATTGCCTGAAAATCGTCAATCACACTTTTCACTGAAGGCCTTCTCCCATTGTCTTAAGCATACGGATCTATGCAATGGGTTGAGCACTGGGTCTAGTACAAGTAATACTTTTTTATTAACTCATTCCCCATTTTTACAAACATGCTCCCATTGTTTGTGACAAATTGCACAATGTTCTTCCTCCCAACTTCTTTCATTAGGCTTGAGAAAACTCTTCTACTTTAAAGAGTATTCTAAGTGAAATTAGGTCAGCAAAAGAGCAGCATAGAAGATCAGAGAGTGTTTTGAGCAGCTCCTCCTAGGATTGTGTGCGACGTGAGGTGAGTATTCTAGAGCCCCATATATAAAATACTAAGGATGATGGATAACGAGACATTCGTCGATGGGTTCCTTGTACGATTCCATACGAGTAATGAAAAATGCCATGAAGATTACAGCCCTTAATTCATATAAATGGGTGCACAAAATAATTGATAGCTATTGGAAAAGGACTCTTGAGTGCCAACTTCACAAGGCTGGTAAGTAATTAGATAATTTAGATTTAATTTTCCATAAGTTTCAATATTTTACTAGTTTGCATAGTATAGACTTGTATAGTTCTTTTCTTATACTAATATATGAATATGTGCACAACATACTTCTTGAACCTTAAGTACCACTACAGCCATACATTTATCAAGGATAACAACTTTAAAAAGGTGTTGCACAATTTTTATAAGAAGTTATTTCCCAACTTTTTGCAAAAAATCAATTTTAGGAATGAGGTTAATATGTTTTGCATTTAGCCCTCAATTTCACAATGCCTTATACTTGAAATTACTAATAAATGATATCAACATATTGTCACCTTCCACGGTGCAAAGGGTATATTTGGGTGCAAGGCTGCTAAATCATTAAGGAAGATGATGATGCATGTGAGTTGTTATATTAGTTAAAGCTTAAAAGTTTTTTTTGATTTTTTAAAATTATGTGGAATTAATATGAAAATTATTCATTTCACATACGAAATGTGGAAGATGTATGGGAGCAACTGCGAGATATTGTAATGATTGACTGTTGTGCTTGCACAAACGGTATCCTTATCACCTTGTGAAAGAAATTTAAGCATATTCTCTTTCATTCACATGAACAAATAGAACATATTGGGTTATGAGAGGCTTTAGAATCTAATTTACTACCATTATAATATGAAGCCAAAAGAGAGACTGGTACGTGGAGAAGATGGAAGAAAAACACAGGACTTGCTAGACTTAGTGATAATCAATCATCATGCATGCCACGATGTAGATATAGAGGACCAACTTTATGAGTGGATTAAGTTAGATGGATTAGATCAAGCAAATGGCTCACCAAAGCTGCATATAGTGGAGGAGCCAACATCACGAGATGTTGACATTGACATTCATGTTGAGGAGACTAGATCTCCCCCTGAAGCTTTTGACCCATTAACGAAGAATGCACAAAGCAACCAACAATAATCACTATCTCATGGAACACATGATGACCACAATCTATCTAACATAGACAATGATAGAGGTAATGGGTCCGATAATGGCAATGACGACGACGATGACGATGATGGTGGTAGCGTGAAGTGGTGGTAGCGTTGATGTACTTGACGGGAGTGAGATTCGACCTATGAATTAGGGTTAGATGACTCTTAGCTCGTTCGTTAGGAGAAGAATTTTGAGCATGCCACCCAAGATGAAGATCATGGTTCTCATCCATGTCCTTGTCTTATTTAAAATTATTTTTTTTTAAAAAAAAAAAAAAAAAAAAAAAAGGCTTACCCTCATTGTGTCATAAGAAGCAACAACTGAGTGATGCACATGAGGACTCCTTAGCATAGAGCATGGGATCTATGGACGTCACTAGTGGACAATGTAGCTTTGGTTTTATGCTACAAGAAGGGTATGGATATGGATCATATGGTGACTAAGGACCTCGTGGATATATGGCTAATGACTGCATCAGCACAATTTTTCGAGTATGGGCAAGAGTACGCTTCTATATATTGGAAGGGATATTTATAGTACGACTATGGGCAAATGAATTCAAAAGTTTCATGTGCACCCAACCCATATCCAGCTATTGATCCATATCATTCGAAGACAATGATGATTACACAATACTTACAAAGGTACGTACAGATCAAGTTCAAAGAGGATGAGTACTAGCATTATGTCAAAGTATCCTCACTGGAATCATTCTACTATAATCTAGACATAGTATTGTCAATTTGTAAATGAGAAGTATTAGAACCTGCCCTATGGAGATGGAGATGATGATTTTGAGCCATCATGTAATCTTTGTGGGTTTGAGGTGCAACCACACTCATCACAAGTATCTTTCTGGTTTTCCACTTCTTTTTTCTTGCTTTTAAACTTATTTCTATGTATTGATATATATCTCTTTTAACATTTTCTAAAGTTTCGTCAAAAAATTCGACCAATTTCTTAATATTTTTATATGTTTCTTAAGAACAATATACATTATACGATACATCTAATATTTCTCGTGTGATAATCAATATATTTTCATATCCCAAGGGTATGATACATCCATTGACATTAATAGGGAAAACATTGGGTGGCACTAGTTCTAAGGGTGCAAGTATTTCCATCTCCTCATAAACTTATCCATAAATTCTTGCCTAAGTTTGATTCCGGTGTAGGTCAAAATAAGCCCGACCCATTGATTTAACTGGTAGGAGGATTTAGACCTGACCCATGAGATTTGTGGATTGGGTTGAACTGGTTCAGACCAAAGCACTCTCACGGGGATCCCTACATGATGGATGGCCTAGATTTCATACAATCATGAATTTGTGGCATGTGTTTGATCAAGTCCTGTTTACCCAAACTAGACCTAGCAATAGCATTGTTGGAATCTTCCATTTATTTGTAGAAAGATGAAAAATGATCACATACCAGGGTTGGATGTCAACATCCAATCTTTCAAATTCACCCACTAAATAATTCTAATAAAGAAATGCTCATAAGTTGCAGTGCCCCTACTTACATGATTTCATATGGGCAGTCCAATCTACCAATCTGAACCGTCTACCAAGTGGAGAACACATTTCACCGTCCACCATGCAAAGATCACACAGATCGGATGATCCAATCCATCCTTAGTTTGGCCATAATTTTTATAGCCATCCATTTTCAAACCGTGGGATGGAATGGTTAATATTACCTAACAACAGTGACTGACTCTTTCGAATCATTAGCAATCCATGATGGCCCTAAGAAGTAGACGGATGAAATTATTGAATGATATTTTGTGTAAACAATATTGACCGTTCATATTAAAGCCATTGATCAAATGGTTAAGATTTGTCAGATTGGTGTGGTGTTTCCATGGTAGGCCATGAAATGTGTTGGACCAAATGGATATATGGATTGGGATCGGATTAGGTGCGGCCTTACCATGGAGCCCACATTGATGCATATATCCACACCGTCCATCTTTTTTTCCAGATCATTTTAGAGCATGAGCCCAAAAATGAAGCAGATCTAATTCTTCTCAGGTGGACCATATCATAGGAAACAGTAGTGATTGACTATTAATGGGCCACAAAAGTTTTGGATCAAGCTTATATTTGTTTTTGTTATTTTTCTTTCCTTCATCCAGTTTTATATGACCTTACCAACAGGCTGAATGGTAAATAAACATCATGGAAACATTACAGTGGGCCCTAGGAAGTTTTTAATGGTAGGGCATTCAATCAACAGTGTTTCCCATGGTATGGTCCTCTTGAGAATTGGATCTGCTTCATTTTTGTGGTAATACTCTAAAATGATCTGGTAAAACAGATGGACGGTGTGGATGTAGAATATATGCATCAAGGTGGACCCCACGGTAAGGGCTGCACCGTCTTGGGTGAGGCCACGCAGCACCTTATCCGCTCCCAATGCAACTAAACTTAACTAATCAACTCTCCTGGGTCTGTGTTGATCTGGGCATGGGCCAGTGTTTTGATGGATCGGGTCCATTAAAAAAAAAAAAAGCTCGGGTCCAGATCAGCTAACACCCATTTAACTTTCGGGCAACCCGACGAATTTGCACCCTAACTAGGGAAGCAAATTGCGTACCGAGTAAACTCTGTCGGGCCCACGTCATGTGTTATCCTCGCCGTCCATCCATTTTACCAGCTCATCTCAGGGGAAGAGCCCAAAAATGAAGCATATCCAAAGCTCAGGTGGGCCACACCTCAGGATACAGTGTGAATTGAAGGCCTACCGTTGAAAAGTTCCTGGAGGCCACAAAGTTTTGCATCAAGCTGATATTTGTGTTTTCTCTTCATCCATGTCTTTGTAACCTTATGAACAGGTTGGATGACTAATAGACATTACTGTGGGCCCTAGGAAGGTTTCTATGGTGGACGTCATTATCCCCACTGTTTCCGGTGGTGTGGTCAACTTGAGCTTTGGATATACTTCGAGTTTAGCCTTATGCCCTAAAATGAGCTGGAAAGACGGATGAGACACATCCTCAGTGGGGCCCACAGAGTTTACTCAGCATCCACTTCCCCTAACTAGCTTCTCTACTGTCAAACCCTTTTCAAAACACCTCAAAACAACCCCGATGGATATATAGAAAAGTTCCGGAGCGCAACGAATACCCAAACAAGCATCAGTTTCAATTCTTCAGCGGGCTCCACCCACATGATATCCACCATCGGTTTGTGACTAAAATGCTTATGAAGATATGAAGGAGGTCCCGGACTCCCAAAGTCCTGGAATTTCCTGCCCACCAAACATCAACCATCTTTCTGCCATGCTCCGAACAGGTCGCAGAAGCTCACGATTGACAATACTCATGCCTAATGTTTTAAATATCGACAATATCGTCCACATGTACGATGTGAAACACACAAATAGTGGTGATATATCCCATATATTCGATCCAATGAACGTTTTCAATTTTTTATTCTTTTTTTGGTTGAAATTATGTTAAATCAGTGTCAAGTGGTAATAAATTCATTGGTTTTTTGAATTTTGCATGAAAAATTATAGAGTGCAAGTTATCCGATTTAGAAAATTAGAAAATATTTGAAATTTCCCCAATCTTCCAAATTGCTACAATGTTGCACTCCAAACATATAATCAAGCATGTATAGGGTTGATCTACTGATTTGTTAAGTCCTTGCCAATTTTCAAAAAATAAAAATCATCTTTTAATTAAAATTTATTAAAATATTATTTTTTTCAGAATTTTCATTCAACCAACTGACAATTGAGACTAATTTCAAAATGTGTACGAGTGTCTGATGAAATGATCACCATATACATTCTAAATGTTATGCATTCAATTTGAATATAGCTGCATCGGTTCAGTTAGACACACTTAGGACCCTATACAAAATAAACCTATGATGTACAGTTCTTTTTTGAGATGTTATGATTTAAAAGTGTATATTAAAGTCTTTAACAATCCCCCAAGTTTCATTGAAAAATTCAACTATTTTCCTAATATTTGAGATAAATTATTTGATACAAACGATAAATGACATGCGATAATCAATACGTATCTATAACCCAAAGATGCAATACGGAACACGGTACCAATATTTCGAACACTACCCATGCCAACATGGTGGCAACCGGTATTAAAACCAGCCCAAAGAATACATATGTGCCCCCGAGAGAGCTAGCAAGCAAAATGTGAATTCCAAAGGCCGAGTTGACGGAAATACCACTCACCACAGGCACGAGGCAAACACAGGGAGTTCCCTCATATCAGGCGATAAACATAGGAGACTTAAAGTTCGCACTGTCGCAGACACCTATTGTACTACCAATACCAAGAAAGGGGCATTTGAGAGCATGCAATGCCAACAAGCTTGCAGGTAAAAGTGCTGATCGGTGACAAAATACAAGCAGAAGTCCTTTATTTGGATAGGCTAGACTGTTTGATTGATGCCTTGGCACCCTGAGCATCCATGCAGGCGTGACGAATGGTTCCGATCATGGAGTGATGAGCATAATGCATAGAAAAGGGGCCCATAGACTACTATTTTGGGTGGTCCAGCCAACTAGAAGTCCGGTAACCAGTAAATAATGCATGAAGGGAACTTTCCAAAAGAGGAGGAAATGTTTCAACTGGACACAAAAACAGACTTAAAGAACCTTGGGAAACAGCAGTTGGGAACCCAACTGAACACCCATCTAGAAGAATATGAGATCAAAGGAAAATATTCTTCTGCTTCCCTAAATGATAAAAGAAAAAACTTTATGAAGCTCATTTCCATGACCATGCATGCATAGAGGAATTTTGGTAATTTTCAATCCAACTACTACCCAACATTGCCAAGTTCAAATTACATATAATGTGGATATCTCCACCAAATTTCATATAACCATCAAAACAACCAAATACTCAATACATGTATTAATAAGAGATTGATATCTATAGTTTCTTACATATAGTTCACATCA
>JASAUF010000676.1:15372500-15515000 GCA_030180095.1 Magnolia changhungtana
ATATATATATATATATATATATATATATATATATATATATATATATATATATTATAAACTAATAAATATATAGTTATAAAATAAATTATTGGTTAAAAACTCCATAATTAATCCCGAGAAAATTTGAGATTTTGAAAATCCCATGATAATTTGAATAGTTTTCAAGAGAATATCATGATATTTCAAAATCTGGGCCATATATCTCAAAGTGCTTCCGGCTCTACCCTGTTATCTCTCCATGGGGTCCAAATCATGGGCCCATTTTGAATGTAGCATAGCTCAAAATTCACAATAAAAGTCCATCTTTACCATCTTACAGCGGCTACTGAATTTGGAATCGTCACTGTCCAGTATGACTCCCAATTGGACGGTTCAGATTGTCTGATCAGTGTGATTTTTGGGACATTCCATATTGGATGGTTCAGATTGTCCGATCACTGTGATTTTTGGTACATTCCCCATAAACATTGTGGCCCATGGTTTAGATGGTCTACCGGGTCACCAACATATAAGCGATGGTAATGAACGAACATGACAATCCTCTTTTCTCAGTATAATTCACACTTTCACAGCATAAATTCAAATTCCTACAAAGCAATAGAGAAGAGAGAGAGAGAGAGAGAGAGAGAGAGAATATGCAAAGGAAGGTGGTGGAATTTCGTACACCCCAGCACCCTTCTTCAGGGTCCAACAATTGGGGTGGTGCATCTCCCTTGCTAGCAAGGAACTTACCAAAGGAGTCCCTAGAGACAAAATACCTGAAGCTCAATTCCATACGTACACGCGATGAGATCTTCCCGGCCAACGACGACATAATCTACATGCCGCCGTCGCCCCTGCTGCCGCCCAAGTCCTTCAACCCGCCTCCGGCGCCACGTCGCAGCTTCTTATCAAAGCTACCATGGCTACACAGGGAAAAGAAGACCTTGGGGTCCACTCACAAGAAGAAGAGTCGATGGCTACCAGATGGTGACTACCGTAACAGGTGGCCCCAAGGTTGGTGCTGAAAATATATAACCTGTTAGGGCTCATACGGACTCATTTCTATAAAATGGGTTCCCGCAAAATCAGTTTTTTTAGCATGTATTCCACATAACAGAAAGTGAGATGGGTTTTGTAAAAGTGTATACAAATACACAACGCAAATTGAAATTGACCCAAACATTCATTTAGGCATTAAATGCGGCCTTTTTAAAGATGCATCCAAACAGGCCTTTACTTTGATTTTGCATTTTCCTATGATTGATTGGACTGTTTCTTATATATTGATAAAATGTTCTTGTTATAAGTAGATATGCTTCCTTCATGTGTGCATATGGGAGGGTGTGGTAGTTTGTTTTTGTAGTTGATTTTGGTGATTGAATATTCGAAGATATCTAAGAAGTGGTAGTACACCAACCTGTAAAGAGAAAGCAAGTATGAAATAATAGTAGTTGATGCATCAGATGGACCATGCCACATGTACTTTTATTATTCTATTTCATTGTGAACTATTCTTTCCTATTTTCCTAGAGAATATATGGAAATTTCTGAGTCTCAATGGAGGGAGATAAAAGGAATGACGAATGGGCGGTTTTAGACAATATATGTTTGGCTTGCCATGATTGGGCTTGAGAGAAACATAATTCATTTGTAGGGTCCTTTGTTCGAAATTTTTGGAAATGGATTCTTATGTAATCTATTGCTTATTTTTTTCTTTATCTTTTTATCCCTTAAAAAAAAAGCAATGAGCAAAATGCCATGGGATCGGATTCCTGTTGGATGGTCGTATTTTGAATTGTTGTTAAGCCAAGATTATGTTTCTGTAGGAATCTAAAATGGTTTTTGAATGTCTGATAGTGGATTTTGCAAGTATCCAAACAGGATAAATAGAATGTCTTACATACAGAAATTGTTGTGTGGAGAGACATTCACTCCCTCTTTTAAGTTCCAAGAAGCCAAACAGATCATAGTTTAAGAACTCAAAAACTCGACAAGCCGGTTTGAGTGGTTCAACTTGAAGACTTTATTTTATTTTATTTTATTTATTTTTATTTTTTTAACACACGCACACACCCCACACACTCACGCTAGTGGAATTTCACCACCTATGGTTCAACTTGAAGACTTGATTGAACCTTTACCTTAAAAAAATAAAATGAAATACAGCTAAAACAGCGGGCATATACATTCAGGCCAACCTTAGCTAGAATTGTAAGGCTGCCTATCATATAGCCAAAAAAAAAAAAAAATCTCTAAACTTGGCCACGAGCCTCTCTATTGGAATCCAAACCCACCCTATCAAGAAATAAGTTACCATGAATGCTAGTCCAAGAGTTCACTCGAACCCCGGTAGCCATTGATTATCCCGTAAGGAAGCAGTTCTAGTTCTATAGAACAAGGAGGGAGCCTTAATTAAGGGGAAATAAAAGAGAATTGTTAGAGCAATGGAAAAGATGGGCCTTTCTTTCGTAGAGAGTCACACCGGTGCCCTCTTTCAGTAGCGCCCTTAGAATCTAAGCCCTTTAAAGGGCCTGTAGTTGTAGCTGTGGCCACACCAACCTTTTCGTACTTATTGCTCTGGGATCTGATCTATATGACCTCTGGACAGTACAAAGGGGGAGCCTACATTAGATTTTCAGTATCATAATAAAGAGAAATAATAGGACAGTTTTAGATGTCCTTGTTGCAATGGATGCTTGGATGGTTGAATCACATGTCTATGCAATACATTGGCTACCATGTAAGAACAACAATGATAAAATGATTATACCCAATTGATGAATGGCCTACTGAAGAGACGTTTGAGATTGTTTAAGGAAACCAAGATGAGCCATCTGTTTGTTGGGGTCCCTTAGCGGATTACTTATGGGTCTAAAGGGGGACTTCAATCAGAGAATCAAAGCCATTCCATCCATGGCTTGGAAAGAAAATGGCAATATATTAAAAATAAAAAAAAGCCAACTTATGTATTGGATTGGATTGGATCGTCTAACCAGTGTGCACTGCTTTTCACGTATGACAGATTGTATTGTATCATTTTCCTTTTTTCCCACCAGCGTGCCCTTGTGCAGGACATTTATTCCATGTAAACGTTAGGCCCCACCAAAAAGAAAACCTGGCACAAAAATCAAGCTACTCCGTTACGCAGGTGGGCCACACCTTTGAAATCAATGGAAAACCAGTGGCAACTGAACCTATAGGTGTGGCCCATTTCATAAGTGATATTCATGGTGGGGCTGAACATTTGCATGAAATAGGTGTCCTCTGCAAGTGGCGCTGAGTTTCCGTGGTGAGTTGGCTTTTTTTTTTTTTTTTCGAACAGGATTACACACACACACATGGCCCTTGGATAACAAAAAATTTCCACCCAAGCCACCTATCATATCCATATACAAAGGAATCCCTGATTAGAGGCTAGCAACCAACCTTGGATTCTCTAATGGCACCCAGACCAAATTTATCTAACATGTACAAACCTCTAATGTAGGTTAGTAAGTCTTTTACAAACCTGAACAGAACATTCCCTTGCCTATCCACCCCGAATTTTGCCATTCCCTTCTCTAGGAATGAGAGAAATCACAAAGCTACCCCTCATTCTAAGGTGTTCGATCCTCGACACCCAATATCTCTACTTCTATCCTGGCTTGGAGCTGCCACTGAGAGTATCCACCACAAACTTGGAGTCCGATTCCAACCTTACCTAATTGAATCCCAAATCGACACATAATACCAAAGCGTCGTGGACCGCACGGAGCTTAGCCCTATTGTTTGTCCCATTCCCATATCCCAAAGAGAAAGCAAAAAGAAGATTACCGGATGTCCCTCTACAAACACCGCCTCCCCCCGACGGCCCTGGATTGCCTGCAGCCGTGCTGTCAGCATTCACCTTCACACAACCCGGACACGGTTTGGCCCATTTAACAATCTGGAAAGAATTCGGCGAGGGACGATAGACAACTATGCCCAGATTTATGTAAATTAGAAGTTGGAGGGTCTTGTTTGGGTTTGGGTTGGGCAGCCCACTGCCGATCGTTGTTAGGAGCCTTTTGACACCACCAATAACAACACCTACATTCGGAGTAATACCGTCATACCTCGTTGCATTTTTGGCTTGCCGGATTTCCCAGGTTATCAAGCACGGGGAGAAACGACGAAGCTTGGAGGAGCTCCCTCCATGAATGTAAGAATGCCACCAAGCAGAAAGCCTGTCGACAATTGAGGAGTAGGCATGGAAAGGGATGTTGAAAATCTTGCTGAAAGCCTTCCAGACTTGAACTGCCAGCGCCCCACTAATGAAGAGATGATCCAGCGATTCAGCTTTTGGAGAAAATTCCTGCTGGACGTCACAACAAACACACCTAGAAGCCAGGTTGATACCTTTTTTCTTGATTTTTTCATCAACTGGAATCGCCTCCTGGATAACCCTCCACATGAAGACCGAAATCCTGAGAGGAATCATCTCATCCCAAATCCACTTGGCCCATGGTTTGATCTACCCTCTCGATATGCAAATATCCCAACCTAAATTGACAGAGAAATGGCCCAAGCGATCGTGGGGCCAGAAGCGTTGGTCTGGCTCGGATGATGTGCAGATACATCGCTGGATGATGTGCTGCATAACTTCATCTGGGAGGAGAGGAACCACAGGAGATAGTCGGTTCAGCCCCTTCAAATTGACAACATCCTAGACTTTTAACTAGAGAAGATCTTCTGGGATTTGATGGCATATGCTTTTGGCAAGAGGACCTAAACCGGACCAGTTACAGTGCTAAAAACTGATTGAACCATGGCCCACTTGCCATTGAATGTTGTTGTCCGGAAGAGGGAAGAGCTTGCTAATACATTTTCAGAGGTGGGACGCACAGGTTGGAGGGACGCTGCCAGACTGACCGGGATGGAGGGAGCCGTACTTGGAGGAAACGAAATTATCCCAAATACTGTTAATGACGTTGAACTTTGCAGACCAGGCCAACTTTAGTCTAAGAGCCTTCATGACCTCTTTCAGTTTTCTAATTCTAAGGCCTTCTTCTTACTTTGGCATAGGCATAGAGATTCTTCTCCAATTCACCCAGTAGAGTTTTTTCTTCCCATCATGCCATCCCCAGAAAAAATTTCCAAAATTGGTTTCCATGTTGGCTAGAATCTGGGCTGGGATAATGGCTGCAGCCATGGCATGGACAGGGATTTTGCAAAGCACATGGTTGATCAATGTGCCTCTTCCTATAAGAGTCTAGCTTTCCAACCTTGAATTATGACTTCAATCTTGTCAATCAATGGTTGATACATAGCACATCTAGTCCTGCCTCTTATGGAAGTCACCCTCAGATAGTTGAAAGCTGCTGCTGAACTGGGGATCCCGATAGTTCTTTCAATTGTTCGGACCCTTTCAGATGGAAGCATTGAGGAGAAGTAGAAGAAGCTCTTCCTTCGATTAATCTTCTGCCCTGATGCATTTTGATAGATGGATAGAAATTCTGCAGTGGTTTTGAGGGATGCTAAACCACCATTAAGGAAGAGAACCGTGTCATCGGCATAGAGGAGGTGAGAAGTTTGCTTGCATCCCTGCTTTAATTTAAATGGCTTGCACTTACCGCTAGATACCAAGGTAGAGAATCCTTTTTTCAACACCTCTGCAGCTAGAATGAAGAGGCTTGGAGATAAAGGATCTCCTTGGCGAAGACCTCTTGACGACTAGAAGAAACCCACGCCCTCACCTTTTATTAGGACAGAGAACTAATTGTTATTCCAACATTTTTTGACCATGGCTATCCAGGAGGGGCAAAAGCTAAAATGAGACAACACCTATTTCAAAACATCCCATTCCAATCTGTCGTACGCCTTCTCCATGTCCAATTTGAGGATAATGTTTCTGCCTCGGACCTTTCTATTTACTTCTCTTATTAGCTCTTGGCCCATGGCAATGCTCTCGGTGATAGAGCGGCCTCTAACAAAGGCGCCTTGTTCCAAAGATATCTGCTTTGAGAGGAGAGTGGCTAACCTATTGGAGATAACTTTTGCGAAGATCTTGTATATATACACAGTTACAGAGGCTAATAGGCCAGAATTCAGAGAATTTCTTTAGAGCTGTAATCTTTGGGATCAAGCAGATGAGGGAAGAAGTGAATTCTCTTGGAAGTGAACCACCTTGGAAGAGGAAAGCAGCTGCTTTATGTATGTCAGCTCCAACAATCTTCCAGCTGCTAGCAAAGAAGGCACCAAAAAACCCATCCGGCCCAGGGGCACCAGCTCTAGGGAGGGTTGAGACCGCAATTTTGACTTCCTCAACCGATGGGATGGCCATCAACAGCCTATTATCATCTTTCAAGATGAGATGAGGGATGACGTCCATAATGTTGCCTGTCTGGTGCTGCCTCTCCAATTGGAATAAGTTTGAGAAGAAATTAACTGCTTCCTCCTTTACAAGTGATGGGTCCATAGTATTTTCTCCTGAATTCAGTTGAATCTCACCAATACTAGCTCTTCTGGATCTAACTGTGGCTGACTGATGGAAGAATTTTGTGTTTCGATCTCCTTCCTCAAGCCAGTTGTTGCGAGCCTTCTGTTTCCAAAAAATTTCTTCTGCCAACTCCATCTGAGACATACATTGCCTCGCCTCAACTAACATTGTTTGGTTGACCTCCACTAAATCTATCTGCACTTAATTCTCTAGGTGTTCGAGGTTCTGTTCGGCTACCTTTAACTGATGGAAGATGTTCCCAAACACATTCCTGTTCTAGTATTTTAGGTGATTCTTCACTTTTCTGAGTTTAAGCATTAGGTTGATCATCAGCTGGTTCAAAAGATCTTCCTCTCATGCCTCTTTGATCACTTGGAAATAGCCTTGGTGCAGGAGCCACATTCGCTGAAAATGTGATGTAGAGCGGGTCGCAGACAATTACATGGCAAAGATGGATCAGAAAAGGCCCGGTCGGCGAAAGAAGTGATCTGGACCATCAGACCTTAAATCAGGCGTATCTCACAATCCGGGATGAGTTAGCCGGAAAAATATATGGAGCTACTTTAGTGCTACGCAGGTTGCAACGCTCGGAATTCAGAAACCCCTGATTTGACGGTCGTTTCCCTCTTTCATTTCGTTTTTACTATAAATAGTAAGTTTTAGTTTGCTTATAACTCTTCATCCGTCGGGCTTTAGGAGTTCACCCAATGTGAAAAGAGCTTAGAATAATTAGGAGAACGGGTTGGTGAAGCCAAATAGGACACTTACTATTTTTGGCCGAAAACCATTGACTATCAGACATCACGACCGCCTATAAATAGTAAGTTTACTATTTATAGTAAGTCTTGCGAATTCTAGAAGTCCTAGTTGTAGTTTGATTCTGATTTCTTTCCCATTGCTTAGTACATTTAAAGGGTTGTGAACTGTTTTTATTCATTCATTAATCTATTTCGAATTTATTTAGAATTTATTCTATTTTTCTGCTCTCTTTTCTCGTGGATTTGAGAAGTCTCTGTGAGGAGTCAGAAGCGTGGATTGAATAGTTATCCTTGTCAAAATGGAATGGTTTCACAATAGGAGTGGCACAGGATCAGAGTTTGTACGAGGTAGATGTTTCACGTGGAAAAGCGGGAATTGATTAATCCAATCTCCGTTGCATAGCACCTTGTCGAGTCTTGCCCACAGTCGTGCAATACCGGTTTGATTGTTGCACCAGGTGAATTTGTTCCTAGAGAATCCTGCATCCATCAGGCTTGTATTCTGTAAAGCTTCAGAAAATTCATCAGAGTTTCCGCAGTCTTGGTACCTGCTGCCCCTTCTTTCATAACTTGATAGGACTACATTGTAGTCCCCACCAGCTACCCAAGGACTCGGCGCGCTTCTAGCCACCGAAGCTATATATATCTTCCCAAAGAGCTCTCCTTTGAATTTTGGAGCACTTAACATACACAATAGACAGATGAAAATTCAGAAATGAGTTTTGAAACTGAATATTAAAGGAAATCATCTGGTTTGATTTCTACACAACAGATACAGTTAGGTTGTTATTATAGAAAAACTAAAATTTCCCCCCAACATCTCCATTGGAGAAAGAAGAGTGGAAGCCTAGCTTTAGACCCACTTCCACTCTTTTTTCCTCCTTGGCCATAGGTTCTAAAATGGCAAGACACTAGGGATTCTGGTTGCGGACAATCCTGCTAGTTGTCCTGAGGGTTGCTGAATTGGCGACCCCTTTGGCATTCCAAATAAGGGCATTATCCATTTGTAACATTTATGGAATTAACAGCTTGCCTCTTTAGTCTTATAAGCTTCCCGTTCCATTCTTCGAGGTACAGACCAATCTTACTTTTTGCCATTTTCTCCCCACTACTCTTTTCTTTCTTATCTTGGACGATCTCCTTGGCCTCCTTGGCTGAGGTATTACATACGACTCATTAAAACAGACCATCCAGTTGGTGGTTATGAGAAGATAGGGAGTCTAAGTCGAGGTTTGTAACTTGGATGTCACTATCTTGATCTTGTTGCATTTGTGTTTCGTGTAGATGATCCTATTCTGGGGGGCGCTTCGTCATTGCTGTTGCTGATTCTGCTACAGGTTAGGGGATCTGCATTATGTATTAAGGGGTCATCTCCATTTCTCTGATTGGCGAGGTATGGGGAGAGGTCCACTGTGAGATCCAGGGGAACATCTACCAATTTGCTATTCTGAGTTCTTTTTAGTAAATCACCTCTGTCTACACTATAGAGGGAGAAGGGAAGATCTCTAAGTTCCTTCCTCTTGTAATCAATCCCATATTTCATAATTTGAAGAGGAGAATTGCCTTCAGATCGTGAGAGATGTTGGGCTATCCAGTTATGGTGCATTCGGTTCGACCATATGGGGAAAGGATTCATTGGGTGATGTATCTTGGTTGCCTTGACTTTGTCTTGCTGATGGATGTTCTGGATGTTGTGCTGCTGTAGTGTTTAGAGTTCGCCCCTCCTAATTCAGATCAAATTCATGGACTGGCTCACTAGGAGTTGGTAGGGAGGATGGGACTTTGGTAGCCTCTGGGTTGCCTACAAACATAGAGTGAGGTTGTTGCCTATCCCCTAGCTCTGTTAGCTGCCTCAGGCTAAGCAGTTGAGCCTCGATCTGTTCGACCATCTATGGCTGGGGGTCTCTGGAGAATATTACTTGCCTTTCTTGACTGCACCTAACTGATCTTTGATTTGGATGTTGAGCTGAAGAATTATTGTGGATTAACTCTTGATCTTCCACAGTTCCTAGCTTGCATGGAGATGGCAGGGGGCGGGAGGAAGGCTAGAATTCCTTCTATCTGAGTCTACTTCATTTGGTCTATGCAGAACTTCATTGAGATCCTCCAGACATCTATCACCTTGGGTTAACCTGAGACTGAGCAGAGGAATTCTATGAACTTCTCTGTTCGGGCCATCTTCGTCCGGTCTATGAGGGATTTCATTGAGATCTTTCAGATTCAAATCTATTGGGGCCAACCTCAAACTGAGTGACGTACTCCTCTGCGTTTCCAGATTGTCTATTTGGGGCTCCCCACAACCGATTGTGTTCTTATCTGCATTTCTTCAAACACCTATAGTGTGATCTGGGCTAGCTTTACTCTGATTGATTTCTGATGCCCTTTCAGCATGATTATTATCAGAGGATTTGTGTCCAAAGGAGCCCTCCCTAGAAATGCCAACTGCTGTGGACGTGAACTTCTTTTGCTCATCATTCAGTTCCCATTCATAAACCTGTTGAACCGGTTCCAGCCTAGCTGATATCAGATACTCCTTGTCAGCAACGTTCAACTTGATTTATTTGTTGATATCAACTCCCGGCTTCCTTTTGATTTTTACTCTGGCAAACATTTGAAAGATGCCATACTTCGAACAGGTATCGATCTATATCACATTGCCAAAATCATTAGCTAGGTCTACTATAACTGACTCCATCCGGGCATGGGCAGGGATGCCATATAGACGGATCCAGTTACCTTCTCCAAGAGGATGGAAGTTTGGAGTCCAAGGAACCAACTCCACTAGCCCCATTGTTTGAAGCAAGGAAGAGTCGGATAAGAAATCTGACAATTCTGCTTTAGTTTTGAAAACGATAAGGAAATGAAGGCATGACAAACGGGCTATATCAATAGAGGAGGCTGCAAATCTTGAGTTCTTGAGATCTTCGACAAGGCGCAAAATTGAGATTGATTTAGATGATACAATACCAATTAAACCCAGCTCAAGTTCTTGTAGTCTTCTAGCCACTGATTTGGGATCTGCCACAGTAATAACTGCTTCCTCGATTTTGTCATGTTTAGGCAGAAAGGATTTCTCCCATCCTCGTTGATATGGGTGGCTGTGTATTCCTGTTTTACTAACCTCTATCATTCTCTTGATGGGGGATTCCGGAGGTATAACATTGGGGGTTCGAGATCTAGGGTTTGTATCTTTCACAAAAACAATCCTTCCGTCGATTCTGTGGCCGTCCAATACCCCTTTGGCAGCCCTGGCATCGTCTTCATACCACAATCGCATAAATGCGTAGCCTCTGGATTTGTTGGTTCCTGGAAAAGTGGGTATGTATACCTCAACAACCCTTCCATATCTCTGGAAAATCTTTATCAAATCCACTTGTCTGCAGTCGAAAGGCAGGTTTCCTACGAACAGGGTAAAAACCCCCATTGCGAATAGGTGGTCTCCCATTTTTAGCAGATTTCCTAGAAACTGATTCCACCCACAGACGTTGTTGCTCTCAGATGGATGTTGTGGAGGCTTGCCGATGCCTTGAAGAGGTATGACGGGCCCTTGATGGAGCTCTCTCCCTAGGGCGACCTCTCATGGAGCTCTAGGATGCTATCGTGGTGAGTTGGCTTGAAATATCACAAAATTGTGTTGATGCACCGCCAGGTTCTTGAGTCGAGTCACTTTATTTTTGGAACCAAAGTTACGTGAATTTATATGGGGCCCAATCATCCTTCATATGATCTCAGTGGACCGTAGAATAGGAGGGTTACACCTTGGATCACACATGCTCTCAATTTCACCATCATTGGATGATTTTAGCCATTCAAATAATTAAGGTAGTGAAAAATGGGCGATGTGATCGTTTGGATGCTCAGTTTTATGGCTCTAGCTTTTATTATTATTATTATTATTTTTTTTTACACGCACACATACTTATTTTTTTAATTATTATTAATTTTTTTTACACACGCACACATAACCCCACACACACGCTGGAATTTTACCACCTTGGGTACTCGAACCCTTGACCCGGTGTTGAAACTCCAGGGAGGCTACCACCTGGGTAAGAGCTAGCTATATATACAATTGTGGGTACTTTTGGTTCATGCGCTAGAGTCTTTGTTCATCCAGTGCAACCTTCATTATTTGTCACAAATGGGCCCACTTGGGTCCCATGTTGGAGTTGACACTGTGCTAGGGTTGGGCTCCATAATAATACAAAAATGAGTAATTAAAAGCATTGCCATGCAAGAAGACAGTACAATGTCTTGAATAATGCACCCGAAGCCGAACTGTACAATTGTGATGACATGGCACTGAGTCACTATTAGCATGGTTATATTATAAAAGAAGCCTTAACAAAAGAGCAAGTAATTTGTCAATGCGGGTCCAATCCTAGGTAGGACATGACCTAATCCTATGTAGGGTATGATGTAATTAGGCTCTATGTGCATCTACATCTAAGAAATTCAATCCCTATGAAGAGAAATTTCCGTTTGAAGTGTGAATTTTAACGAGAACAGGCCATTTGGGGTCAACTGACTCACAACTAGGTTGCATCTATTCGTTTGATGAGAAAATGTGTGCTTTCAGCTCAGAAAAGAAATTTAGGAAAAAAAAAAACACTATTTTTTTTAGTAATTTTGATTTTTATATAATTTCTTGTTATTTTTAGAGTTTCAGATTTTTCATCTTTTTAAAAAATTACTCCTAATTATGCTAGGACTCCTAGAGCAAAAGTTTATCTCA
Organism: Magnolia changhungtana; assembly: GCA_030180095.1. Classification (NCBI taxonomy): domain Eukaryota; kingdom Viridiplantae; phylum Streptophyta; class Magnoliopsida; order Magnoliales; family Magnoliaceae; genus Magnolia; species Magnolia changhungtana. Next base: position 15,384,433 of record JASAUF010000676.1, read on the forward strand.
ATTAAAAAATTTTTTTTTTTTATAGAAATTATGCTTTAAAAGTGTTTTGCTAGAATTATGACTTTTATTAGGGTTAATTTTATTCTATTTTTAGTAAATACAAATTTTGGTTTATTTTTTCTTTATTAAATGTGTAATCGAAAATTTTAGAATTTTTACACATTATTTAATAAAATATTTGATTTTTTTAATCTTTTTTTTTTTCTTGTGGATTCAAAAAACTACCTTGTGGATTCAAAGTTTTAATCACTTAAGGAAGATAATGATCTCATCACTTTTCTACGCTCTTCCCTACGTGAGTTGATATTAGAGCGAAGCTTTTCCTTGGTTCGATATCATTTAACAATGGTTTGAGCAACAATTTCATGGAAGATCCTCTAGGGATCAATCCTATGACAAAAGCGGCGTTGGAAGCTTTTAAGTAGGAGAATCGACAAGCCATGCAAGGACAACAAGCGACAATCGATCATTTGACGAGAGCTTTATGGTAAACTTATGTTCGTAATGTTGAGCAACATGAAATTGCTGATGGAGCTCCCAATCAGTATGTTCATGGTGCGACGCCAGTGATGAATCACAAACCATCATGTGATAGTGATGAGTTACATATCACCACTCTAATTGTGAGGAAGATGTTGCATACGCTGAAGGAAGAGATAGATCTGCAATGGCACAACATCTTTTAAACAAGGTGCACCATGCATAAAAGAGTTTGTGATGTGATCATAGATGGCAAAAGTAGTGAGAATACCATGTTAGCGTTTATGGTGGAAAAACTGCAACTAAAGATAGAAAAGCATCCCTCTCCGTACACAATTAAATGAATAAAAAAAAAATTAGTGAAACAAAGGTAACTGAACGATTTCATATTCCATTTTTCATTGGTAAATATTATAAGGACGAAGTAATGTGTGACGTGGTTGATATGGAAGCTTGTCATATATTACTTGGTCGACTATGTGATGCTATGTATAGATGTTGGGATAATATATTATTTTTGTTAAAAATGGTAGAAAATTATTCTTTCCCTATAGGAATTGAGAACTAACCTAAGACTTCTAAAGTAGAGCAGTGGTCTCTTGTAATCGAACATGATTTCATCAAACAATCTAATGAGATGGGATAGATAAAAGCATTATTTGAAAAGGAAAAAGATGTGGAGTCTGTGAACATCTCAGAGGATTTGAAACTACTGCTGTAGGAGTTTAGCGCGATTCTGCTCAATGAACTTCCAAAGGAGTTACCTCCCATGCAAGATATACAAAATCACATTAATCTTGTCCCAAGGACAAGTCTTCTTAAGTGCCCACATTATCAGAAAGAATGCAATATCTTGTAAGCACAAGCGAAAGAACTAATCCACAAGGGTCAAGTTAAGGAGAGCGTGAGCACATGTGTTGTCCCAGCTCAGGAGCCTAATGCAAAGTATAAAGAAAATGTTGATAAACATCGGTGCTAAAAGAATAGTTTGAATATCATAAGCCAAGTCCCTTAAGTAACTTAAGGATGAGTTTTTTTTTTTTTTTTTCCAACTGGAGGGGTCTGATGTAGGACGTGGCGCAAAGACACTCTTAGCATGACTATACCAAAAAAATCATAAACAAAAGTGCAAGTAATCCGTCAGATGCAGGCCCAATCCTATGTAGGGCATGATGTAATTGGGACCAGGAACATCTAGATTTGACAAATTCAATCCGAATAATGAGAAATTGCTAGTTGAAGTGTGAATAGTAAATTAACCATAACTTTTGATTCGGGTATCATTATGGGGACGCACTGTTGAGGGTCAAATATGACATAGTATTCCCCATTTATTACTTGGTTTTATGAACATGATAATGCTTAATGTTCTATTTTAATCATGTTTATATTGCAATGTGAATTTAAGAGCTTGGATTGAAAAGGATGCTAAAAGCATGGATTTAACACTCGAGAATCACCAAAGCTAAGGATGGATCTTATGAGATAAACATTAAATGAAGAATTCATATGCCAAAGATTTAAGAAAACCAAATGAGGAATGAAGAAAATTGAAGACTTGAAGTGAAGAAAAGGAATCCTAAAAATCTGCATAATTTGAGTAGTCTAAGCCTATCTTCGACTAGTCGAAGACTCCTGCTCGACTAGTTGACGATTCCTCAACTCGAACTCCAGTGATAAAATCCTCAAAAATTTTCTCATCCTCGACCAATCGAAGGAAACCCTCGACCAGTCGAAGGATTTCCTCGACTAGTCTAAGGTTACGCATACAGCACACGGACTGCATAAATTTGAGGTGGTTTCTGAAATTTTCTAACTCAGTGCAAAAGTTTGAGTTGCAAAACTATAAATAGGGGTCCCTAGGATGTTCCTAGACATCTTATACGGTTTAAAGAGTGGAGTAAAAGTATGGAGAAGCCGTCGCCAAGAGTTTTTCTTCATTTTCCTTAGTTGTTTTTATGCTTTTCTTAAGATATTCTACTTCAATCATGTCTATGGTTCGCTAAATCTCTTAGTTTGGGCTAAGAGGTGAAGCTTGTAGCATGGTAGGATATTTTCTATTGCTTTATTCATGTTTAAGTTGAACTATCTTTGATTCTAATTTGATATTTAAGAAATACTTTCAGTTTTTAATGGTTTTTGTGACTTAAATTACAATAGATCTGCAATAGCTTTGAGTATGTTCTTTTCATGTATTGAGTTGTGAAATTAGGAAATCCTGTTGTTTACCATCGTCTCTTGGGCATGGTTGGGTGACTGAATCCCTTATACCCTTCATGATTCTCTTATGTTTAGTTATGAGAGTGGTATATCCTATTGTGAGCCATTGTTTCCTGGGCATGGTTTTATGATGGAATCACTTTTAGTTCTCACATCTCTCATCGATTGAGAATTAGGTCAAAGGAAGTTCAGATTTGGTTTTACTAAGATATCTTCTAATTGGATAAGATGGGCCTCTGATTTCAGTTGTGTCCTTGAATTAAGCATAGATCTACCTGATCTCTACAAGTGAATCCTTGGAAACCCTAATTACCACCTTTGAATTTATTAGTTTTAATCATTTTAATCACAATTACTCTCTCAATTAATTTAAATTTAGATTCACATCTTCTAGTTCTACTTCTAGTTACTTTCAAAATACTCATGAGATTAGTCTCTATGGATTCGACCTCAGTCTCACCAAGATTATTATTGCATCGCGACCTTACACTTGGGGTTGTGAACATGCATGATTTATGAATTTTGACTGGAAGAGACCATTTGGGGCCAAATGACCCATAATATGGTCGCATCTGTCTGTTTCATGAGAAAAAGCCCGCTTTTAGCTCCAAAATATAATTTTAGGATTAAAAAAAAATACTATTTTTAGTAATTTCATTTTTTTAGTATTTTCTTATTTTTAGAGTTTTAAATTTTCTTTTTTACTTTTTTAGAAATTACTCCTAATTATGCTAGTACTCTCAGAGAAAAAGTTTATCTAGAAACTTTATTTTTAGAAATTAGGCTTTATAAACATTTTGCTAGAATTAGGACTTTTATTTGGGTTATAGTTTTGCTATTTTTAATAATTACGAAATTTGGGAAAAAATTAAATCAATCTTATTTAAGCATATGAATGCATGAAATATTCATCGCAGTACGGATGCATATCCGGTCAGACCAATACAAGTGACTGAGTCATTTAAAAAGTTGACTTATCTCACAGTAAACAAAAGGGTTATTTGAATAGTGGTCCAGGAGCTAGGGAAAATACCCCATGAAATGTCACATGCTGCCACAACATCTGAATTACCCACCCGATAACAGCTGCGTGTCATGAATGTATGATTAATATAACCTTTATTAATCTGATTCACAAATAGCCATTTAATAAGCCTTTACATCCAGTGACTAATCTTGATCCAACCAGTAGACCTCACCATCTCTACATAATTTATGATTCCAATTAAAGGGTTCCTTCCAACAAAACCTACAAAGCATAATAAAGCCAATAAAGCACAAATTCTACATAGGGACACAACCAAAGGGATCTCAACCAACAAATCCAACATAAGGCACAGTAAATTTATAAATGGTAAGACTATAAAAAAATCCATGTAACTCAATTAAAGGTACAAAATAAGCCAATAAAGAATGAATACATAACCCTATGTCCAAAAAAAATTACGTATAACCTTATTAAGGCATGTCATAATTCATATCCACATGAGTTCTGCAGGATGAGGATTGTAGGATAAGGATTATATTCATATGATTATATATTCAAGGAGTGCATATACATGAATCAACCTAAACAATGAGCTAAACATGTTATGTGCTCTTATACCAAGGGCTAAGCATGTTACATTCAAGTAATTGAGCATTTTAAGGGATGCATGTATGGGATTCAACCTATGAAAGGGCTAATCATATAATGCGATCTTATATAAGATTCTAAGCCTATTATGGATTCTAACAAGGACTTAAGCATGTTATGTGATCTTATACAAGATTCTAAGCATATTATGGATTCTAACATGGAGTTAAGCATGTTATGAATTCTAGCAATTTGTCCTATATTTAACGCACATAAGTTATGTTACAAGAATTATTGCATGATTCATAAATTAATTAATATGATCATCAAATGTTGAGACTCTTGTAAGACTAAAAACATCACTGGAAAGCTTGAGGGGTAGATCTCACCTTAGAATTGAAATCTCTCGATTCTGATGCAACATAAACGTAAGAAATTTGAGGATAAAGCTCCAAACCCTAATTCATCGACAAATTCATCGTTAATAACTTAGATTTTATTCTAATTAAACTTTCAAAAATGATTTAAGGGTTTACCTATCAATATTCGAACAACCCCAACTCGATTCAACAAAAGGGGCCCGAGCTTGCCCAATATTCGAAGCTCACACAGAGCCACGCTCAAATATGACTCCTGGACGAAAATTGGCCACTACAAATTGCTTGCGAGGACCATAACCCTAGCATGAACAAACCCTAAACTTAAAAATCCCAACATCTGAATAAAAATGAAGGATTTCTTACCCTAATAGCTAAAGTTGATAGAAATTGGGGAAAGAACACGCATGTCAGGTCAGGGGAGCTCTTACTCAAATAATAGAAGGGTTTTCCAGCCAAAGAAGACACGAGACGATGTGCACGATTTAAATTTGGTGAAGAATGACCTGATATGGTGATTTGTACCCGATCTCCTCAATTTCTCACACCCACGCTCTCACTCTCACTCACACTCACACTTAGAACCGTACACGAGTCAAATCAAGTCGAGCTTGGCACAGCTCGACTTGGCTCGACCACTAGCTGACCCCAGCTCGAACTCGTCTCGGCTCGGTCCTCAAGCTTGACTCGCCAGCTCGGCTCGGTTTGGTCAGTAGATCGAGCCAGTTCAAGCCAAGTTCTAGCCTATGCGGCATTTTCTCAAACATATAGAGTGCACCTTTAGTTTCTCATGGTATGCATAACAACAACAACAACAATTTATAAGTATTTCATCAAACACTCAGTAGGCAATATCAAAATCAAGATATAAAGGTAGTTTTATAATGTAAATTTTTTTTTTTTTTTTTGTGGTAGTGATTTGTTTCATATACATACCTTCCTCGCCATGCCACCAGCCGATCCTGCGGAGAATGTATGCACTCGAAACGACACTTCGTTGAGTCATTTCATCTAACACTTGGTGAGCAACATTAATATCAAAATAACTAAGTCACCGAACTGGTTCAATCTAAGTTCGATTCGAGTTGAGGTTTGATCCGTGTTGATTCGAGCTCGGACAAGCTCGAACTCGGCTTGAAATTTTTTCAAGCTCTAAAAGTCAGCTCAAATCGGCTGGAACTAAGTTTTGAACCGAGTTGAATCAAGCTTTTTCGAGTCGAGTCAAGCGAGTTAACCGAGGTAACTCAGTACATGTACAGCTCTATTCACACTCACACTCTCTTACTCCCTTTCCATCTCTTATCTCTTAAACTTTGGAAATGAAAGGAAGCGAAAAAAAGATTTTATGGCCCACATTTAAAAAAAATGGTGGTTGCAAGTGTATTGAAATTCAGAGGCTATCGGTTGAATCGAAAGGATCCGATAATTTACCGGTTGGACCAACATATCACTATTTTTTTTTTTGTATTTTTGTGCAACTCAAGTTGGTGTAATTGACATAACCTAAATTACCCTAAATTGGCCTAGTTAACGACTCTAGGGCCCTAAGTGTCACGCCCCAAACTCGGAGAACGGGCTCACAAAATTTTCGATTGCCGAATCTGGTGCTGACAGCCTCCGTAGTACCCCATTCTCGGTTCCTACCCATACACCAGATTCCGATCCTGGGTTCCTACAAGGAGGATTTTCAGTATAATTTTTTTTTTGTAATGGAGCATAACCACATGCATAACCAAATCACAAAACAACATCACCACATATCCACTATATCAAAAACTTTAAGTACAATGCGAAAAGGGAAATACAAGGTGATCAAAACTCCAAAATAGTTAGATACGCACTCCTGCCTCAGCGCTGTTGCTGTCCAACGCTACCTGCACGCAATGGTCGTGCATAAACTTTCAAAAGCTTAGAGGGTGCACTACAAGAAAAATGGGCAAAGGCTGTGGCCAAAATCCGTAGCAAAAGACCTTTTGCTACGGATATAATTCGTAGCACGTCCATCGCTATTGGTGGTGTAGCTAAAGATCTAGCTACGGACTATATCCGTAGCAATAGGTATGAATCGCTACGGACTTTAGCCATAGCAATAGATACCAATAGCGACGGATTATATCCATAGCAATAGGTACCAATTGCTACGGATTCCATTCGTAGCTATAAATACCAATAGCTACGAATATTATCCGTAGCGAAAGATACCAATAACTACAGATCATATCCGTAGCAATAGATGCCAATAGCTACAGATAGTATCTGTAGCAGTAGAGATCAATAGCTACGGATTCTATCCGTGACTATAGATAGCAATAGCTACGGATCATATCTGTAACAATAGATAGAAATAGCTACGGACAAAAGCCGTAGTTAAAGCTACGGATTATATTCGTAGCTATTTTTACCTGTTTCCATTATAAGAACCTGCTGTGATTGATAACTCATCTTAATGATAGAAATAGTATATAAAATGCAATCAGAGAAAAGAAACAATGTATTTATTATAATAGCAATCAAATCTATAATGCATCCTACATTCACATTTCTAAATAAATAATACTTCACTTTACTCAACCTATCATAAGAATTACAACTAAGGCGTGCCCTCATGTGCAACAAACAAATACACTCCAACACAGTAAACACCCTCCGTATGCATTCAATAATGCTCAAGTTTTTACAGAATCTTCTTCCTTTAGATCATCAATTTTAGCAAACATAGAACATAGAGCTTCTTCTTTTCTTGAAACTGCAGATGTAACTTCTGTGGACTTCGACATAAGATCACTTTTAAGTTCTGAAACCCTTCCCTTGAGAGAATCAATTTCATCATCCACTGACTTCTTTAGCTTGTCAGCCTATATAAAACAACAATTGTAGACACAATCAAACAAGCATGCCTTTGTACACATCTCAAAAGGAAGAAAGATAAAAAAATAAAATAATTATATATGAAGAAATAAAAATTGCACCTACAAATCTTCTAAACTATGGCAAATTCATAGGTTAGGTTATCGGTTATAAGTTTAGGTTATAAGTTATAGGTTAAGGTTTAGTTTATAGGTTTTGGTTTAGGTTAAGGTTTTAGGTTTAGGTTAAGGTTTTAGGTTTAGGTTATAGGTTTAGGTTACGGGTTAGGTTTAGGTTATATGTTGTTATAGGTATAGCTTTAAGGAATTGAGAATAAATAGGTTAAGGTTTAGGTTTAGGAAATCGGGTTCAGGTTTGGGATCGGGTTTAGGTTTGGGTTTTCAAGTTCAGGTTTAGGTTTAGGTTTAGGTTAGAGAGTTGAGATTAGGATTAGGTGTAGATTTAGGTTTAGGGATTTGAGAATACATTTAGGTTTAGGTTTAGGTTTTAGTTTATAGGTTTAGGTTATATGTTTAGGTTTAGGTTAAGCTTAGGTTATAGGTTATAAGTTTAGGTTATGGGTTATAGGTTAAGGTTTAGGTTATAGGTTTTGGTTTAGGTTAAGGTTATAGGTTTTGGTTTTGGTTTAGGCTTAGGTTTAGGTTTTAGGTTTAGGTTTAGGTGATAGGTTTAGGTTTAGGTTTAGGTTTAGGTTATAGGTTTAGGTTATAGGTTTAAGGAATTGAGAATAGGTCAAGGTTTAGGTTTAGGAAATTGGGTTTGGGTTAGAGATTGGGTTTAGGTTTAGGTTTAGGTTAGGGAGTTGAGATTAGGATTAGGTGTAGGTTTATGTTTAGGGATGTGAGAATACATTTAGGTTTAGGTTTAGGGAATTGAGAATAGGTTAAGGTTTAGGTTTAGGAAATCGGGTTCGGGTTCGGGGATCGGGTTTAGGTTTGGGTTTTCAAGTTTAGGTTTAGGTTAGGGAGTTGAGATTAGGATTAGGTGTAGGTTTAGGTTTAGGGATTTGAGAATACATTTAGGTTAAGGTTTAGAGAATTGAGAATAGGTTAAGGTTTAGGTTTAAGAAATCGGGTTCGGGTTCGGGATCGGGTTTGGGTTTGGGTTTTCAAGTTTAGGTTTAGGTTTAGGTTAGGGAGATTAGGATTAGGTGTAGGTTTAGGTTTAGGGATTTGAGAATACATTTAGGTTTAGGTTTAGGTTTAGGGAATTAAGAATAGGTTAAGGTTTAGGTTTAGGAAATCGGGTTTGGGTTCGAGATCGGGTTTAAGTTTGGGTTTTCAAGCTTAGGTTTAAGTTTAGGTTAGGGAGTTGAGATTAGGATTAGGTGTAGGTTTAGGTTTAGGGATTTGAGAATACATTTAGGTTTAGGTTTAGGGAATTGAGAATAGGTTAAGGTTTAGGTTTAGGAAATCGGGTTCGGGTTCGGGATCGGGTTTAGGTTTGGGTTTTCAAGTTTAGGTTTAGGTTTAGGTTAGGGAGTTGAGATTAGGATTAGGTGTAGGTTTAGGTTTAGGGATTTGAGAATACATTTAGGTTAAGGTTTAGGGAATTGAGAATAGGTTAAGGTTTAGGTTTAGGAAATCAGGTTCGAGTTCGGGATCGGGTTTAGGTTTGGGTTTTCAAGTTTAGGTTTAGGTTTAGGTTAGGGAGTTGAGATTAGGATTAGGTGTAGGTTTAGGTTTAGGGATTTGAGAATACATTTAGGTTTAGGTTTGTGGAATTGAGAATAGGTTAAGGTTTAGGTTTAGGAAATCGAGTTCGGGTTCGGGATCGGGTTTAGGTTTGGGTTTTCAAGTTTAGGTTTAGGTTTAGGTTTAGGTTAGGGAGTTGAGATTAGGATTAGGTGTAGGTTTAGGTTTAAGGATTTGAGAATACATTTAGGTTAAGGTTTGTGGAATTGAGAATAGGTTAAGGTTTAGGTTTAGGAAATCGGGTTCGGGTTCGGGATTGGGTTTAGGTTTTCAAGTTTAGGTTAGGCAGTTGACATTATGATTAGGTGTAGGTTTAGGTTTAGGGATTTGAGAATACATTTAGGTTAAGGTTTAGGGAATTGAGAATAGGTTAAGGTTTAGGTTTAGGAAATCGGGTTCAGGTTCGAGATCGGGTTTAGGTTTGGGTTTTCAAGTTTAGCTTTAGGTTTAGGTTAGGTTAGGGAGTTGAGATTAGGATTAGGTGTATGTTTAGGTTTAGGGATTTGAGAATACATTTAGGTTTAGGTTTAGCGAATTGAGAATAGGTTAAGGTTTAGGTCTAAGAAATCGGGTTCAGGTACGGGATCAGGTTTAGGTTTGGGTTTTCAAGTTTAGGTTTAGGTTTAGGTTAGGGAGTTGAGATTAGGATTAGGTGTAGGTGTAGGTTTAGGGATTTGTGAATACATTTAGGTTAAGGTTTAGGAATTGAGAATAGGTTAAGGTTTAGGTTTAGGAAATTGGGTTTGGGTTGGATCGGGTTTAGGTTTAGGTTTTCAAGTTTAGGTTTAGGTTTAGGTTAGGGAGTTGAGATTAGGATTAGGTCTAGGTTTAGGTTTTGGGATTTGAGAATACATTTAGGTTAAGGTTTAGGGAATTGAGAATAGGTTAAGGTTTAGGTTTAGGAAATCGGGTTCGGGTTCGGGTTCGGGATCGGGTTTAGGTTTGGGTTTTTATGTTTAGGTTTAGGTTTAGGTTAGGGAGTTGAGATTACGATTAGGTGTAGGTTTAGGTTTAGGGATTTGAGAATTAATATATTTAGGTTTAGGTTTAGGGAATTGAGAATAGGTTAAGGTTTAGGTTTAGGAAATCGGGTTTGGGTACGGGATCGGGTTTAGGTTTGGGTTTTCAAGTTTAGGTTTAGGTTTAGGTTAGGGAGTTGAGATTAGGATTAGGTGTAGGTTTAAGTTTAGGAATTTGAGAATACGTTAAGGTTTAGGTATAGGAAATTGGGTTCGGGTTCGAGATCGGGTTTACATTTAGGTTTTAGGTTTAGGATAAGGGTTTACGGATTCTGATTTGGGTTCGGGATTGGGTTTAGGTTTGAGTTTTCAAGTTTAGGTTTAGGTTTAGGTTAGGGAGTTGAGATTAGTATTAGGTGTAGGTTTAAGTTTAGGGATTTGAGAATACGTTAAGGTTTAGGTATAGGAAATCGAGTGTTCGGGTTTGAGATCGGGTTTACGTTTGGGTTTTAGGTTTAGGCTAAGGGTTTAAGGATTCAGATTCAGGTTCGGGATCGGGTTTAGGTTTAGGTTTAGGTTAAGGTTACATGTTTAGGTTATAGGTTTAGGTTTAGGTTATAAGTGCGAGTTATAGGTTTACGTTTAGGTTAGGTTATAGGTTATGGTTTAAGTTTAAGGAATTGAGAATAGGTTAAGGTTTAGGTTTAGGAAATGGGGTTCGGGTTCGTGTTCGGGTTTAGGTTTGGGTTTTCAAGTTTAGGTTTAGGTTAAGGAGTTGAGATTAGGATTAGATGTAGGTTTAGGTTTAAAGATTTGAGAATACATTTAGGTTATAGGTTTAGGTTTAGGTTTAGGTTATAGGTTATAGCTTTAAGGAATTGAGAATAGGTTAAGGTTTAGGTTTAGGAAATCGGATCGGGTTTAGGTTTGGGTTTTCAAGTTTAGGTTTAGGTTAAGGAGTTGAGATTAGGATTAGGTGTAGGTTTAAGGATTCGAAAATACATTTAGGTTATAGGTTTAGGTTTATGTTTTAAGTTATAGGTTTAGGTTATAAGTATAGATTTAGGTTTAGGTTTTATGTTTAGGTTAAGGTTAATTGTTTAGGTTAGGTTATAGGTTAAGGTTTAGGAATTGAGTTTAGGTTATAGGTTATAGTTTAGGTTAAGGTTTAGGTTTAGGTTAAGGTTATAGGTTTTGGGATTTGAGAATAGGTTTAAGTTAAGGTTATAAGTTTAGATTTAGGAAATCAGGTTCGAGTTCGAGTTTAGGTTTGGGTTTTCAAGTTTAGGTTTAGGTTTAGGATAGGGAGTTGAGATTAGGATTAGGTGTAGGTTTAGGTTTATGGATTTGAGAATACGTTAAGGTTTAGGTTTAGGAAATCGGGTTCGGGTTCGACATCGGGTTTACCTTTGGGTTTTAGGTTTAGGTTTAGGTTATAGGTTATAAGTGTAGGTTTAGGTTTAGGTTAAAGTTTAGGTTTAGGTTAAGGTTTATGTTTAGGTTTAAGTTAGGTTATAGGTTAAGGTTTAGGGAATTGAGTTTAGGTTATAGGTTAAGGTTTAGGTTATAGGTTAAGGTTTAGGTTTAGGTTATAGGTTTAGGGTGTGATTTAGGTTAAGGGTGTGGTCCCTGCAAATATAAATATAAACACGACCTGTCCAAATGGCCAGGCCCCTCCAATGCTGTCCATAAGAAATGGACAGCTTTATCATGGTCATAACAGTAGTTCTCATCTTCTAGGGACCCCAGCTCAACATCCGGATAGCTCCGACGTACATCCGAATCTACTTCATCAATTTCGAGATAATACATAAACACGGGTCTGTCCAAATGGCCAGGACACCCATATTGTTGTCCATAGGAAATAGACGGCTTCATCATTGTCATAATAGTGGTTTCCACCTTCTAGGGACCCCCGCTTAACATCTAGATAGCTCTGACACACATCCAGATCTACTTCATCAATTTCGAGATAATATATAAACATGGGCCTATCCAAATGGCCACCCATATTGCTGTCCATAGAAAATTGACAGCTTCATCATGGTCACAACAGCGGTTCTCACCTTCTAGGGACCCCCGCTCAACATCTGGATAGCTCCGACGCACATCCGGATCTACTTCATCAATTTTGAGAAAATATATAAACATGGGCCTGTCCAAATGGCCAAGCCACTTCATCAACGTATCATATAGTATGAAGGCAAGAAGACTCACTAATTTAGCTAGCAAGGAGAGAAAGTGTGAGTGCTTGGAATGTCGCCATTTCTTTGAATAATGGATGCATATTCCATAATGTAATCTAAGAATGAGTAAGTTTTTTAGTTTCTCCGACAATGCATATGGACACAGATTTACAAATAAAAATTTTAAAGATTGTAAAACAGAGTAAATGATTATATTAACTTCTAAGTATCAATTAAGAAGAAAAATGTAAATGATGATGGGAAAGAAATCTCGATATATTAAATTATTGAAGGACAATAAGACATACCAAGACTACGGGTGCCCAGAGCAAGATAACTGCACCAATGTTGTACCTAGCTGCATTGACAGAACAAAAAATTATATGAATAAAATGACAAAAAGCCAGGATATCATGGACCAAGAGGAAGATGAGTACCCTCAAGAAAAAACTCATGCCAAGCATATTTAATGTGACAAACTTTCATTATGTCTTTGGTTGGCTTCACCAAAGGTTTTATCTGCACTAGTAGGACATATTCAAAGAAGGTACAGTATAGATGTGATCACGTGACTTCAAAGCTTTTGGGATGTTGCTAACATTCCCATGAAGGTTGGGATGCCCACATTCTGATCCATCCATCTATATAGCACAAATATGTACATCCATACATAGATACTTGCATGCATACATGCGCACATGCATGCATCCAATTCCATTCAGAATCATGTATGCATGCACACATGTATCTATGTATGTACTTATTAATATTATTCATGAGATAAATGTATTGTATTAGAAACAATGATTCCAAATAGAATGGAACTATTGAAAGCCAAAACCAAGTCCACCTGCCCAACAATGATTGACCTAGAAAAATCAAACTGGCTTTTCATTGATTTGGCGTGTTTTTAGTAACTCCCACCAGGTTATTTACTCCATGTACTCAGCTAGGTGCCTAGGTCAAAATCAGTCAATTTGGATGGGTTGCTGATTGAATGAAAAACATTGGTAATAACTCACCTTACCCCAAACATCAATCCGCATCAACAATCCTAGAGCATTTGCATAAACCTGAATGCAAGAGACAACGACCATAAGTGTGCTAAACTGGGTCATGTTTTGGACAGTATCTACTAAATATACCTCTCCACAATCGACATCACTTCGTTGTAACTCTTTCCAGATATGATCGTCATAGACTTCTAGCACTTTGTTAATTGGAGAATGACCTTCCAAATAACAAATAGCAACATGCCACCAATTGTGAGTGTACCTACAAAGTCTTTCCTCAGTGACATTGAAATAAAACAGGGAAATTCTATTTAATCATCAAATGCATAAAAGCTATGATCTCTAGAATAAAAACCCCATACATGAATGATGAACAAGAATTCCATGAGGGAGACCATGCTTCCATGAACTCTACTGCTTCCTTGAAATGACAATCATACTGAAAGACATGACATAACTGCAAAAGAATCCATAAAATCTATAAGAGAGGTAATATTAGGGATTCCTGGAAATGATGAAAGGATCATCACCCGTTCACTCAGAAACCACAACTACCCATGATTTAGAAAATCAATTCATGATGGTAGATTCATAACCATTTCCTCATCTCAAGAGTTGACATGAAAGTGAACTTTCAAGTGCTCTTCTGAAAATTACAGAATGGCATTACATGTGAACAAAACATTCCTACCTAGGTTGATTATATTTGTACATACTTGTACACAGGCTATTTTTCAGATGTTCATTTCTGCAGATGATTTTTTTTTTTTTTTAAAGATAAAGAGAATATTATTAAGGCCAGCAGCCAAGCGAAACGCCAAAACTATACAAAACAGAAGGAAATAGAAAAATGTAGAGATTATACAATACACCACCCAAGTTGAACACACAGCAGCAGCAGCAGAAAAAACATAAAGACCATACAAAACCCCACCTAGGGAGAAAAACTATTCAAAGGAGGCCAACCGAAGCTAGACAGAGCCACCAAAAACCTAGGAATGCCAATAGACCATTGATAGTACAGACAATTAAAACACTCCTCAAGAGTAGAAGATTGACATAGAATAAATCTATAAATCTAGTCATTCCACTCTGATTTGAGACAATACATATCAAAGATTATTGCTGCATAATACGACTTTGAAGAAATAGTAATATCGTATTACCATGAAAAGGAAAGATATGGATACTAGAGAGTCCACTAAACTATTTCTCTTACAAGATTCAAGAGAGCTAGAAACATGACGTGCCAAAAAAATGTTAAGGATATTTTTGGTGCTTTTCAGCACTATAGTAAAAAATAAATTCATGTCAAAATACCATAACCAGCATAACGCTTATCATGTGAGATTCAAACAATCCACTACGTAGGCCGAACATGAGGTTGCCCAAGAATCATCCCTTTTTGCTCATCCGATGGAGCACATTTACATTGAATTGGGTTTGTTGGTTAACTGTTTGTAGTCATCCATTTGTTTCGTACATTTGTTCCACCTTAGCTGATCAAATTTTTGTATCAACAACATGGCATAAACATATGCAATTCTTGAACTTCTAGGTTCACCAATGTAAAAATAGCAACAGTTCTACATTATCCCTCATTTAACAAATAAGCTCATACCAGTTTATACAATTAAAAATAAATTAGAAAGAAGTTGATGAATAGCATTCAAGATAGAAAGGTAAGCAATCATTAACATGAGGGAAAAGCATTTACCATGGTGAAAGGCCCTGGGGCATCCATCACAAAGCAGAAGATCTCCAAAATTTGCACATATTGTGCGAAGTGATAATGGAAGCAGAGAACAGTCGTCAGTTGACACACACCCTTCTTAGTTAGAGATCTCATACATGCACAAATTGAATGAAAAGCTCTACTGAATTTGGTTATGGGTGTCCATGTGCAAGCATTTGGATCAAGAGTCTGAACAGCTGCTGACTGCCATTAAGCTATAGTTCATTAATGCAAGACCATGAAATTTCAGACTGTGTGCTGCGTGGTGGGTAGTACTCATCATTTTAAACATCATTCAGTACAGAGTCAAATCGATACCAGTGGAATTGTCAGTTTGGTAGGTCCACCAAATGGTATATTCCAATAACAAACACGGAAAGGAGATGGGAGTCTGGTTTGTCATTTGTTATTGGCATTGAAATAATGGCCCTAACTTCCAATAGAAAGGAGAAGATGGAGGATACCATACCCATACTACATGAACTACCATTTGTTAGGACCACCATGTTTTGATTTTGGTTTTCACTTTGGAGTTTTTCCTCAGCAAAGCTAGCTCCTTTAGCAGCCCAATTGCATCTTATTTGTCTATTTCCAAGCCATTTACTTGACAAGAGCATAGTAAAATCATAGAAAAATACCATGTATAAGCATTCTGACAAACCCAAAATTTGCAAACCCCAGATGCCTCAGGATCCACATCATGGAAAGTCTAGATTAATGACTATTTGTAGTATGAACAATATAAACCATCAATTTCCTTAGCCATTGATTGGATAGTTATGATCATCTAGTCAAAAGTGATTTTTTTGAGAGAGAGGGGCAATCAAAGATGGACCCATTTGATGGATTGCCCATATTGAGGGTTGGGACCAACCTGGATTTAGGTACAAGGCATGTTCCATCAGTATCGGCAAGTGCTTGCCATCAATGAGATTTTTGAGAGGAATCCCACCATTGTTGAGAACTACGAAATTTGGTTGTGGTACCAGAGCAGAACTGGTTACCACAATATGTACAAGGAATATCGGGACACCACTCTTAATGGTGCTGTTGAGCACATGTATGACGAGATGACTTCTCGCCACAGGGTAAGGTCTCCTTGCATTCAGATCATCAAGACAGCTACCATACCTGACTCGCTTTGCAAGAGAGAGAATACTAAGCAATTTCATGATTCCAAAATCAAGTTCCCGTTGGTGTTCAAGAAGGTTAGGCCACTAACTAGGAAGCTTAAGACAACATTCAAGGCATCAAGGCCTAGCTAATTTGTTCATGTAATTCTGATCAATGATGTCTGTAACTTTGTGTTGCCAGATCAGATTCGTTGAAACTATTAGAAAGTTGAGATGCTTCCAAGTTATTTGGGATTTTGGTCTCTATGGCATAAGCTTTTCTTTATTGGTTTTTATATTTTAGAAATTTTAAGTGTGGTTTAAGACATGATGGTGAAGGATATTAACTTGTTTTTATTTCTAAAAAAAAAGAAGGTACAAGGCATGTTGATGTATATGTAGGGCTAGACTTGGCACCAGGCTCATATGTTGGACATAAATGCCATTTTGACACATGTGGGGTCGACCTCTAGCATGGCATGTTCATGGGTTTGTATCAAGCATATCGTGCATGACTTAATGGAAAGAATTAAGAATGATCAACATTGGGGACAAAGACTCCAAGAATCCTTACTACCTAAGGTCAAGAAGGCTATACAACTATCTTCAATTATAACCACGACACCATTACATGGCTAAAAGAGATTACTAACACCCAACAATAACAACATACTTGAAGTCCATGGCTGAGAAGACGCCATAACATCCTTAGAAACTCCTAGGTAATAAACACCTATCTTGCATCAAACTACAACAAACAAGAATCCAAACACAAATTTACCTCAAACAAAATTAATGACTTGACTGGAGACAACAATACACCTCAACTTTTCCTCAAGTCCCAATCATGGATTGTTTAATCTATGCAAGATTCATGGTTTAGGTTTTGGTTTAGGTTTAGGTTATAGTTTTAGGTTTAGGTTAAGGTTATAGTTTTAGGTTTAGGTGTAAGTTATAGGTGGGTTGTAGGTTTAGGTTTAGGTTTAGGTTATAGGTTTTGGAATTCAAGTTCGGGTTCAGGTTCGGGTTTAGGTTTAGGGTTTAGGTTTAAGTTTAGGGATTTGAGAATAGGTTTAGGTTATAGGTTTAGGTTTAGGTTTAGGGATTTGAGAATAGGTTTAGGTTTAGGGATTTGAGAATAGGTTTAGGTTATAGGTTTAGGTTTAGGTTTAGGGATTTGAGAATAGGTTTAGGTTTAGGTTTAGATTTAGGTTATAGGTTATAGGTTATAGGTTTAGGTTTAGGTGTAGGTTATAGGTAGGTTATAGGTTATAGGTTATAGGTTTGGGTTTAGGTTTAGGTTATAAGTTTAGGAATGATCAAGTACTTTTAATTGCATTAGTTCAGTTAGACAGTCTAATCAATTGATCTAAACTCTCTATAAGTGATCATGGCTAATGGAGTACTAAGATTCATAACCCGCAACTCTCCCTCCACTAGTGGATGATGAGTCCAATCTTAAGTTCTCAAAGATAATCAAAAGAATCCCTCTCATTAACTAATTCATATATATCATGATTATAATATAGACTTGACAAAAAAAATAAAAAATTCCAGAGAATGATGGTTGTATAAATTTCAATTCCTTGTATCCTTATCTCATTCCTTGGGAACTAAATTTCAATTTCACTGATGGATGCAGGGAAATATGCTCAAGTTACAAATAATCCAGAGAATGATGGTTGTATAAATGCTGTTCTGCTTGTCTAAGATCCTTACTAAACACTGCAAGTGACTTGTGAACGGGTCTCTTGACACTCTTTGGGGTAACTTGCTTTAGAAAACTCTCTCGATACATTCTGTGGATAAAAGACTTAGACAATTACATGTTTCTTTTAGTGTATATGGAGAAATGCTAAAATCGTTCATGAGAGGAGAGAATGAAGAGGTGACTTGCAACACACATACCAAAGTGGAACATGCATGCAAGATATCCCTACATGTATGCTGAATATAGGTGGTTGGTGGTTTCTTTCTTAACCATCCATTTTCCTCAAGCAAGTATGGCCACCTGATGATTGGATTGGCTTGATTTATGACCCAAGGCATGGTAACCATTGGCCCTGCCTAATGATTGTCATACAAATGTACCACATGAGCACGTGCCTTGCTATTCACTTCTTCCATCTCTCTGTGTGAATAGCCATGGCATTTCTCCATGGTAGATTTACACCCCATATTCATGTTTGTGACTTTGCACATGCTCCTAAGGAATCAAACAACACGATTCATTTATACAGTTATTTGTATATTCATTTTTTTTCTTTGGATTGCCAGCCATTGATAATTTCTGTTAAAGTTGCTGATATCAAATGTGAACATTTAAACAAAGTTCTGCCTGTGTGCATAGACACGGACAGTTATCTTGAAGTTTTGTAAATGATGTAAAGAAGGACATTGTTGGTTCTGAGTATTTGTGAAATAACTATTATTGTTTGGTGTCTATACCCACAAAAGAAGGAACATAATTTGGTTATTCTCTTTTTTATTTAACAGCTTCATGCATTTGAGTTATATCCCAAAAGTCACAAGGTTACATCAGGTGATTCACTTGCCAAATCCATATAAGTGGAAAGTCCTTCAGAGTAAAATCATATTTAGGTTGATGTTGTCCAAGGAAAAATACTTACTAGTGTCCACACAGCTGCTAACATCATTAAGAAAATTATAATGTTCTTCAATATGCATGACTCCAAAAACCTCCTAACCAAAACTTTCAAAGACAGTAGATCCCTAACATACATTTTGGCTGTCACCTTGTTGAACAGGCTATTAATTACTAATATCCTAGCAAATGTGTTGATAGCAAAGACTGCAAAATTCTCTCGTGTAAACATTACACCACCAAAGCCATGCTCAAGTGTCGGGATTTTCTCCACATGGGCCATGAAACTTAATCCAAGTCGTTGTGGATTAAAAAAAACAAACAAACAAACAAACAAACCAAGCATTGTACTAATGGACTAGAGATGACATATGTGATGTAAGCCTGATCAGACTTCTCTTTTCATTTTCAGAATCGATCAGATAACCATTTTCACATTGCATCAATCTCATCCTATACCGAGCCTACTCATCCAAGTCAACTCGGTTTTGGACCCAGATAAGACAATTAAGGATCCCAATCTAGAAAAGAGATGGGATTTGGCCCAAATATGATGTTTCTATGGGTTTGTGTTTTTCATTTGCCGTGAAAATGGGCAAAAGAACATCGGTGTAAGAAGGGTTGTAGCTGTGTGGAAATTAGTTTTGACAGGAAGGTTTCGGCTTCTTAACCAATGGTGTGAATTTGTCGAGAAACATCATCGGCATAATATTTATGAGGACACTTGGCAACAGCTTCTACCATTTAGCAGATGCATACATGAGAGGATCTTAAAGGATATGACCTTAAAGGTGCTTGGCCTATTCTCATTGATGAATTTGTTGAGCATATGTATAGAATAACTCAATCCAATAGTTGCAGCACACGGAACATTTCTGGTGATTGTGGTGAAATGGAAACACAACCATGCATGCCTAGTTCATATGCTGGACTGAGAGTGCTTCCTAGTATGAAGAGGAAATCTCTTACCGCTGTCGATGGAAATGAAGCACTGAACTCAACAATATCTGAACTATGTTTTCTTGTTGAAAAAAAAAAAAGATAAAAAGAGAATATTGGAATAGAGATTTTTTTAAAAATGTTCTCTCAGGTAGACACAATATCTGGGGAAGGAGATTCTGGCTATCTTAATTGGGTGCCTCAAAGTCGGCCCTAAACTATGCTGGCAGTTTACCAGCATTTTAAGACAGTGATCATATGATTTCTCATCTAGCCATTTCAACAAACATATAACATGCCATTTCAAATTAACTCTCTAATCATGTATATATTATAGAAGATTAAAAAAAAAATCTCATCCAGCCATTTCAACAAACATATGGCATGCCATTTCATCAAACAGTTAGCGTATATCAAATCTGAAAGACAGGAAAAGAGATACAAATAGAAGAAGATATCAAACCTATGGCGAGGAGATTCACGACGTGTGTTTCTTCGGGTAGGAGATTCATGGCTGCTTCAATCGAGAGAGAGAGAGAGAGAGAGAGAGAGAGAGAGAGAGAGAGAGAGAGAGAGAGAGAAGAGGGCATTCACTACTGCATTTCTTCACACGACCGATGCATTGGAGAGAGAGGGAGGAGAATGAGAGTGATGGAGTAGAGATCGGGAGGGAGAGAGAGGATTAGGGCTGATTAGGGAATGGGGGGGATAGAGAGAGAGAGAGAGAGAGAGAGAGAGAGAGAGAGAGAGAGAGAGAGAGAGAGAGAGAGAGAGAGAGGGGGTTCTGGTGATGCATTGAGAGAGAGAGAGGGAGGAGAATGAGAGAGATGGAGGAAGGATAGGGAGGGAGAGAGAGGATTAGGGAAAGAAGAGCTTTCCTAAGGCTTTGATTAGGGAACCGAGAGAGAGAGAGAGAGAGAGAGAGAGAGAGAGAGAGAGAGAGAGACTGAAAGACGGATTTGGGTGCGGCTCTGTTTGAGCGCACGCCCAAATTTGATGTTTTACTTAACGGACGGATGAGAAGATACGATCAGGGGATCCGTGGGGCCCACCATGACGTATTTCGTTAATCCATTCTGCTCCATAATTTTAATAAATTATTTTACTTTATGACGAAAAATTTCAGGTATATTGAAGGCCAAAGTAGACCACACCATAAGAAGCAACAGTAATTTAATATTAATGTTTCCTACCGCGTGGTCCACTTGAGCCTTAGATCTAGATGATTTTTTTTTCGTCCTCTAAAGTAATATTTAAAAATATATATACGGCTCTGATAAAACATATATTTTTTCTTAGGCCTCATAA
This sequence comes from Magnolia changhungtana, assembly GCA_030180095.1. Lineage (NCBI taxonomy): Eukaryota > Viridiplantae > Streptophyta > Magnoliopsida > Magnoliales > Magnoliaceae > Magnolia > Magnolia changhungtana. The sequence goes on from JASAUF010000676.1 coordinate 15,405,505, forward strand.
AGCCCCTTACAACACTATTAATTAATTATTATGTTGTATCAACCTTTTAGCTACGGATTAAAACTGTAGCAATCATAGCTAAGGTTTATATCCGTAGCAAAAAAGTAACGTGGTCTGAATCCTTTGCCCCTTTTTTTTGGTAGTGGTAGTGTAAGTGTGTGCGCAAGGCGAGTGCCAAGTATACAATATCAGAGTAATGCGGAAATATGTGGTAAGTTTATGAATACTATCAGCTGTACCAAAGCTATATAATGCAAGTCATGAATGCTATCGGCCATACCAAGTCCATGCGATGCAAGGCCTATGTAGCCAGATGTCATATGCGAGATGCAAAGCAAGCATGCCAGTCCTCATCAAGTACACATATCAGTACAGTTCCTCTCTGGATATCATCGGGGTCTAACACACCTCACATTGACTGCCTCCTCCCTAGCTACACAGTCAAGTAAGTGGAAGAGACCACACTATCCGCCTGACCAGTAGTCTGCCAATACCTACCCGACTCATCGATAGCGGACTCGTTTATGAGCTGGTCAAACTTAGCCTAGCTTATAGCTATTGAGATATGGAGCAACATCTGGGGCCGCCTTTGACCGGTTGTGACCCATGCTCGACCGGTCGTAGGGGCCCGCTTGACCGGTCGTGGATCGGTTCGACTTAAAGTCCAGCAAGCATCATTTTTCATGTCCGGGCCCTTTGACCAGTCGTAGGGATTGTTCGACCAGTCGTAGCTTGACCAGTCGTAGCTCCCCTTCGACTAGTCATAGGCGCAGATTCTTTCCAAATTTGATGCGGACTGCAAATTTTGGTGTCACCTTTCGCAAGGGTGCGGAAGGGAAGTTGCCTAAACTATATATAGGTGTTCCTAGGACTTTTCTAGATGTATTGGAATATTGGAGAAATAATTCTAAGGTATGGGCAAAGGGTTTTCTATGTGCTTCGAAGGGAGTGGTTAGTATATTGCTTTGTAATCTTCGTTCTTTATAGTGGAAGTTTGAATCAGTGGTTTTTTACCCTAGTTTGGAGTTTTTCCACGTATATCTTGTCTTGTGGTTTATTTTTTGGATTGCTTTGATCTACTTCTAGTTTATATATATATATATTTTTTATCGTTTGTGGGTAAGGCCTGAGATCGGATCTAGGCTTACTGCATTGTTGGCGTGCTGCGCAACAACTGGTATTAGAGCTATTGGTTTAGTTCTATTGGGAGCGATGATAGAAGAAGGGAAAACTAGAATTGAGAAGTTTGATGGTTCAAACTTTACCTTCTGGAAGATGCAGATGGAGGATTATCTGTATCAGAAGGACCTCTATATTCCTCTAGGAGGAAAAGAGAAGAAATCAGAAAAGATGACAGATGATGAATGATTTTCACTGGATGGAAAGGCTTTAGGAACGATCCGACTCTCTTTGTCTAAGAGCGTCACCTTCAATATATCTAAAGTGAAAACTATAAAAGAATTAATGGAAGCTCTAGCCACCATATATGAAAAACCCTCTTCGTCTAACAAGGTTCATCTTATGAAACAGTTGTTCAACATGAAGATGTCAGATGGTGGGAGCATGGCTGAACATCTAAACGAGTTCAATACAGTCACGAGTCGGTTGGAATCCGTTGGCATTGTTTTTTAGGATGAGGTTAGGGCATTATTGATCTTATCCAGTTTGCCAGATAGTTGGAATTGTTTGGTGGTTGCTGTGAGCAATTCTTCAGGGTCGACAAAGTCGAAATTTGATGATGTGATTAGTCTAATTCTCAGCGAAGAATCTAGAAGAAAGACATCAGAAGTTTCAGGGGATTCAAGGAATACTTTAAATGTTGAAGGAAGAGGAAGATCGCTGAACAAAGGAGACAATAAACATGGGCATTCTGAGTCGAGAAAGAAGTCCAAGGGACAGAAAGACAAAGATGGGTGTTGGCATTGCGGCAAGAAGGGGTACATGAAACGTGATTGCAGGGCGCTCAAGAAACAAGAAGGAAGCTCTTAACGCAGGAAGGATTCAGTGAATCTATCTGGGGAGAGTGATACAGAGCGTTGATCTTGTCTCTTGATGTGAGGAATGAGTCTTGGGTTATAAACTCGGGTGCTTTATCTCATGCCACTTCATGTAAGGAATTTCTGTGTGATTATGTGTCAGGTAACTTTGGGAGAGTCTACCTGGGTGATAATGAGCAGTGTAGTATTGTTGGAAAGGGGGATGTTCATGTAAATCAGAAAGACAGAACATCTTTGAAATTGAAGGAGGTTAGACATGTACTGAGTTTGAAACGTAACTTGATCTCAGTGGGGCAGTTGGCCGCTATCGGTTATGCGACAATATTTACCAGTGATTCCTGGAAGATCACAAAAGGTGCCTTGGTGATATCTCGAGGCAAGAATGAAAGTACTTTGTACGTGACTTCAGGATCGTATAATTCACTCGCAGTCGCATCAATTGGAGTGAATGGGCAGTTATGGCATCAGAGAAGGGGATGGAAGTGCTATTGTCTAAAGAGAAGCTACTAGGGCTAAAGTTTATTGACTTGGAATTCTGTGAGGACTGCGTGTATAGCAAGTAGAAGAGAGTAAGCTTCAAAAAGACGCATCTGTTTGAGCTTGTACACGCTGATGTGTGGGGATTGGCACAGGTATTATCTCTTGGTGGCTCACGTTATTTTGTTACTTTTATTGATGATGCTAGTAGAAAACTATGGGTCTATTTCTTAAAGCATAAATCTAATGTATTTGATGTATTTAAGAAGTGAAAGTTATGGTAGAAAATGAGACAGGTAAAATAATAAAATGTCTCAGATCTGATAATGGGGGAGAGTATTGTGATATGAGATTTGAAGAGTATTGTGCAGCAAATAGAATCAAACATCAGAAAATGATTCCAGGGATACCGCAACAGAATGGTGTGGCTGAGTGCATTAACAGGACCATCCTTGAGCGCGTCAGGAGCATGAGGTTATATGCAGGGTTGCCCAAGACCTTTTGGGCAGATACTGTGAATACTGCCACATATCTCATCAATAGAAGTCCCTCAACACTATTGGATGGTGGGATACCAGAAGAAACATGGATTGGGAAAGAAGTGAACCTTGCACATCTCAGAGTGTTCGGTTACACTTCATATGTTCACATTAATGCAGAGAACAGAAACAAGTTGGATGCGAAATCTAAGAGGTGCACGTTTATAGGTTACGGGTAGCATGATTTTGGCTACAGGTTTTGGGATGCAGAAAACAAGAAAATCATCAGAAGCAAGAACGTAGTCTTCAATGAAAAAGTGATGCATAAGGACTGCGCAGGAAAATAAGGTCGAGAAGAAAGAATTCGTAGAGATGGAAGAGTTACCGGACACGAGTATTTAGTGCCACATGATGATCATGCACAAGAGCATTATGAGGCAGAGCCGTATACACCGGTTGTGAGGAAGTCTACTCGAGAGAGGAGACCCACGGTCCGATACTCACCCTCCTTATATTATCTACTGTTGACAGATAATGGTGAACCAGAGTGTTGTAAAGAGGCATTACAGACGGATACACGGGTTAAGTAGGAGCAAGCCATGGATGAGGAGATGGACTCTCTTGAGTCTAATCATACATGGGAGCTAGTCACTCTACCTAAGGGTAAGAAAGTTCTTCATAATAAGTGGGTTTACAGACTGAAGGAGGAGCAAGATGGTTCGAAATAGTACAAGGCTAGATTGGTTGTGAAAGGGTTTCAACAAAAGGCAGGTATCGATTTCACTGAAATATTTTCACCTGTAGTGAAAATGTCTACGATTCGCATAGTCTTGAGTATAGTGGCTACAAAGGACTTACATCTAGAGCATCTAGATGTTAAGACAACTTTTCTTCATGGGGACCTTGAAGAAGAGATATATATGTATTAGCCGACGGGATATGTAGCACCAGGAAAGGAGAACAAAGTGTGCAGATTGAAGAAGAGTCTATATGGCCTAAAACAGGCCCCGAGTCAGTGGTACAAGAAGTTCGACAGTTTAATGTCGAAAAATGGTTACAGGAGATGTCATGCTGACTACTATTGCTACTTGAAGAAGTTTGATACGTCGTACATCATCCTTCTTCTCTACGTTGATGATATGCTTGTGGTCGGTTCAAACATGAAGGACATCTCAGATTTCAAAAGACAATTGTCTAAAGAATTTGCCATGAAAGATTTGAGAGCTGCAAAACAAATCCTAGGCATGAGGATAAGGCATGACAGGGAAAATAAAAAACTAGTTTTATCACAGGCAGAGTACATAGCGAAGGTACTTGATCGATTCAATATAGGAGGTGCTAAGCTAGTTAGCACTCCATTAGCCCACTTCAAGCTATCTAAAGCGCAAGGTGCAAAGACGCAAGAGGAACAGGACTACATGGCTAAAGTCCCATACGCGTCAGCTATTAGGAGTCTCAGTATGCTATGGTAAGCATGAGACCAAACATTGCTCAAGTAGTGGGAGTTGTTAGCAGGTTCATGAACAACCTCGGAAAGAAACATTGGGAAGCTGTGAAGTGGATCCTTAGATACTTGGTAGGTATTAAGAATGTAGGGCTGTGCTATGGTGGATCAGAAATCAAGCTACAAGGCTACGTGGATTCAGATTTGGCAGGAGATATCGACAGCAGAAGAAGCACTACAGGTTATGTCTTTACTCTGGGTAGTGCTGCAGTCAGTTGGGTCTCTCAGTTACAGAAGATAGTGTCTATCAGTATGATGGAAGCAGAATATGTTGCGTCTACAGAAGCGTGTAAGGAGATGGTGTTGATGCAAGGTTTCATAGAAGAGTTGGGTAAGAAGCAAGCAGATTGCAAGCTGTATAGTAATAGTCAGAGTGCAATACACTTGGTTAAGAATTCAGCCTTTCATTCAAGGGCCAAGCATATTGCTATCAAATATCACTTCATACGTTCGTTACTGGAAGAAGGATGGATTGCTCTGGAGAAGATTCATACAAGTGAGAATCCTGCGGATATGTTGACCAAGGTGGTCACACAGGAGAAGCTGAAGCTCTGTTCAACTTTGATTGGTCTTCAGGCATGAAGACTGGGAGGTGGTACACTCCGGATGAAGAAGACGAAGGTTTATGACGATGTGTCTCCAAGTGAGAGATTGTTGAGATATGGAGCCACATCTGGGGCCGCTTTCGACGGGTCATGGCCCATGCTCGACCGGTCGTAGGGGCCCGCTAGACCGGTCGTGGATCGGTTCGACTCAAAGTCCAGTGAGTATCGTTTTTCATGTCCGAGCCCTTCAACTAGTCATAGGGATTGTTTGGCCAGTCGTAGCTTGACCAGTCGTAGCTCCCCTTCGACTAGTCGTAGGTTACGCAGATTCTTTTTGAATCTGATACAGACTGTGGATTTTAGTATCGCCTTTCGCAAGGGTGTGGAAGGGAAGTTGCCTAAACTATATATAGGTGTTCCTAGGGCTTTTCTAGGTGTATTAAAATATTGGAAAAATAATTCTAAGGTGTGGGTAAAGGATTTTCTATGTGCTTCCAAGGGAGATGTTAGTATATTGCCTTGTAATCTTCGTTCTTCATAGTGCAAGTTTGCATCCATGGTTTTTTACCCTAGTTTGGGGTTTTTCCACGTATATCTTGTCATGTGGTTTATTTTTTAGATTGCTTTGATCTACTTTTAGTTTATATTTCTTCTTGTTTATTGTTTGTGGGTGAGGCCTGAGATCGGATTTAGGCTCACTGCGTTGTTGGCGTGCTGCGCAACAGTAGCCCCCTCACTCGGGCGGATAAGGCCACATTCCCTTCCAACCGACCACGACACAGTGGAAGACACAGCCTATTGGTATTCGGCACTCGGGTGCTCGTGTATCCACTCAGTATAGACGTTGGAGTATCCCCTGGTACTAAAAAGGTTCTGAGACTTTCACCCAAGGACATCCTAAGTGCCCACAATACTAGAACTAAGTATTTCCAGTATCCGATACGGCCATCCACGATGTGCCTGTGGAGCCATGGCCCTGAGGTCCCTAGGGCGTACAATGATCATGACACACAAATGCGAGATGTATGAATTACACCGTCAAATCATGTAGTAATCTAGCGCGTACCGCGCGATCATGTGGGGCACTCCATCTCATAAGGAGTCCCGTAAATGTCTTAGCCTAACCGGCTTATGCTATGATTAAACATCCCTCATATCAAGCATACAAATGATGCATATGGGCATGAGTCATGGAGTTACACTAAGCATGTTATAAGGTGATGAACTATCCTCACAACGAAGGTGGGCCTAGATGGCATACGCACAACAAGCATGGGCCATCAATGGGCCCTAGAGAGATTTATAATGCAGACATTAAACCAACATTATTCTTACAATGTGGACATTAAACCAACATTGCTCCCAGGGCATGGCCTGCCACAAACCATGGGAGAAATCACACATTGCAATGAACCCCAAGGACATCCCGTTGGGCCTTGACCCATGGCCTTAGATACATCAAATGGGCCGCATCATATAGGCCTTTTATAAATCAAGTGGGTCGCATCAATGGGCCTTATGTACATTGCAATGGGCCATATCCCACGGGCCTTTAAATACATCACAATGGGCCTTAAATATATCAAAGTGGGCCTCAGCCACAGGCCACAAATACATCGAATGGGCCTCATAACATGGGCCTTACATTCCAATCAAAATAGGCCTCAACAACGACCTTATACACATCAAGGTGAGCCTCAACAATGGGCCATAAATATGACAAGGTGGGCCTAATCACTTGGGCTTTATATATACCAAGGTGGGGTCCACTTGAACTATAGATTTGTCTTATTTTTAGTCTCAAGTTGTTAGGATAAGCTCGCCAAGTGGTTGGACGGTTTGGATGCAACATATGCATCAAGGGTGGGTCCCATAAAGGTGGACGACATGGATGAAACATATACCTCATGGTGCGGTCCCCCTGCCGTCTAGCAGCCAGCTAAAATGGCTGGACGACATAGAATATTAAATACATACATCTAGGTGGGCTCCACTGTCCACAGCAGTGGACGGTGTGAATAAAACACATACATTACTGTGGGCTACACCGTCCGCCTGGACGGTGGGAATAAAACACATATATCATCGTGGTCCCACGTGGGGCCATCGTAATGTTTATCTGCCATCCAATTTGTCCATAAGGTCATGCAGACCTGGACGCTGAGGAAAAATAAATTTCGTACTTATCTAAAACTTCTGTGAACCCAACAACATGGGTTTCAATGACAGCCATACAATCACCATTGTTTCCTATGATGTGGGCCACCTGAGCTTCTGATGGGGCTGATATTTGGAGGGGGCCCACCTAATGAACGGGTTGGATGATGAACAAACATCATGGTGGGGCCCATGGCTGGGGCCGTGGGTCCCTGCTTGTTTCACACTGACGCCAGCAGCGTCCTGTTGCACAGCAACAGCAGGCTGTCACGCCCTAGACTCGGTAACCAGAATCACAAGAAACCCGATGGCCGGTTCTGGCCGTAACAACCTCCATAGTACCCCATTCTCAGTTCTTGAGGCAGGTTCCGATCATGGGATCCTACAAGGAGGATTTTTCATAACAATATAATTATTACCAATATGAGCATACCCAAGATCACAACAAGTACATCTGAGAATAACAAAGGCACACATCACAAAATCCACTATAAATTTGAACTTTTACAATCATCCATAAGGTCCAAAAGGACATATATGAGATAAAAGGAAAAGAGAGAAAGGTCAGCAACACTGGAGTCCTTAAATGCTCAGCTCTACTCGATGCTCTACTGCTATGTTGCCTGCCTAGGGTATCCTGCACGCATCAATCGTGCATAAGCTTATAGAAGCTTAGAGGGTGGTATAGGTGTGTGATAATAGTGCACAGAAGAGTAGTGAGAGATATAAGGAGAGAAGTATGATCAATGAGGATATCACTAGCCTTGCCTAGGCTTATCATGAATAAGATGCAATGAGTACTGGGTACCATGCCAAGGCAATGCATGAAGGGGCTTGTACAACCAATGCTAATGTAATGCAAGTAATGTCAGTGCTCATATCCAAACCACATGTCATGTACATTTCCGATCATAAGGAAATCACTGGGGTCCATTACACTACTGAATGACTGCCGCTCTACAGACTCTGCACAATCAAATGAGCGTAAGAGACGTCACTACCTACTCGTGGACAGCCAATCACCAATAAGGCCTGAAGGTAGTAGACCTATTTACGAGTTGGTCAGACTCAGCTTAGCAATGCCTCCTCACATCAGGCAGATAAGGCCACACCTCTATCCAACTGACTACACGACAGTGAGAGTCGCGGGGCCTAATGGTATAAGGCCCTCGTGCGCTCATATATTCCACCCGGTCACGGCGTTGGAGCAGATCCTTGGTACCATGGAAGTTTTAGAAATTTCACCCATGGGCATCCTATGCACCCGATATCCTCAACTAATATTTTCGGTGTCCACACATACGGCCATCCATGAATACCCCTGTGGAGGCAAGGCCCTGATGAAGTAAGGGCGGATATTCATAAGCTATGCAATGCCAGATGCATGAATCACTCAATCACCCATGCATCAATCCCAAGCATCCATTTCTCAGGGAGATACCAACATGTCCTACACAATGACATAACCATGGCCAATCATACTTCAACCAAGCATGTATATGATGCGTATGAGAGTGGGCCATGAAGATGAATGAGGATGTCAATGAGGTGAAGATGAACTCTCTACCTAACCATGAAGGGTCTAGGTACTTAACCAATTCCTCATAAGGAATACAACCTCTAGTGGGGGACCCATATACGTGGGGTAGCCCATGACACTAAGGAGAACAATGATATAGGCCTTAATAGATGAAACGAGCCTAGCAAAGATTTATGGTGGGCCTTTAACCATCCATAGAAGCCTATGGGCCTACCTTAGGGCCACCAATGTGGACATCCAACCACAATTGGTCCCTAAGAGGTAGCCCATCTCTAATTGATTACGGATCAAGGCCTAAGGCCCACACAACATTAGAAATAAGAAATGGGCAGCCATTACATACTACATACATTCATGTTGGGCTTCAGAAAGGCGGCCTAAGGCCTAACCAAAATATGGGTCCAAGGGGAACACACATAGCCCAACCCATATATACCACTATGGGCCCATAGGAAAAATATTAGGGCCCAACATAAAGGCCACTAATCCCATATATTGTGGTGGCCTAGTGGGCAGCCCATTGCTCAAATCACATGGGCAAATGTCATACTCTTAGTCAAGTAAGTTGGGCCTACAACCCGGCCCAAGTATAAAGTTGATTTGGTGGGCAACCAAGGGCCCATATACCCGTGTAGTCCGGCCCAATAATCCAACACAATAGTATGGTAAAAATGGCCCAAGAGTTCAATGGGTCTATCTGGAAAGTTCCAACCCAATTGGGCCTAAAGAGTTCAACAACTAGCTACATTCATGGACCTAATTAAATCAACTGTGGTAGGCCTCAAAAGTGCATTTATTAAGCCCAACATTTAAGTAACTAAAGGTATAAATTATTACCTCTAAGATTCTTCACAATGTGTTGGGCCCCACTCCTCAAAATTTCAGCCCAAAGGCCAAACATAATTATGACATATTGTTGTCCTAAATTTGGGCACTTCATTGGAGTGGGCCCAGGGCTTCTAAAACTCTAGGAATTGAGGGCCAAGGTCTCTCATCATGCATACAATAAGAGAAAATCCAAAAAGGTGGCCCACTATCAGAGAAAACATTTTTGAATTATAATTTTTATCAAGGCATATTGCTGGACTGCACAGCAGAAAATTCTGGCAAGCTAATCATTTTGGCCCATTCTTTTAAATGCCCAAATGGGGTCGGTTGGGACTGAAATTTTACAGAGTGATACTTTCATAAGTGGACCACACCCCCACACAATTTTAGAATTTTTGAATATTCCTAAGTATTTTAATTAATTTAAACAAAATAGTCTGTCCAAAAATCAGACAGACCTGGACGTCCCAACGTGGTAGGCCAGTCCGGCCCTCGCCACGGTGTACACAGGGGTCCATTGGCTCTGAAACTTGGTAGGTAGGTCCCACCATAGGTTGACAATAACTCTACAAAATTTCAGCATTTTTAGATATTTAAAAATATTTTAATTTATTTAAAGAAGTCAATCTATCCAGAAAATCGGACTGATCTGAACACCATATTGTAATGGGCCGGTCCAGCCACCACCATGGTGTGTACAGGTGTCCATTGGCCCCAAAATTTTGTAGGTTGGTCCTAACATGAGTGGATCACCTTCCTATAAATTTTCATAATTTTTAAATATCCAAAAGTATTTTAATAAATTTCGGAATTCCAACTTGTCCATGGTGGAATGTTGCTGGAACAGTGCAGAAAATCCAAACTATCCACCTCACTTGGACCACACCTTTGGGACCCCAATGAAGGTCAGATGGGGCTGAAATTTGGTATGGTTGTAGGTGGGTCATAAGGTTACAAGAGTCATATATTGTTTTGTTTCAGTATTTCCACTAAAGACCCATAAATTGGGCCCCAAGGTGGCCCAAAAATCTGTCTAAGCAGATTTGGACAGCAACATGTAATAGAAATGATTAAAATATAAACATGGTTTTCTATGGGATTTAACCCCAGGAATTTGTGTGGTGGACCACCCTAGTAGGCCCCACAAATGTCCAGACCTTCCCCATCATCAAATACCCCTTGCATGTGTCCCATTTAGGTGGATTTTAGGGCCACATGTCTAAGGATGGACCGCTATGGGCATTCAAGCTCCATGGTTGGTCTGGATTTTTGTTGGCTTACAAGATGGGCCACACATGCAAGATCAGAAATCTATCATAAAGAAAAAAAATAAAGAATCGGCCACAAAAGGAGGGGCTCGGCCACACTGAGGCCCTCCCTTTCATCAATCACACCATACATTCTTTCTATTCATATGTTACAACAAAGATCCACCACATGCATGTTCAAGATTCAAGATCAATGGTTGGGATGTCATCACAACCATGATTCTAGGGTCTAGATGACCTATTATACTATGAAATCCAAGTAATCCTCCATGATGGGGGCCTATAGAGGGGAAACCCCATGCATGCATCAAATAGGCCATTTCGCCTTAACTAAGGGATGATATAAGATCTTCACCATGGATTGGTGGGTCCTACACTTCCCACAAAAAAGAGATCTAAGAACATGAAAATAAAAATCCTAAGTCCTAAGAGTACACCCACCTTAGATTGCTTCAAACTTGGACCTCGTAGCTCCTAGTGCACCAAGGGATCCATATCAATGGGTGAGATTGGATTTAGATGGTTAGATTTAGAGGATTAAAGGGGAAATAGGGCTGGAGAAGAGAGGGAGATGGAAGGGAAGTTGCTGGATTTTTTTTTTTACAAATGGAAGAAAAAATGAGAAGAAGGAGAGAGAGAGAGAGAGAGGATTTGTAGGGAAGAAATGATTATGTTGTAAGAAAGCAAATGATAGCCTATGGTGACAATAACAATGTTGCTATAATAAGCTAGGTTTGGGTGGTGTCTAGGTGGGTAGTGTCAATTTCATGCAATAGTGTAGTGTGTGTGTGTGGTGTGCATGAAAAATTGTGCCATGGAGGTGGTCTACATGCATTTGTACAAAAAGTGGGCCACATGATGAAATGCTCATAACTTTTGATCCATAGGTCGGATTGACGCACAAGACGCATCGTTGGAACCGCAACAACGATACGAACGAGATGGCATAGGTCTTGGGTCGATCCGAGTCGGGTCTACATGACTAAACTCCAGGTGACTGCAAACACAATCCGAGGGTCACAGGAATTCGACCGGTAGGACCGCGAGACCATGATGAACAAGATGCATACTCACACACACACATGCACACATTGGAACTAGGGTCGGGTCTCACAATTCTCCCCACCAATAAAGAAATTTCATCCTCAAAATTGACCAATCTAGGACAAAAGAAAAGATAAAACACCACCATCATACAACAATCATCATACAAGGAAGGCAATACAAACAATCATATATCTATCAATCATCAAACAAATGGGGATAACGCTCTCAAATCTCGGCCTCGCGTTCCCAAGATGCCTCGGTCTCCTAATGATGACCCCATTGCACCTTCACCAAGGGAATGACCTTGGTCCTGAGGACTTGCTCCTTCCGATCGAGAATACTAATAGGCTGCTCAATGTAGGAAGCATCCTCACGGACCTTAAGTGGCTGCGAATCAATCACGCGAATAGTGTTCGACCCACATTTCCGTAACAAAGAAACATGGAATACATTGTGGATCTCGGACAACTCAGGAGGTAAGGTAAGCCTATAGGCCACAGCGCCTACGCGCTCGGTAATCTTAAAAGGTCCAATAAATCTTGGGGCGAGCTTGCCCTTCACACTAAGGCGTACCACACCATTCATAGGCAAGACCTTGAGATATACCATGTCCCCGACTGTGAACTCGAGGGGTCGACACCGACGATCAGTAAAACTCTTCTGCCGGCTCTGAGCTGTGCGCATCCTTTGCCTGATAACATTAATAGCCTCTGACGTCTGCAGCACAAGCTTATGACCTAAGAGACGACGCTCTCCAACCTCGGATCAACAACTAGGAGATCTGCACAGTTTACCATAAAGTGCCTCAAAAGGAGCCATGCTGATAGTCGCCTGATAACTATTGTTGTACGCGAACTCTGCGAAGCGCATATGTTCATCCCAACTACCCGTAAAGTCAATCACACAAGCTCTAAGTATATCCTCAAGGATCTGGTTGACCCTTTCGGTTTGCCCATCCGTCTGCGGATGGTAAGCGGTGCTGAGACGTAAAGTGACCCCCAACGCCTGCTGGAAACTCCTCCAAAACTGAGACGTAAATCTGGAGTCTCGGTCTGAAACGATCGAAATTGGGACGCCGTGCAGTCTCACTATCTCTTCAATGAATATCCTTGCCAACCAGTCCATAGACCAAGAAGCACGCACTGGAATGAAATGAGCCGACTTTGTTAAACAATTGACGATAACCCAGATGGTATCGTGACCGCGCTGAGTCCTCGGCAACCCTGCGATGAAGTTCATCGATACGTATTCCCACTTCCACTCTGGAACGCTCAACGGCTGCAAGGGACCAGGGTGTCTCTGATGATCGGCCTTGATACGCTGGCATCTGTCACACTCGGCCACAAAACTTGCAATCTGACGCTTCATCCCCTGTCAGAAGTACTGCCTCCTCATATCACGATACATCTTTATGGTGCCCGTGTAGATAGTAAGTCTCGATTGGTGTGCCTCGATCATCAAATCACGACGCAACTCTGGCACATTCGGGACACATAATTTATCTCTGAAGCGTAATCCACCATTGGAACCAATCTGTTAGTTTGACTGCTCCACGGATGTGGCCTCTGCTCAGTACTCCTGAAGTGACTCGTCCGTCTACTGAGCTTTGATCACCCTAGCCACCAAAGAGGGTTGAATCGATAAGCTCGAAAGCTGAACAATAGAAGACTGCAGACCGAACTCAAAGTCAAACTTTGAAACATCCTCGAGCATCTGCCACTGCCAAACCATCATATGTGCCACCAGGCCTCGTGGCTAACGGCTGAGCGCATCCGCCACCACGTTTGCCTTACCCGGGTGATACTGAAGGTCAAAATCATAATCTTTCAGCAACTCCATCCATCGCCTCTGTCACAGGTTCAACTTGGACTGCGAAAATAGATACTTCAAGCTCTTATGATCCGAGAAGAGCTCGAACCTGACCCCATATAAATAATGCCTCCACACCTTCAGTGTGAAGACAACTGCTGCAAGCTCCAAATCATGAGTGGGGTAGTTCAGCTCATGGACCTTGAGCTGGCACGAGGCATACGCCACTGGTTTCCCATGCTGTATCAGTACAACACCCAAGCCAACTCTAGAGGCATCGGTGAAAACAACAAAACCCTCACTCCCATCAGGAAGAGTGAGAACAGGAGCGGACGTGAGGCGGTCCTTTAACTCCGCAAATGCCTTCTTACAAGTGTCACTCCAGATGAACTCGACGGCCTTCCGCGTCAACTGGGTCAGCGGTGCTGCAATACAAGAGAAACCCTCGATAAATCGTCGATAATATCCCGCTAGACCAAGGAAGCTGCGAATCTCGGACGCGTTCATGGGCTGGCCCCACTGACGCACTGCATCAACCTTCAAAGGGTCCACAGCAACACCCTCCCTCGTCACTACGTGACTGAGGAACTTCATCTCCTCTTGTCAAAACTCACACTTCTCCAGCTTCGCATACAGCTGGTGGGTACGGAGGGTCTTAAGCACAATCCGCAGGTACTCAGCATGGTCCTCTCGGGTTCTCGAATATACAAGAATATTATCAATGAATACCACCACGAACTGATCGAGGAACGACCGAAAAACCTCGTTCATCAGCTGCATGAATACAGCAGGCCCGTTAGTTAGTCCGAACGACATGACCAGAAACTCAAAGTGACCATAGCGTGTTCGGAAAGCCGTCTTCGGAATGTCCTCCTCTCGGACCCGAATCGGATGGTAATCAGAACGCAAGTCTATCTTGGAAAAATACTGCGCACCCTGCAACTGATTGAACATATCATCAATACGGGGAGCGGGTATCGATTCTTGATGGTGACTCTGTTGAGTTCACGATAATCTACACAGAGTCGCAACGAACCATCCTTCTTCTTCACAAACAATACCGGGGCTCCCCAAGGCGAACTGCTGGGACGAATAAAACCTAACTCCCGGAGCTCATCTAACTACTCCTGCAGTTCCCTCAACTCTAACGGTGTCATCCGGTAGGGGGCCTTCGAGATAGGTGCGGCATTGGGCACCAAATCAATCTGAAACTCCACCTGCTGATGCGACGGTAAACTCGATATCTCCTGAAACACATCCGGGTACCCACAAACAACTGGCAGCTCCTTAATACTCTCTGCCATAGAATCCTTAACGACCAAAGCCAATAAACTAGATAGCAGCTCTCCTCTGGGATCGGCGACGAACTGGAAAGCTGGCAAGCCTGAGATATGAAACGTGACTGTCCTCGTGGCACAGTCCAAGATGACACGATACTCTGCAAGCCAGTCCATACCCAGAATCACATCAAATGTTGCCATCGACATTATGAATAAATCGGCAGGGAGGAACATCTCACTCACTAACATCGGACAAGAAGGACAGCGACGGGTCAGCACAATAGACTTCCCCCTGGGAGTCGAAACGGTCAAGGCCTTAGATACGGCCTCCGACGAAATACCGGTTGATCGACAAAACTGCTCGGCCACAAAAGAATGGGAAGCACTAGAATCAAACAAAACATGAGCAACACAAGCAAAAATAAGAAGAATACCCTCAACGACTCCACCGGTTGATGACTACGGGTCCTAGCCTGGCGCCTGCTGCGCAGAATAAAAACGGCCCTGAGCTGGTAGGGGAAGCAAACTAGAAGACTTAGGGTCCTGAATTTGAGCCTGCTGGGCTGCTATACACACTGGACCTAGGGATCGAACAACATACGGATATCCCCTCTGCTGGTGCTGCAGTTGCTGCTGTCGCTGCTGCTGCTGTCTCTGTTAATGTGGTCTACCTGGCTGCCTCTGCTGCTGAGGAGGAGCCCCAGGAGTGGCCGGTGGAAGCTGTGCTCTCTGCTGCTGCTAAGGAGGACGAGGAGGGGGCAACTGTGGTGGCCGCTGCTGCTGAATGGGGAGAGGGCACTCACGCCTCCGATGCCCGGCCTGTCCACAATCGAAGCATACACCGGAAAAGGGGTCGGAAGGTGAAGCAGCTAGCGGTGCTGATGACGATAAAGAGGCTACTGACTGAGCTGCAGGCTGCCGATACCCTGATCTGCCCCTCCATCTCTGCTGACGATGCTGCCTAGAACTGCTGGCTAGTGCACTCCTCTTCCGGTCTCCACCGGAACTCTGCTCTCTCGATCTCTGGGTCATAGCCCAGTCCTCCTCATAAACTAGTGCTCGATGCATAACCTGGTCAAATGTCTCTAAGCAATGCCCCACCACACCGCTGAGAAGGGCAGGACGCAAACCGGTCATAAAACGACGGGCCCTCATCTTCTCATCGCTGGTGAGATGAGGAGCAAATCTAGACAATGACAAGAAACGGGCCTCATACTGAGATATAGTCATATCGCCCTACACTAGGGTCTCAAACTCGATCGCTTGCTGGATCTGAACATACTCAGGGAAGAACTTTTGGTCGAAGCGGGTCACAAACTCCTCCCATATCCAAACGAACTGAGCCCCGACCATCTTGGACACGGATGACCACTAGTGTCGGGCCTCACCCTGAAGAAGGTAGGTGGCAAGGGATACTCTCTAGCCCGCAGGACACTGAATAGTGTCAAAAATCCTCGCAACCTTAGTGTGCCAAGCCTCAACTGTAGAAGGGTCAGGATCACCACTAAACCTCGGGGGATCATGTTGCCGGAACTCTCGGGCTATCGCACTAGCACGCGGTAAGTCAGACTGCCCGAAAACCTCAGTGGTAGCTGGCTGACGGGTCTACAATGCGGTGGCAACTAGCTGCATCAGCTGTTGGAAATGCTCAACTCCTATGGGTACTGTCGGAAAAGCAGGGGCAGCACTCGCCTCAGGCGGAGACACGGGTGCAGCCGTCGGAGTAGGAGCCTTCGAAACCGGAACAGCAGACTGAGGAGGGGGAATAGGTGGGGGAACCGGAGCAACTAGAACCTCCGTAACTAGAACATCAGGCTAAGGAGAGGGGATAGGTGGGGGAACTAGAGCAACTGGAAGTACAGGTGCTACGGGCTCAACTGGGGGAGCAGGCTGGATTGGGACATTAGGAATCAGATCCTCAACAATGGGAGCAGGATGTGCTCGAGTAGGATGGGTGCCTCGGGCGCCTCGTCCACGGGTACCATGACTACGGGTGCCACGACCACGGGTGCCACGTCTACGCGTCATCGTCTATAAAATAATGACGTCGCAAGGAATCAAGACAATTATAGGCCCAATACGGAGCGAAGACAAGAATCTCGGGACACTACTTATCCTATGTTCTTGGTAGACATGCGATGTTATCCTGAGTTATTCCAGAATTACTTGCTATGCTTTGATACCAACTCCTGTCACGCCCCAGACTCGGTAACCGAAATCATAAGGAACTCGATGGTCAGTTCTGGCCGTAAAAGCCTCCATAGTACCCTATTCTCGGCTCTTGAGGCAGGTTCCGATCTTGGGATGCTACAAGGATGATTTTTTATAACAAGTACATCTGAGAATAACAAAGGCACACATCGCAAAATCCACTATAAATTTGAACTTTTACAATCATCCATAAGGTCCAAAAGGACATACATGAGATAAAAGGAAAAAAGAGAAAGGTTAGTAACACGGGAGTCCTTAAATGCTCAGCTCTACTCCATGCTCTACTGCTATGTCGCCTGCTTAAGGTATCCTGCACGCATCAATCGTATATAAGCTTATAGAAGCTTAGATGGTGGTGTATGTGTGTGATAATGGTGCACAGAAGAGTAGTAAGAGATATAAGGAGAGAAGCATGATCAATGAGGATATCACTAGCCTTACCCAGGCTTATCATGAATAAGATACAATGAGTACTGGGTACCATGCCAAGGCAATGCATGAAGGGGCTTGTACCACCAATGCTAATGCAATGTAAGTAATGTCAGTGCTCATATCTAAACCATAAGTCATGTACATTTTCGATCATAAGGAAATCACTGGGGTCCATTACACTACTGAATGACTGCCGCTCTATAGACCCCGCACAATCAAATGAGTGTAAGAGACCTCGCTACCCGCCCGTGGACAGCCAATCACCAACAAGGCCTGAAGGTAGCGGACCCATTTATGAGTTAGTTAGACTCAGCCTAGCAATGCCTCCTCACATCAGGCAGATAAGGCCACACCTCTATCCAACCGACTACACGACAGTGAGAGTCGCGGCCCAATGGTATAAGACTCTCGTGCGCTCATATAT
Organism: Magnolia changhungtana; assembly: GCA_030180095.1. Lineage (NCBI taxonomy): Eukaryota > Viridiplantae > Streptophyta > Magnoliopsida > Magnoliales > Magnoliaceae > Magnolia > Magnolia changhungtana. Next base: position 15,423,503 of record JASAUF010000676.1, read on the forward strand.
TCCACCCGGTCACGACGTTGGAGCAGATCCTTGGTACCATGAAAGTTTTAAAAATTTCACCCATGGGCATCCTATGCACCCGGTATGCTCAACTAATTTTTCGGTATCCACACATACAGCCATACACGAATACCCCTTGTGGAGGCAAGGCCTTGATGAAGTAAGGACGGATATCCATGCAATGCCAGATGCATGAATCACACAATCACCCATGCATCAATCCCAAGCATCCATCTCTCGAGGAGATATCAATATGTTTTACACAATGACACAACCATGGCCAATCATACCTCAACCAAGCATACATATGATGCGTATGGGAGTGGGCCATGAAGATGAATAGGGGTGTTAATGAGGTGAAGATGAACTCTCTACCTAACCATGAAGGATCTAGGTACTTAACTAATTCCTCATAAGGAATACAACCTCTAATGGGGGCCCATATACCTGGGGTAGCCCATGAGACTAAGGAGAACAATGATATGGGCCTAAATAGATGAAACGAGCCTAGCAAGGATCTATGGTGGGCCTTTAACCATCCATAGAAGCCCATGGGCCTACCTTAGGGCCACCAATGTGGACATCCAACCACAATTGGTCCCCAAGAGGTAGCCCATCTCTAATTGATTACGGATCAAGGCCCAAGGCCCACACAACATTAGAAATAAGAAATGGGCAGCCATTACATACCACATACATTCACGTTGGGCTTCAGAAAGGCAGCCCAAGGCTTAACCAAAACATGGGTCCAAGGGGAACACACATAGCCCAACCCATATATACCATTATGGGCCCATAGGGAAAAGATTAGGGCCAAACATAAAGGCCACTAATCCCATATATTGTGGTAGCCTAGTGGACAGCCCATTGCTCAAATCACATGGGCAAATGTCATGCTCTTAGTTAAGTAAGTTGGACCTACAACCCGGCCCAAGTATAAAGTTGATTTGGTGGGCAACCAAGGGCCCATATACCTGTGTAGTCTAGCCCACTAATCTAACACAATAGTATGGTAAAAATGGCCCAAGAGTTCAATGGGCCTATCTGGAAAGTTCCAGCCTAATTGGGCTTAAAGAGTTCAACAACTAGCTACATTCATGGACCTAATTAAATCAACTGTGGTAGGCCTCAAAAGTGCATTTATTAAGCCCAATATTTAAGGAACTAAAGGTATAAATTATTACCTCTAAGATCTTTATAATGTGTTGGGCCCGACTCCTCAAAATTTCAGCCCAAAGGCCAAGCATAATTATGACATGTTGTTGTCCTAAATTTGGGCACTCCATTGGAGTGGGCCCAAGGCCTCTAAAACTCTAGAAATTGAGGGACAAGGTCCCTCATCATGCATACAATAAGAGGAAACCCAAAAATGTGGCCCACCATCAGAGGAAACATTTTTAAATTATAATTTTTATCAAGGCATAATGCTGGATTGCATAGTAGAAAATTCTGGCAAGCCAATCATCTTGGCCCATTCTTTTGGATGCCCAAATGGGGTCAGTTGGGGTTGAAATTTTACATAATAATACTTCCATAGGTAGGCCATACTCCCACAAAATTTCAGAATTTTTAGATATTCCTAAGTATTTTAATTAATTTAAACAAAACAATCTGTCCAAAAATCGGATAGACCTGGACGTCCCAACGTGGTGGGCCAGTCCGGTCCTCGCCACGGTGTGCACAGGGGTCCATTGGTTCTAAAACTTGGTAGGTAGGTCCCACCATAGGTGAAAAATAACTCTACAAAATTTTAAAATTTTTGAATATTTAAAAATATTTTAATTTATTTAAAGAAATCAATCTATCCTGAAAATCGGACTGATCTGGACACCATATTGTAATGGGCCGGTCCAGCCACCACCATGGTGTGTACAGGTGTCCATTGGCCCCAAAATTTTGTAAGTTGGTCCTACCATGAGTGGACCACCTTCTTATAAATTTTTATAATTTTTAAATACTCAAAAGTATTTTAATAAATTTCTGAATTCCAACCTATCTAAGGTGGAATGTTGCTGGAACAGTGCAGAAAATCCAGATTGTCCACCTCACTTGGACCACACCTTTGGGACCCCAATGAAGGTCAGATGAGACTGAAATTTGGTATGGTTGTAGGTGAGTCATAAGGCTACAAGAGTCACATATTATTTTATTTCAGTATTCCCACCAAAGATCCATAAATCAGGCCCCAAGGTGGCCCAAAAATCTGTCCAGGCAGATTTGGACAACAACATGTAATAGAAATGATTAAAATATAAACATGGTTTTCCATGGGATTTAACCCCAGGAATTTGTGTGGTGGACCATCCCAGTGGGCCCTACAAATGTCTAGACCTTCCCCATCATCAAATACCCCTTGCATGTGTCCCATTCAGGTGAATTTTGGGGCCACATGTCTAAGGATGGACCGCTATGGGCGTCCAAGCTCCATGGTTGGTCTGGATTTTTGTTGGCCTATAAGGTGGGGCACATATACAAGATCAGAATTCTATCATAAAGAAAAAAAAAAAGAATCGGCCACAAGAGGAGGTGCTCGGCCACACTGAGGCCCTCCCCTTCATCAATCACACCATACATTCCTTCTATTCATATGTTACAACAAAGATCCACCACATGCATGTTCTAGATTCAAGATCAATGGTTGGGATGCCAACCCAACCATGATTCTAGGGTCTAGATGACCTATCATGCTATGGAATCCAAGTAATCCTCCATGATGGGGGCCCATAGAGGGGAAACCCCATGCATGGACATGCATGCATCAAATAGGCCATTTGGCCCCAACTAAGGGAGATGTAGGATCTTCACCATGGATTGGTGGGTCCTACACTTCCCACCAAAAAGAGATCTAAGAATATGAAAATAGAATTCTCAAGTCCTAGGAGTACACCCACCTTAGATTTCTCCAAACTTGGACCTCCTAGCTCCTAGTGCACTAAGGGATCCATATTAATGGGTGAGATTGGATTTAGATGGTTATATTTAGGGGATTAAAGGAGAAATAGGGCTGAAGAAGAGAGGAAGATGGAAGGGAAGTTGCTGGATTTTTTTTTTTATAAATGGAAGAGAAAATGAGAAGAAGGAGAGAGAGAGGATTTGTAGGGAAGAAATGATTATGTTGTAAGAAAGCAAATGATAGCCTATGGTGACAATAACAATGTTGCTATAATAGGCTAGGTTTGGGTGGTGTCTAGGTGGGTAGTGTCAATTACATGCAATAGTGTAGTGTGTGTGTATGGTGTGCATGGAAAATTATGCCATGGAGGTGGTCCACATGCATTTGTACAAAAAGTGGGCCACATGATAAAATGCTCATAACTTTTGATCCATAGGTCGGATTGACGCACAAGATGCATCGTTGGAACCGCAACGACGATACGAACGAGATGGCATAGGTCTTGGGTCGATCCAAGTCGGGTCTACATTACTGAACTCAAGGTGACCACAAACACAATCCAAGGGTTGCGGGTCGCCGGAATTCGACCGGTAGGACCGCGAGACCATGATGAATAAGATGCATACTCACACACACATGCATACATGGGAACTAGGGTCGAGTCTCACATAGGCATGCACCCTTATATATATATTTTTGAAATCATGTTTTTCCATGGTTTTTCACATGTGGGGCCCGCATTAAGTGAATCCACTTCATCAAGTCCAATATTGAGCATCTTTCGGCGTGTAGAAGAATTAAGGTGAATTTAAATGGTGAAAATCATTGTTTTCAAAGGTATGGCCCACCAGAAAGTTGGGTCAATTTCATTTTTCGGCTCAACACCTAAAATGAGTTGGTAAATAGGATGGACGGTGTGGATTGAATACATACATCAAGGTGATCCACCCTAAGGCTTGAACCAAGCTCATATTTGTGTTTTAACTCACGTCCAGCGTCCCCAGACGCTGGACGGTTTGGGCATGGCACATGCATTGAGGTGGGCCCTGCTTAGGTGGGCCACCAAATGGTAGATGGTGTAGATACAACACATATACAAGGTGGGGTCCATCAAGTGGGCCACACAACCATATCATCACAAAAAGAGAGAGAGAGAGAGAGAGAGAGAGAGAGAGAGAGAGAGAGAGAGAGAGAGAGGGACGCGTATGATGGAGGGCTTTGCCACTATGAGCCCTCCCTTGCAAGAAATCATACATCAAGTGGGTCCCAATATATGTGGGCCCACCAAATCAAGGATCAACGGTGGAGATCCCTTCTCCACCCAAAATGGACAGTCTGCATGACCTCTTCTCATGCAAGGAAAATAAACATCACGATGGGTCCATGGAGAATGGCCCCATCATGGAATGATCGTGAGCATCAAGGTGGGCCATCGGCCACACCTAGGGTCCAAAGTGAGATCGATACCATCAATTGGTAGGCCTCACTTGGCCCATCATCAAAACATGAAAATCTAGCCTAATGAGCACCCACCTGTCGATCTTCTTGGTCCGTTGGAAAGCCAATCTCTTTGTGTCTCACTTTGATGGTGGAAGATGATGTTTGAATGGTTAGGATGATGGATTTGGGATGGGAAGGTGGGCCATACATAAACTTACTTTTCTCTCTCACATGAAATGCTTGGACGTGTGATGCTCTTGCTTGGAATTATTGCTTAGAAAATGTGAAGGAAGAGAGAGAGAGAGAGAGAGAGAGAGAGAGAGAGAGAGAGAGAGAGAGAGAGAGAGAGAGAGGGTTGTAAGAGAAGTGAGGGATGGGTGTGATGGGTGAAAGGGTGAGTGATGTGTGATGTGCACTTGACAGGACATGTTGTAGAGATTCTTTTGGGATTGCAAAAGCGCGGTGTTTTCTCGAAATAAATGCTAGCTCACATCTTCTGACTTGGGTATCGGATCGGTGCGTAAGACGCGGCGACGATGCGGTCGCAATGATACAAGTCTCGGATTAAGCCGACTCAATTCTACAAGATATGACTTAGGATCGATCGTAAACGTTGATTATATGTCACAGGTTGTCGGAATTCGACGGAAAGGATCGCGGAAGTCGACGGAACAGTACAAACTAGGATACGGGTCTTACACTAAAGGTTTACCCCATGTATTTTGCTGACCATCCGCTCATATCAAGCATTTTGTTCATTGCCAAGTTGTATCAACTTTCTCTTATCACATGCTAATGCCTAATGGATTGGGAATCCGATGGCCTCGGTCCTACATGTATTATGGTGCAGTTTGTTCTGTTAGGGCACAGGGTTCAATTGGGTCATGGTCTCATAGGTTTACGTTTTAGCTTGTGATCCTTGGCTCTTTGAGTTTACATGCGTGCAAGCACGTGTGGTTGCCTATTTTAATTAAAAAAATTCGGTAAGACACAAGGACCGGTCAAAATTTGTAACTTTCTGCCACATGTCGACCTGTCACCATCTAGTTAGTTCGACAAGTTGAAACAACCTAAAAGTGTCCATAGACCTAAGTTAGGAATTCTACGATTTTCAACCTGTCAACCTGTCGAACTGGATTTCAAACCTGTTGACAAGATCTATTGAAACTGGCAGAAACCCGACAGTAAGTAATCTAAAATTCTGGTGGAATTTCGACCTGTTGACCCGATTTGTCGGTCTGTCGAACTAGATTTTGACCTATCCATATATAAGATATGTTAACCTGTCGAAATTGGCAGAAACCAGACAATGAACAATCTGAAATTTTTAGCGAAATTTTGACCCGTCGACAAAATCTGTTGACCGGTCAAACTACATTGTGTTGGATCCTTCTTGACTTCCTTTCTTTGGTCCATCTTAGCCATGAATGAATCCACAATCCATTCTACATCACCGAGTCCTGCTGGTAAGTTTGGTGGCAATCAACATGAAATATTATAGAGTCAAGCTGACTTGGCTCAGATTCGAGTCCATTCATTGAGTTTTTGAACTATGATTTATAGCAATATATTGAAAATAGATATGATAAATATCATAATGTTTTTATAATTTGAATTCCGTTAAAATTATTTGGAATGATACAATAATAATACATTCAGATATTATGCCTATGTACCATTGAAGTTCATGTCATGATAGAAACGAATATAAACCATACTTTTTTTTTTTCTCATAAATAGCTGTTTTGTGATACAATTGTTTTCTTACATCGTCCATTGGATATTGGTCATCTATAGATAGAGCATAACTTATCTTAAAAAAAAAAAAAAAAAAAAAACTATGCCTTGTATTACTTTAGCAAAAAAGGCTTTATTTATTTCCCAATTTCCTACTTGTGTATAGGACATTTATACCATGCTAACTGTGGGACAAAACCAAGCCAGTCCCATCATCAGGTGGGCCACACCATTAGAATAAATGGAAACAAGGTGCCAGACTCAAAATTCAGATGTGGCACACTTGGTGTGTGGATTATAATTGATTTTTGTATATAAGAGATCTTTATTTCGAGGCCCATTATTAGAATGGTGCTGATGTTCTATGTAAGCGGCATTTGGCCTGCATAATAACTTATGGTGCCACTTGCTGCAGATGATCAATTATTATATAGATTTTGATAATTTTCCCTTGCAGTTCGGGATTTAGACGTCCAGCGATCTCTTCAACTTATCTCTCTCTCCACCTAAATAAATGCCTTTATCTTGGCTTCCTTCCTTTGGTTCTTCACAAGACAAGGAGGAGGGGTCTTGAGACTTGATCTGGTCCACATGATCTCCTTCTTTGCCCCACAACAGCAAGTAGAGTCCAATGATGACAGCAGCACCTCCTAAAATGCTAAACAGATTCAATAAAATCTCTTAGAATAGGTGAGACAACAACTAATGGGCCGTTTAGTTGCAGCAAAAGTAATGCCCCTAACTGTTTGTTAAAAAAAAAGCCTCTTGTCCCTTGTTTATTTACAACTAAGGCGGCAATACGTCAATTGGCCTAAGCCATTTTTTGAGGTGGGTTTGGTTATAAAGCTAAATGGCAGATCGGGCTCATGCTGGACTGACACCTTTAAGAAAATGTTTCGGGCTTGGGGTTGAACCCTACTCAATCTCACCCGACCCAGCCAAATAGATTGTCATTGGGTTAGATGATTAGTTGACCTGACCTAATCCAAAACCCAAAACAAAATAAGAAAAAAATGTAGATAAATCTTTTATGTACATATCCACTGTGGATAGCCTTAGTGTGGTTTTGCATTCTTAAACTTGAGTTGGGCGTCATAGATTGTGTTGGATTAGTTGACCTATAAAGATTATTTAAAGCCAATTAAACTTTTGCTGCCACCAAACAAGCTGCACTGTACAATTGCATTACAAAATGTAGAGAAGATGGTAAATTTATATTAAAAAAAAGGTAGTATAGGTTGTGTGTCCCAATAATAATAATGAGAGAGGCCCATCTTTCTGTTATCCACACCTCGCATCTGGTGGGCATCACCATGAATGGGTGATGTAAGAAAAATACCCTTTCGAAAAATCTTATCCATCCAATGATTGGCCTAGAAATAAATGTACTTAAAAATAGAATATAGTGAATGGTCCATATACAAAGAGAAATGGTCTGCCAATTAGATGGTTGGGATGTCTGATGGAGGAGATTTTTTGGTTAATGACCATCCATGGTGGGCATCCAGAATGGGAATATCTGGATCATTGAAACGTGGGCCCAAATTATTTGATAGTAAAACCGCTAGAAGAGCTTACCTTCCTATGTGGAGCTTTTCACCAAGAGCAAAGTATGCTAGTAATGCAATGAATAGGGTTGCAAGAGGGTTGAATGTGGTTAAAAACACGGGTCCTTTTTCTTTGGTGCACCATAGTTGTATGTAGAATATTAAACCAGAGACTACCACTCCCTGCAAACACATTAACCTTGAAATTCAAAATTCACTGTGAATTAATCATCCATGCTTGAAGATTGTAGATTTTCTAAAATTCCTCTTATCGAATCAGGATTAATTCAGCTGAGTCAATTTGACTTGCTATGTTCTAGGTTATTTATTATTATTATTATTTTTTTTTCACACACACCACACCCATACACCTACACCACATGGGTACTTAATCCCATGATCTCAATGTTGAAACAGTTTAATTATCTACCACTGAGCCATGGAGCTAGACCATCGATATGTTCCAAGTTAGATGTCCGGTGAACTTAGTTTTTGTCATAGTTACAAACCTTGCTGAATCAACTTGAAACTTGGCAGCGTCAAGTCCACTCAGCTAGATTTCAAACACAGTTGCTTGGAAACTCGTTAATGGGCCTGACTCGGCCTAGACACAGAGACTCATCGAGTCAGTATGCCCGCTGTTCTAAATTTAACTATTTTAAATATCCATTAGCATTTCTAATATATTTTTAATTTACAATAATTAAATATTAAGTTGAGTTGGGTCAACTCTTCAAGCTTACTTAACCCAGTGGAACATCGAGTGGAGACAAGTTTTTAAGTTTCTGAATTGGGTTTCTAGTCATTCATGGACTTGGGTTATTTATTATTATTATTTTTTTTATGCATGCACTCACACCCCTAGGTACTCACTCCGTAGTGGGTTTTCACCACAATGGGTACTAGAACCTATGACCACTTGTTGAAACTCTTGTGAGTGTACTACCATAGCTTGAGTAAGGACCCATTCATTGACTCGGTTAACTTGAAGCGAATCATCGATAGTTGCAAAGTTAAATTTTTTTTTTTTTTAAATTTTAATAATAAAAAGGAGGTGAGAGAGGGAGATCTAAATGCATGACCTTTTTTTATTTTTTATAAATTTAAGAAAGGCTCTAAAACTGACTCTCTCTGGAAAAGTAAAGTATGGCTCTCAACTAGTAGACCATGCACCATGAGTTGTCTTTTGTGACATTTTATATTTCTTAAAAAAGAAATAAATAAATAAATAAAATAGAGATGACATTTTATATTACTTGTAAAAAGAATAGCAATATTTAATGTTTCAAATATATCTAATTAAAGTTTTAAGTTTCAAATAAAGTCAAATAAAGATTTGATCGAGTCTTCCAGTCAACTCAACTCAGTGGACCTTTCAGTGAGTCTGAGTTTCGAATTTTTGAACTATATTGGAAAATATACTCATTTGGTGGGCATCTCTTGTACCAAAAAGATATTGATAGTAAAGTTCCTTGCCTTGCCAAGATCAAGCTCAACATAGACAATCTCAAGCAGGCATGCTGATTAGGACCGTTGCTTTGGTGGGTCACCGCACGGATGGGACCCATCTATATGGTGGCTCACATGAATCAATGGTATTTATTATGGTAAGCAAGCACCTCATGTACACTACGTACAGATGTTCTGATGCGGGCTTCATGATACATTCATGACATGCATCATTCTGGCAGTCCTCTAGAAACCTAACGAATTGGCACAGATCAATGCAGTTGTGTGGTCCACAGATTAGTGGATTGGGGGCTGTAGTTTTTGCGTATGACATCTACTCTGCAAGGAGTCCCTTGTAAAGTAGGCTCACGTGTACCATGTTGGTGCACGTTTCTCTATTTTTGTTTCCTAACATACAGGGCCATTAGGATATCACCAAATAAGTTACATTTTGTACTAGCAGTAGTAGATAAGTGACTTATTTCAGATAAGTAAGCTTGGTTTATGTTTACTTATAAGTAACTTTTTTACTTAAAAGTACTTAAGCACTTCATTTAAATTTTTAGCTTTTCTAGTTTTGCAAAAGTTGAGATGAAAGAGAAGAGAAACTGTTGATAATTAGAATATTGTTTGCCAAACATACTTATCTTGTTAATAAGTAGAAACTAAGATAAGCTACTCGTAGAATTAATTAGCTTATTTTAAGCAACTTATGATCCAAACGCCCCCATTTAGATACAACCAAATAAGTTACTTTTCTTACTTATAGCAGCAGATAAGTAGCTTATTCCAGATAAGTAAGTTTGGTTTATGATTAGTTATGAGTAACTTTTTTACTTAAAATTACTAAATCACTTTAGTAAATTTGTTTAACTTTTCTACTTTTCATAAATGGGTGAAGAGAGGAGAGACAAATGAGAGGAGAAGCAGATAAGTATGTTAATTACCAAACATACTTATCTAAATAAGTAGAAACTAATTAAGATAAACTACTTTTTTTTTTTTCCAAAATATGTGTGGCCCACCTATCTAAATAAGTAGAAACTAATTATGATAAGCTACTTGAGGCATAAGTAGCTTAGCTTAACTAACTTACAGTCTAAATGCCTCCTTACACAATAAAGGATATTCCAGAGGTCGATGTTGAATCCAACAGTCCACGCCTTGGGTTCGTGTGTCAGGCATGCTGTGAAAACAGCTGATTGGGCCCCACCAACAAGGGTCATCCACGTAGTTAGTGAAAGCTGGGCCTGGTATTTCTTCAATGTGACTGCCTGCAGTACCCATAGACAGTATACATCACATTTTCTGTCATTGTAAATGCTTGTTAAAGTTCAGTAATATCTTAATCAGTTGAAATAAAATGCACCCAATAATCGTACATCTGGACGATCCAAATGGTGAGACCATTGTGTTGGGATGCCTTGCACAAACCTTTGGATCTAGCCTCCCGAAACAAACCAGAATTATGGATAATAAAGCAATGAAATAAATCAAAGCATCAATCACACAACACACGAGATTTTTACGTGGAAAACCCTCAAAGAAGTAAAAACCACGGGACCTCGTCCAGATCAACAATCCACTATGAAGTAGATCGTTACAATCTTCTTCACTCACGTAGGAGCGGATAAACAATAAGAGAAATAGAGAAAACTAAGAGATCTAACCGATTATGAGGACATAGAAGCGCTGAGATATAAATTGCAAAGTAGAAAAACCTCCACGAGCAGAACCTCCCTTCTATAAGCTTCCTCTCTCTTTCTCTCTCTCTCACCTTTTATAGCCCTCTTGTATTTTTCTCATCAACACAACATACGTAGAAAAATCCTAGGGACTCTTTTTTATAGTTTTAGGAAACTCCTTTCCGCATCCTAGTTGCGAAAGGACTTGTGCATCCCAGTAGCGAAAGGACTTGCGCATCCCAGTTGTGAAAGGACTTTGCGCATCCTAGTTGTGAAAGGACAACGGGTCAAAAAAAACCCATCACATTGTTGATAAGGTTGGAAACGAGCCACGTACTTAAATGTGTGAGAGAGAGAGAGAGAGAGAGAGAGAGAGAGAGAGAGAGAGTACCTGCATGATATACCCTAAGGAGGCTGAGACGCTGTATCCGACTATAAGAATGGACCCTTTTATCCAATTTTCCTTGATGGCAGTACTTCCTTGGACGTGAACAAGGGCATGCCCTAAATTCCTCAAAATAGGTCCTCTATAGAGTGTCATGATCATCACACCCACCAGTGAAACCAGGGTCCCGCCAATCTTTGCCATCCCACGTGTGCTCCTATCCAGACCCTCCAATCTAAAATCGATTTGCATACTAAAATTCATCAAAACTAATTTGAGCTTGTTGATGCCAATGTATTAAAATAAATTTAAGATGGGATAGGTCACCCTTTAAGGAAAAGATTTAAATGATCAAAGATTTGAAGTAGTCTAATCTAATATTTCTTTTTCTTTCTTCCTTTCGGTATCGTCTGTAGTATTTGGTGAGCTCTGTTGAATAAACAGTTCAGATCATGGAGACATGACCTACATGAACCATCATTCAACTGTCAATTCTATTTTACAATGTGCCCACTTAATAGTTAGACTGGGCCATTCATCATCAGCCCAAGCCTGGCTTACAGGGCAGGCCTGGGCCATTGCCACCTGAAATCATATACATGAAGATCTCACCTAAGGTGGGGCCTACGAAGGTGTGCATTCAGCTCACCTAACATGGTTTCGCCATGGTGAAAATCGGTTACCAAAATTATGCTGATCTAATCTCCAAGCGTTGTAAAAATAAAAAGAGAAGGAAAAAAAAAAAACATGAATGGAAATATTTATTATTATTATTATTATTGCGTGTTTTCATTGATAATAATATGGAATTTATACAATAAGAATGACCTCATAAAGAAAATTTACAATTAATTACGAGCTAATCTTTCTCTAATCAAATTTGAAAAAAAAAAAGAAAAAGAAAAAGAAAAAAAATACAAGAAAAATGAATTCTATCTTAATATAAATAAGGAGAAATATTGTCTTTCCAATTTTCCTAATAAAGTGAATAATTAAGGGAATTTAAAAATATTTGGTTGGTTGTAAATTGTTTATACGGAGTGGCCCACATCATTAGATTGATGTGACCTTTAGTTAGAGCAGTACACAAACCAAGCCAGCTCAGTTAGCTCGCTTGACTCCACTCGAAAAAGCTTGATTCAAAATTGAGTTTGAGCTGAGTCGAGTTGATTTTTTGAGTTTGAGCTTGCCCGAGCTTTACTCGACTCTGATCAAACCCCAACTTGAATCGAAGTAGTTCGGTGACTCGGTTATTTTGCTATTGATGTTACTCACCAAGCTGGTGGCGAGGAAGGTATGGATATGAAATATATACCCATGTATCTTGATTTGTTTCTTATTGGGTGTTTGATGAAATACCTTTTAACTGTTGCTACTGTTTTACATATTGTGAGAAATTGAAGGTCCACTCTATATGTTTGAGAAAATGCCGCAAAGGCTAGATCTTGGCTTGAATTGGGCTTGAACTGGCCCAAGCTACTGACTAAACAGGGCCAGCTGGCCAGTTAAGCTCGAGGACCGAGCCGAGCTGAGCTGAGTTTGAGCTGGGGTCAGCTAGTGGCTGATCCTATTCGAGTTGTGCCAAGCTCGACTCGGGGGGCCACCCCTGTTAAAGAGTTTTTTCCTACCTTACGGCTCATTTTTAAGCCACCTATCTTATTGCACATGTCTAAACTTACCTTACCCATGTAATCCCCTGATGTGCAGCGATCCTGTAGAATCTGACCAATTTTCTCGTCGAGTGGAGGGTACAAGATAAATCAGATTGATTTTTCGAAAATACCTCTGCCATTTCTTTCGGAAGTGGATTGGCTGGTGTGCGGAGACGAGCGCAGGAGCTCCGAGTTGTACGAATGGTTCCCATAGTTATGTATTTATTATATCCACAACGTTCATCCATATTTTGAGATCATTTTGGAGCATCATCCAAAAATAAATAAATAATCATATCCAGAGAACAACTGGACCACACCACATAGCAGCGGGGATATTGATTTTCACCGTTAAAAATTTTGTAGGGCCCACCATAACGTTTATTTTTCATCTAATCTATTCATAAGGTCACAAACACCTGGATGAAGAGGAAAAACAAATTTTATATTGATCCAAAACTTCTGTGACTCCTAAAAGGGTTTCAATGGTAGACATTCAATGCCTACTGTGTTTTACAGTGTGGTCCACTTGATAGTTAGATCTGTCTTATTTTTCGACTCAAGCCTTAGTACGAGCTTGGCAAATGGATGGATAGTTTGGATATAACACATACTTGATGATTAGATCCGCAGAGAACTTTTTGACTTCATTACACCAGCTATACAGCTGGTGTGCGGTACACCAGCCAATCCGCTTCCTCCTTCCACGGACGCAGCACTACCGCCCGCTGGACAGCCTCTTGCCCGGAAATGGATCGGCTACTCCCCTTGACACTGGCCAATGGCTGGTGGTCGGAGCTCCGTGGCCCCACTATTATGTATTTGTTTCATCCATGCCGTTCATTTATTTTTAAAGATCATTTTAAGGTATGAGACCAAAGATAACGATTTATCTCAATCTCAAGTGGACCACATTACAGGAGATAGTTTTGAATGAGCATAGACCATTAAAAACATTTTGGGGGCCATAAAAATTTTGGATCAAGCTGATTTTTGTTTTTTCCCTTCTTCTGGGCCTATATGACCTAATCAATAGATTGGATTTCAAATAAACAGTACAATAGGCCTTAGGAGGATTTTAATGGTGGATATCCAATAACTATTATTTTCATGTGGTGTGTGAGATTTATCTCTCTCATTTTTTGGATCAAGCAGTAAAATGATCTTTAAAAATGAATGAACGGAATGGATGAAACACATACATCATGGTGGGGCTCAAACAGCACCAACCACTAGCCACGGGGTTGGTGGCAGGGGGAGTAGCCAATCCATTTCCCTTCCGCCCCGACATGGTAGGCCCATAGAGCATGGATAAAACGCATGCATAAAATGCATGGATAAAACGCATGCATCATTGTAGGCCCATAGAGCTGTGACACCATCTAGTTGGGTGGCGTTGGGGTCATTAGCCAAACCACGCCGAGCAAGTGGTATAGATTACGGAATGCTCATTGTTTTAGCAGGTGGTCCCTTGGTCAGGATTGATAACTTGTCCGAGCCGGATGTGACTTGTTTGAGTTGACTCAGATTGTGTCGTGTCAGATCTCAATCGATACTTGAATTGGATTGGTAAAGAGGGTGACTGGGTCTAACTCAGCCGAGTCACCTCAACTTAACTTAGGACTGAATGTCTGTGTGACCCTATCAACATGTTGGATGGCTAATAAACTTTGAGGTCAATTTCACTCATTTCGCGTTCAATTTCGTTCACTTTGCGGTGATTTTCGTTCACTTCGTGGTCAATTACATTCACTTCGCGGTGAATTCCCTTCAATTCGCGGTAAATTTCCTTCACTTCGCAAATATTCCCTTTACATTATGTGCAAATTTTTCACATAATCAGTGAATGAGAGTTTAATAGAAAAGGAATGATATAAAATTACACGTAATGTAAGATAACACAAATCTGCAATTTCATCATGAAATGAATGGAATTGACCGTGAAGTGAAGAGAATTGATCGCAAAATGCATGGAATTGACCGTGAAGTAAAGGGAATTGACCATGAAATGTATGGAATTGATCGTGAAGTGAATTCACCGGAATTCACCGCGAAATGCATGGAATTGACCGTGACGTAAAGGAAATTGACCACGAAATGAATGAAATTGACCGTGAAGTGAAGGGAATTTACCGTGAAATGAATGGAATTGACTGCGAAGTGAGGGAGATTGATTGTGAAATGAATGGAATTGACTGTGAAGTGAAGGGAATTCACCGTGAAATGCATGGAATTGATCGTGAAGTGAAGGGATTGACCGCAAAATGCATGAAATTGACCGTGAAGTGAAGGGAATTCACTGAAATTCACTTTGAAATGCATGAAATTGACCGTGAAGTGAAGAGAATTGACTGCGAAATGAATGGAATTGACCATGAAGTGAAGGAAATTCGTCGAAATTCACCATGAAATGGTTGGAATTGACCACAAAGTGAAGGAGATTGACTGCGAAATGCATGGAATTGACCATGAAGTGAAGGGGATTGGCCGCGAAATGCATGGAATTGACCGTGAAGTGAAGGAGATTGACTGCGAAATGCATGGAATTGACCGTGAAGTGAAGGGAATTCATCAGAATTCACCGCGAAATAAATGAAATTGGCCATGAAGTGAAGGGAATTCGCCAGAATTCACCATGAAATGAATGGAATTTACCGCGAAGTGAAGGGGATTAACCGCGAAATGCATGAAATTGATCGTGAAGTGAAGGGAATTCGCCGAAATTCACCATGAAATGCATGGAATTGACCATGAAGTGAAGGGGATTGACCACGAAATGCATGAAATTGACCGTGAAGTGAAGGGGATTGACTGCGAAAAGCAAGGAATTGACCGTGAAGTGAAGAAAATTTGCCAGAATTCACCGTGAAATGAATGGAATTGACCACGAAGTGAAGGGAATTGACCATGAAATGAATGGAATTGACCTTGAAGTGAAGGGAATTTGCCGGAATTCACCATGAAATAGAATTGACCGCGAAGTGAAGGGGATTGATTGCGAAATGCATAGAATTGACTGCGAAGAGAAGGGGATTGACCGCGAAATGCATGCAATTGACCGTGAAGTGAAGGGAATTCGCCGAAATTTACCATGAAATGCATGGAATTGACCGTGAAGTGAAGGGAATTCACCGTAATTGACCATGAAATACATGGAATTGACCATGAAGTGAAGGGAATTGACCACGAAATGCATGGAATTGACCGTGAAGTGAAGGGAATTCACCAGAATTCACCATGAAATACATGGAATTGACCGTGAAGTGAAGGTGCCGGAATTCACTATGAAATGAATGGAATTTACTGCGAAGTGAAGGGGATTGACTGTGAAATGCATGGAATTGACAGTGAAGTGAAGGGAATTCGCTGAAATTCACTGTGAAATGCATTGAATTAACCGTGAAGTGTAGAAAATTGACCGCGAAATGCATGGAATTGACTGTGAAGTGAAGGGAATTCGCCGGAATTCACCGTGAAATGCATGGAATTGACTGTGAAGTGAAGAAAATTGAATGCGAAATGAATGGAATTGACCGTGAAGTGAAGTGAATTTGCCTGAATTCACTGTGAAATGCATGGAATTGACCATAAAGTGAAGGGAATTGACTGCGAAATGAATGGAATTGACTATCAAGTGAAGGGAATTCGCGGAAATTCACCGTGAAATGAATGGAATTGATCGCAAAGTGAAGGGGATTGACTGTAAAATGTATGGAATTGACCGTGAAGTGAAGGGAATTCGCTGAAATTCACCGTGAAATGCATGGAATTGACGATGAATTGAAGGGGATTGACCGTGAAATGCATGGAATTGACCGTGAAGTGAAGGGAATTCGCCGGAATTCACCATGAAATGCATGGAATTGACCGTGAATTGAAGGGGATTGACCGCGAAATGCATGAAATTGACCGTGAAGTGAAGGGAATTCACCGGAATTCACCGTGAAATGTATGGAATCGACCGTGAAGTTAAGGAAATTGACCACGAAATGAATGGAATTGACCATGAAGTGAAGTGAATTTGCCTGAATTCACCACGAAATGCATGGACTTGACCGTGAAGTGAAGGCAATTGACTGCAAAATGAATGGAATTGACCGTGAAGTGAAGGGAATTCATCGAAATTCACCGTGAAATGAATGGAATTGATCGCAAAGTGAAGGGGATTGACCGTGAAATGCATGGAATTGATCGTGATGTGAAGGGAATTCACTGAAATTCACCGTGAAATGCATGAAATTGACTATGAAGTGAAGGGGATTGACCGCGAAATGCATGGAATTGACCATGAAGTGAAGGAAATTCACCGGAATTCACCATGAAATGTATGAAATTGACCGTGAAGTTAAGGGAATTGACCTCAAAATGAATGGAATTGATCGTGAAGTGAAGGGAATTTGCTAGAATTCACCATTAAATGAATAGAATTGACTGCGAAGTGAAGGGGATCGACCACGGAATGCACGGTATTGACAGTGAAGTGAAGAGAATTCGCCAGAATTCAATGTGAAATGCATGGAATTGATCGTGAAGTGAAGGGGATTGACCGCGAAATGCATGGAATTGACTGTGAAGTGAAGGGAATTCGCTGGAATTCACCGTAAAATGCATGGAATTAATTGACCGTGAAGTGAAGGGAATACGCCGGAATTCACTGGAAATGCATGGAATTGATCATGAAGTGAAGAAAGTGAATGAAATTAAATGCGAAGTGAAGGCAATTCACCGCCAATTGCATGGAATTGACCGCTAAGTGAAGGCAATTCACTGCTAATTGAATGAAATTGACTGCGAAATGAATGGAAGTGAATGGAATTGACCGCGAAGTGAATGAAATTCACTGCGAAATGCATGAAATTGACTGTGAAGTGAATGGAATTGACTGCGAAGTGAAGGAATTTGACCGTGAAGTGAAGGAAGTGAATGGAATTGATTGCGAAATGAATGAAAATGACTGCGAAGTGAATGAAATTCACCATAAAATGCATGTAATTGACCGCAAAGTGAATGAAATTCACCCCGAATTGATTGAAATTGACCGCAAAGTGGATGAGATTGACCTCGAAGTTAAAAAAATTCATCGCGAACTAAATGAATTTGACCGCGAAGTGAATGAAATTGACCGTGAACTGATTGAAATTGACCATGAAGTGAATAAAATTTACTGCGAATTGATTGAAATTGACCGCGAAGTGAATGAAATTCACCATGAAGTGAATGAAATGAATGAAATTGACCACGAAGTGAATGAAATGGATTTTTGACCATCGACCTGATGGAATCTTGGAAAATAACTGGGTTGGTTGGCTAAAGTAGCTTCTCCTACCCCAAAATCATATATTGAACGTAAAGTAACTCATTTTGGTTTAGGAGATATGCTTGTTAAATAAATAAAGAAAGAAATGATTAAAAAGAGAGATTTTTTTTTATATGCTTATATATGCATATTTATATAAATATGTAATAGAGAAAAATGTATGTAGAGTAATGTTCTCCATGTAAAATTTAAAAAAAGGTACATGTTGAGGGTCAAATATTGCATAGACCCTAGTTATTGCTTGACTTTACGTACATGATAATGCTTAGGGCGTGTTTGGGCAGTAGGATTAGAAGGGATTAGGTGGGATGGGATTCATCTGGTCCTTTGCCAATTCCACTCCATGTTTGGGAAGAATGGAAAAGCTTGGAATTATATTAGATGAAATTGCATTGGGTCCTGTGCCAATTTCACTCAATGTTAGCAAGTTTTGTAGGTCCCACCATGATGTTTGGGCTATATCCACACCGTCCACCATTTTTGGAGATTATTTAAAGCATGGGCCAAAAAATCAGGTAAATTTAAAGCTGAAGTGGACCCCACCATAGAAAGCAACAGGGATTGAATACTTACCGTTGAAAACTTCTTTGGGGCCACATAAGTTTTGGATCTACCTCATTTTTAGGCCCATGCCATAAAATGAGGTTACAAAACAAATGAACGGTTTAAATATAACACATGTGTGTTCTTCTCAGTAATTTCAAATGATGGTGGGTATATCCATTCAATGTACCACCGTATTACCAACAAAGCAAGACGTTAATCTTATCCAATGGCAAATCCCTGCCCTGGGTAATAATTATGTTTTTTGAATCCCATCCCACCTAATCCCTTCTAATCCCACCGCCCAAACACACCCTTAATGCTCTATTTTAATCGTGTTTGTGTTGCAAGGTGAATTTAAGAGTCTGGACTGAAAAAGGGTACTAAAAGCATGAATTTAACGCTCAGAAATCACTAAGGTAAGGGATGGACCCCAGGGGACCGAGATCGAAGAATTTAGACCCTAGAAATCTAAGAAAATCAAGCAATTTACGCTAAAGAGGCCTGAAATCGTCCAAAATGCAAGATCACAGGGTTCCCACTATCTGTTTAGCTCGAAACTTTATATATGGCCTAAGGACCGTTAACCGTATATGTCGAATTTCAACTATTGGATCCTTGTGGAAGTGGCCCAACGGACAGATCGGCCCATAAAACAATGATCTGGAGCCCACCTGATATCTGGATATGCTTCAATTTTTATCTTAACCCCTTAAATGAGGTGGTAAAATGGATGGATGGAGCGGATTTCACGTAAACACCATAGTGGACCCCACTTTGCGGTGCGTGTACACCATGTACACGAAATCTGGATGTGCATCGGAATGCATAAGGTCGGTCAGCGCATGTTGACCGACATTCTTCTTCAAAAGAAATAGTGTCCGCCAGCGGCCGGACGCTGTCCGACCGGTTTTGAGTAGTGGGGCCCACCCATCATCCAAATGGATGATCTAGACCGTCCATATGCTCCAGAGGGGGGCCACGACCTTGATCATGGTGGTGTTTTAGTCCCATGCACATGTACACACATGGATTACTGAAAAATGCAAAATGAACGACAAGGTGATTTGATACAGTGGACCGCACTAAAACTCGACCAAAACCACTCATTTCCTACTGAAATTTGGCTAAGAATCCAATGAACAGGGTAAATTTTGGTGAAAACATCACTATGGGGCCCACCGAACACGTCAGCGCAGGTTCTTTCACACTATACGCATGTCCAGTTTTTTTGGATGTTGCAGGGAGTTGTGGGCCACTGTTTGTGGTCAGATGAGTGATCCAATCCGTTCAGAACCTTCAGAGGAGGGTCTTGAACCCCATCAAGGAGTTAGAATTCACGTTTCTAATGATCACCATTCCAAAATCTCATCTAAATGCGGTTGCTTCCGCACTTTTGCTGCATCACTGCCTCTTATTGCGAAAGTGGAGTCGGTTCTCCACTCCAACTGACCTAAACACCTATAAAAGGAGAGAGAGAGGACATGGAGAGGCCATCTTGGGACGTGACGAAGCAAGGAGGAAAGAGAGAGAGCGTGGAGCACGGGTTGACTGAGTTTTCTTCTTCCCCTTCTTTAGTTTTCCTTATTTTCTTTGATATTTTTCTGAGTTTTAGTTTGATCATGACTATGATGAACTAAACCTCTTAACTAGGGCTAAGAGGTGAAGCTTGTTGTGTGATGGCTGATTTTTATGCTTTGATTCATGTTTAAGTTGAATTGTCTTTGAATTTAGTTTGATTATAAGGAATGCTTTCGGTTTTTAATGGTTTATTGTGACTTAAATTACAGTAAATCTGTGATAGCTTTGAGTATGTTCTTTTCACGTTGAGATTGTGATTTTAGGAAATCCCGTTGTTCACCATCGTCCCTTGGGCATGTAGGGTGATGGAATCCTTCCTAACGTTTATAACTCTCTTATGGATTGGCTAAATTCTATTGTTTACTTTGTCTCGTGGGCATGGTTTTGTGATGGAATCAATTCTAATTCTCAAACCTATCTTCTATTGAAAACTATATCAAAGGAAGTTCAAATTTGGATTTTTAATGATATATCTTCCAACTGGATGAAGATGGGACTCTAAATCCAGTTGTGTTTATGAATCAACCATATATCTCCCTGATCTCTACAAGTGGATCCTTGACACCTTAGTTTCCCACCTTTGAATTTTATAAATTTTAGTTAAAGTGTTTCACTATTATTCTCTTAATTCTCCCTTATTTAGGTTACATCTTCACGTAGTTCTAGTTCAAGTTACTTTCAGATTACGTATAAGGTTCAGTCCTTGTGAATTCGACCTCAGTCTTACCAAGATTATTACTACATCAGAACCCTATACTTGGGGGTGGTGAGCAGTGCACAGCCACGACATTACCACTGATACGGCGGTACTGTCGCGGATGTCTGTGCCCTTATTTAATCAATGGCTACGGTTATAATCCGTAGCCATAGGGAAACTCCAGCTTTCAGAAATCACATTTCTGTTAAACTGGGCCATTTTCAATGGCTATGGTAATAGCTACGATTACCGTAGCTATAGGAAAACCCAGCTTTCAGAAATCACATTTCTGATAAAGTAGGGGCATTTTGGTCTAATAAATGTGCGTCCGTACAGCAGGGGAGTATTCTTGGAAACAAAGTATGGGACTAGAGCTGGGCATCGGTCCTGATCGGATTTGATTGGGTTCAACTCGACCCGATCCGAAATCTCAATAGCCTGATCCGAACTTGATCTGATCTAGGACCGAGTCTGGGTCACCTGACTCGGACTGATCCAATACATGGTTGGCCTGACCCGAACCGAGTCCGACTCGGTAAGGGAAACTGAGTCAGATCAGGTTCGGTAGGATTCAGATCGTATGAATTTAATTCAACCATTTCTTGTGGTGTGGTCCACTTCAGCCTTTACTATACTGTCTTTTTGTGCTCAAGGTCTAAAATGATATATCAAAATGGATGAATGACTTAGATAAAACATATACATGAAGGTGGGCCCCACATGGCTCTGAAAGAACTCTCTATACCATATCCATGCTTTTTCCGGACGCGTGTTGACGTGCACTGCACGAAATTGTAGTGATTGCGTGATTGCTTTTTTAACTTGCTGTAAGCCTGTAATGACATTAGCAAGTTCTGTGGTTCTAATAATGGGGTATGTGTTATATCTAAACCATCCATCCATTTAGTGAGTTCGTCATAAGGCTTGAGACTAAAAATAAGACAAATCTAACTATCAAGTAGACCACACGAAATGTTTAATGATGAAAATCATTCTCTGTTGCTATTTGTAGTGTGGTCCAGATGATCTTTGGATATTATTCATTTTTTGGATAATGCTCTACAATGATCTCTAAAAATATATGAATAGTGTAGATATAATAAATACATCACCATGGGGCCCATATAACTTTGATTTCCTTTGAATCGTTCGTACAACTAGGAGCTCGAGGAGTGTCAGTTTCGTCTTCGCACGCCACGTACTTACTACCTAGCCAGCTAGCATAGCTGCGGAAGCGGATTGCGTACTATGTAACTCAATACGCTAAGTGTACTGAGTAAACTCTGTGGGGTCCACCGTGATTTGCATATTTTATCTCCTCTGTCCATCCATTTTAATAAATAATTTTATGTTTTCATCCCAAAAATGAGATATATCCAAATCTTAAGTGGACCTCACCAAGGGAAAGGGTGTGAATTGAAATTCTACCGTTAAAAATTTCTTGGGGTCCCAAAAGTTTTGGATCAAGCTGATATTTGTTTTTTTCCTTCATCCATGTTTGCGTAATCTTATGAACAGGTTGGATGACAAATAAAAATCATTGTGGGCCCTAGCAAGGTTTCAACGGTGGAAGTCATTATTCACATTATTTCTTATAGTGTGGTCCACTTGAGCTTTGGGAATACTTCTATTTTAGACTCAACCACTAAAATGATCTCGAAAAACAGATGGACGGCATGGATAACCCAATACATTCATGGTAGGCCCAACTGAGTTTACTCTGTATGATAGAAGCGTAATGAGTAACTTAGTACACAATCCTATTTCCCTATTTCCTATCCTATTTCCCTATTTCCTAGGCTACAGCAGTAGCTAGTGTGTGGTACTGACGCTAACGGTTGGCTACTCCCTGTGTTTGGTGATCTGTGGGCCCTACCATGATATATGTATTTCATCGATGCCGTTTATTCATTTTTACATATCATTTTAAGGCTTGATACAAAATATTATAGGGATAAAAATCTCAAGTGGACTACACCACAGGAAAACAATAATGATTGGATATCTTCCGTTAAAATCCTCCTAAGGCTCCGGATCGGGTCGGATCTGATCAGATCAGGTCCATTCAGATCGGGTTTCGGATCGAATCGGTCCAGATTGATCACGATCCGATCCCGATCTGAAAATCATTCGGATCTGAAATACCTAACTCGATCCGCCCTGATCCAGGCCATATCGGTTCGGTTAGGATCGGGTTGGATCCACCAGATCAGATCTGTTTTGCCCAGCTTTATATGGGAGGGCTTTGTAAGGTGCCTGGCTCATAAGTGAGACGTACATTAGGAAAAATCTCCCTGTTAAATGGATTGTATGTCCTATGTACACCATGTTATGCGCCACACGCAGCTAGTTGTACATTCTTACTTCTAATTACTTATTGGTAAGAAGTTCCTTTACACATATTTACGTATGTGTCCGCTAACACATGTATACGCGCTTGAGTGCTACCACTAGAGCTGTTCACGAGTCAAGCTAGCTCAAAAAGCTCGCTCGACTCAGCTCGAGTCAACTCGGATTGACTCGGCTTGAATGGCCAATTCGAGCAAAGCTAAGCTAATTATTTGAAGCTCGAGTTAAGTTCAAGCCAAGTTCGACCAGGGGGCATTTCAACTCGATTCGACTCGAAGCTCGAACTCGAACTCGACTCGGCTCGATTAATAAATATATTAAATATTATATTATATATTATATATATATATATATATATATATTATATCAATATATATAAGTTTTAAGTTTAAACTTAAAAATTAAAAAAAAAAAACCCTAGAGTCTCTGTCAGACCGCACGCACGCCCTTCCCTTTCCCTTTCTTCTCTTTCTCTGCCCACTGCCAGCCGCACGCCCACCCCGACCACCACCACTAGTTTTCATTTCAACTCCACAATAGTATGATTTCAATCTCTTGAGATCTACTTCTTAGGTGAGAAACCTAAGAAATTCGAGATAGGTTCTTCTCAGATTTGTTAGAGCTTCAAGGAAGTCCAATGATCTGATTGGCTAGAGCTCTTTACTTGGATTTCTGATTTGTGTTCTGCTCTATTTCTTTTCTAGTACTTGAATTTCTGCTGGTGGAAGAAGATCAATAACAGATCGGTTCTTTACAGGTTTCCTCATCCGATTCGAAGCTTTGTTTGGTTTTTTCATCAGGTTTTGCTTTGATTCTCTTAAGATTTTTGAATTTTTTTTATCAATGGAGGAGGATTAAGAACAGAAACCATTACTCTCTCACCCAACAAGCTCGAGCTCGACTCGAGGTAAACTCGACTCAACTCAAACCACTAGCTCGACTCGAACTCTACTCGACAGCTTTGGCAAACAAGCCAGGCTTCAATGTTGAGCTCGAGGCCAAGCTCGAGCTCGAGCTCGAACTCAAGTACATCATGAACAAGCTTGGCCCACCTTGACTCGACTCGGCTGGATGCCCACCTCTAGCTACCACTACCATTGTATACTTACGGTGGTTAAGGGCAGATGTGGGACCCATGAATCTCATGGAGGCCATCCAACCTGTGCATCAGATACATCACATCATATTACACTCATGTGCCAGAATAGGCCTAATCCAACACTCAGCTGGTGGGCCACAACACAGGGTACGATGTGAGAGGGAACGACACCCTTGATCTATACAAGAGTTTGAAACAGCATAATTCTCATCCAGACCATTCATCCAAACCAGATGAAGGTTTGAAATGGCCTAAATTTCACATATCCAATAGACTGAGTCCAAACAAATAAAGGGTAGACGTTTCCTCCCAAATCGCTCCTTGTGGTATGGCACACCTGAATTTCACAAATCAGCCTAATGTTAGGCCATTAGGGCGCGCCCCTTCGGCTAACTTCCATTGATGCATGCATGTGATCGACGGCTTGGATTTTATGCATGGGTCATGTGGGCCCCACATCTACCTGGTATCACTGTAGTTCCTGAACCACTGGAGCGCGCTTCACATATGTATGCACATATGTACACGTGCAAAACTTGTGACTTTAATTTTAAAGTAAAATTATTGAAAAGAAAGTAAAAGATGAAGGAATACTGGTTGATTGTAATAAACGTATGTAATTAATAGACTAAAATGGAATGGTGGACCCCAATTAATTGAAATAAGGCTAGGATGATGATGATGAAAGTAAAATATGAAGTGAGTGGTTAGGATGAAGGTGGTCCCCACCTGAGAAGAACTGCCAATAAAAAAGTCATTGAAGGGACGGTGTTGGCTATGGATGTCGCGAATGTGGGAGAAGTGCATCTTAAGCTCGCAGAGTACATGTTTAGTGATAAGCTGACCCTGTAATAAAAAATTCCCAACTAATGTGTTATTCCTGTTTCCTCCCAATGCAAATCATATGGTGTAATTGCATGTAGTCTTTGATATATATATATATATATATATATATATATATATATATATATATATATATATATATATATATATATATATATATATATATATATATTTCTCGAGCTGATTTTAACGCCCCATGAGGTCCAGCTGTGTGGTCCCACTGTGATGCATTTCGAGCATCTACCCCTCAGTCAGATGTACCATTCCATCGTGAGCCTAGGTCTCAAAAATCAAGTCAATCCGTGACTTGTGTGGGCCACACCACATACAGAAGTGGGGAGGGGCCATGCACCATTAAAACATTCATACCATTTTTGAGGGCCCACCGAGATGTAGTTTGCAAATCCAGCCCATCCATTATGTGTGTCCCACTTGAATGAGGGTTTAGAGCAAGTTTCAGGCGCATGCAAAACTCAAGTGGGCTCCACCAAGTGCTTTATATGTTTTAATGGTGTCTTTACATAATTTTAGATGGTATGGCCCACCTGAGTTCCGTATACGGCTGATTTTTGGGATATCCCATAATTTAAAGGGTACCCATCAAATGCACAGTGTTGATGGTCGAAACACATCACGGTGGGGCCCACACAGCTCGACCTCATGGGAGCTTATCTTCAACTAGAGCGCATTGTACCTTTTCCCCATATATATATATAAGAAATGCTCACACACAACTAGTTGGACCGTGAGTTTTGGTCCAACTAGCTGTGCATTAAATATCAAAATTCCTATTTTCATACACATGTAATGCAAAACATGTGAGGATATATCACACTGAGTTTTACATTAGTATGTTGGGAATTATGTGTCATAGATCCAAGCCATTTATCAAATAGAGCACGCTAATAAAATTTTATGTACCGAAAGTTAGTAAATTGTTGTCACCACTAGAACCACACATGTAACTTGAATATGGACTGTTGGAGTAGATTTCTAACAGTTCACTTTTCTTATAGATGATATCATGTTATAGATAAAAAATATATATATATACATATTTTTTCCCATATACTTACAATAGATCCTACCCAATTAATAGACCAGATTTGCAAGATACATTGCACATCACCCAATTATATTATGTGTGTACACATTCTTTAGTGGTCCTTTGTAAACATTCACCCTCATCTTTTCTCTCCCCTTATTTAAACTATTTTTTTCCTTATTTAATGCGCTCCATTACCAGTACGTTTGGGAAGGAGTCATGAGCTTGAGTCGCAAATCACGTTACTAAGTTATGTGGGCCCCACCATGATATGTGTTGTATCCATATCACACATCTATTTGTAGAGATCATTTTAGGACGTGGTTGAAAAGAACGAGGCAGATCCAAAACTGGAGTGGACCCACCACAGAAAACAGTGGGGAGAGTGACGCCTACCATTGAAACCTTCCTAAGGTCCACTATGATATTTATTTGAGATCCAACTTGTTCACAATATAACATAGACATTAAAGAAGGGAAAACACAAATATTAGCTCGATCGAGAACTTTTGTGGCCCTTAGAAGTTTTTAATGGTTGGTGTCACCCTCTCCATTGTTTTCTGTGGTGGGGTCCATTCCAGCTTTGGATCTGACTCATTCTTTGGCTCATGCCATAAAATAATCTCTCCAAATGGATTGACTAATCTCTCCAAATGGATTGCTGGTATGGATACAAAACATACATCATGGTGGGACCCTAAGAACTAGGTGACGTCACTTCAGTGCCAGCTGCAACGCTGATTTCTAGCGAAAGACTTTGGCAGGAAGTTCCTGCGTTGGGAACCCAGCTGGGGCTCACTATGATGTTTGTGAGAAATCCTATCCGTCCATTCATTTTTTGAGTTCAATTAAGGACATGAAGCCAAAAATGAACCGTCTCCAAGGCTCAAGTGGGCTGAAAACGTGATAATTGAACGTCCACTGTTGAAATATTTGTAGGCCATAGAAGTTTTGAATCATGCTAATATTTGTGATTTCAGTTCATCCTAGTAGGAATGAAGTTATTAACGGTATGGATGGCTTGTAAACATCACTGTCAAACCCAGGTAGGTTTTAACGGTAGGAATTTCCCTAACCACATTTTCCTTTAGTACAGTCCACTTGAGCTTTGGATACGGTTCATTTTTGGCATCATGTCCTGAAATGAACTTAAAAAACGGATGGAAGGAGAGGATTTCTCACAGACATCACAGTGGGCCTTACCTGGTTTCCAGCGCAGGAACTTCCTGCCAAAGTCTCGCAGGAAATCAGCGTGGCTTGGACGCGGATTTGCAGCCGGCACTGAAGTGACGTCACCTAGTTTTTAGGGTCCCACCATGATGTATGTTTTATATCCACACCGTCCATCCATTTGGAGATATTATTTTATGGCATGAGCTAAAGAATGAGTCAGATCCAAAGCTGGAATGGACCCCACCACAGAAAACAGTTGAGAGGGTGACGCCTACCATTAAAAACTTCTGAGGGCCGCAAAAGTTCTCGATCGAGCTGATATTTGTGTTTTCCCTTCTTTAATGTCTTTATTATATTGTGAACAGGTTGGATCTCAAATAAATTTCATGGTGGACCTTAGGAAGGTTTCAACGGTAGGCGTCACTCTCCTCACTGTTTTCTGTGGTGGGTCCACTCCATTTTTGGATCTGCCTCATTCTTTTGAACTGCGTCCTAAAATGATCTCTACAAATAGATGTGGTATGAATACAACGCATATATCATGGTAGGGCCCACATAACTTAGTAAAGTGATTTGCCTCTCAACATGTCATTCCGCTCATGACACCTTTCCAAACGTACAGAGAATGGAGAGCATTAAATAAGGAAAAAATAATTTAAATGAGGAGAGAGATAAGAGGAGGGTGAATGTTTATAAAGGACCACTAAAGAATGTGTACACACATGATATACTTTGGTGACCCGCAATATATCTTACAAATTTGGTCTGTTAATTGGGTAGGGTCCCTTGTCAGTATATATATATATATATATATATATATATATATATATATATATATATATATATATATATATATATATATATATATATATATTTATATTTGAGCTCACAGTAAGCTCCCATGAGGTCGAGCTGTGTGGGCCCCACAGTGATGTGTGTCGACCATCAACACCATGCATTTGATAGGTCCCCTTTAAATTATGAGATATCCCAAAAATCAGCTGTATACGGAACTCAGGTGGGCCAAACCATCTAAAAACATGTGAAGACATGCCAAAAACATATAAAAGCACTTGGTGGGGCCACCCGAATTTTGAATGCTGCTGAAAAAACTTGGTCTAAACCCTCATCCAAGTGGGACACACATAATGGATGGGCTGGATTTGCAAACCACATCTCGGTGGGCCCAAAAAATGATTATGAATGTTTTAATGGTGCACGGCCCCTCTCAACTCCTGTATGTGGTGTG
The DNA here is from genome assembly GCA_030180095.1 of Magnolia changhungtana. Classification (NCBI taxonomy): domain Eukaryota; kingdom Viridiplantae; phylum Streptophyta; class Magnoliopsida; order Magnoliales; family Magnoliaceae; genus Magnolia; species Magnolia changhungtana. The sequence continues at coordinate 15,452,187 of JASAUF010000676.1, forward strand.
GCCCACACAAATCACGGATTGACTTGATTTTTGAGACCTAGGCCCATGATGGAATGGTGCATCTGACTGATCATGGGGTAGATGTTCGAAATGCATCACGGTGGGGCCCACACAACTCGACCTCATGGAACGTTCCCATCAGCTCCGGCGCATAGTACCTTGTCCCTATATATATATATATATATATATATATATATATATATATATATATATATATATATATATATATATATATATATGCCAATGTAGACTGTTTCTAGCAATGAATGCTCTTTCAGTGCAGTTCCATTAGCCTCGTTTCGGCCACAAACGGATAAACTAAGCAGAGTTTGATGATCCATACTCTTGCATGTAGAAATTGTTATCACAAGTTACATAAGTAGCTCATCAAAATCCGTCCAATTAGTGGGTCCCACAATAGATGGGCCATAACCCAAATCGGATACTAAATAAAGGATTCTAACTAGATCATTGGTGTGAATTCAAAAGACATTTAAAAAACAAAAGTAATCAATTTTCCACGTGTAAAATGGGTCCCACAATCTAGGGTTTAATTCGAGAAACAGGTATGGCAGTGCACCATGTCTGATTGTTTATCATAAACTGGCATCCTATAGCTTCCACGTGGAAGCCTTCCCATGGTCAGAATTTATTGTCTGTAGTCAGTTAACTGGAAAGGATTGGCTACTCCCCTGCCACCACCAAATGGCTGGTGTTCGGTGCTCTACGGGTCCCACCTTGATGCGTGTGTTTCATCCATGCCGTCCATCTATTTTTATAAATCATTTTATGATATTACACAAAAAATGAGGTATATCCAAATCTCAATTGGACCACATTACAGGAAACAGTGTCGAATGATCGTCGACCATTAAAAGATTTTTGTGGGCCATAAAAGTATTGGATCAAGCTGATCTTTGTTTTTTCCCTTCATCTGGGTATTTATAACCTAATCAACAGATTGGATGTCTGAGAAACAGTCAGTGGGCCTTAGGAGGATTTAAATGATGGATATCAAATCACTATTATTTTCCTGTGGTGTGGTCCACCTAAGATTTATATCCCTCTTATATTCAGGATAAAGCCCTAAAATGATATTAAAAAATGGATGAACAGAATAAACGAAACACATACATACAGGAGGGGTCACAAAGTGGATGCTGATTTCATGTAAAAGCCTTTCACGGAGGCTAACGGAAAGGCAGGGAGATAACGGAACGGCAGTAAAGGAGCATTCATTACAAGAAATAGTCCATTGGAATTCAACCAATGACATTTTTCCACGTCACTTCAGTAGCCTTTTGGCTACTGAAGGGCCATCTGTTATCCACGTGTGACATGTGACACCAACCTGATTTTTAGGCCGTGTATGTACATCAGATGATCAGCTTAGATTTTGCACACATGCTTGTTTTGGATATTAATGACAACCGTCTGATCAGCATCTGACGGCTATTAGTTGTCAATTAAGCGTAGCGTTCATGTAAATTGTAATATGGGTACTCACCCAAGAAGAGAGAGTAGAGATATCTCCAGAAACAATGCGAGTGTGATCTTTGGCCTTTTTCCCCTGCAACGAAACCATGTAAAACCTGTAGTAAACATATGTTGTAGCTGGACACAACTTCTCTCTTTTTGGTCAGGTATACTTTATTTTCAACCGTCCATTTTGAATCCAACCATTGGATTCCCAGGATTGTTTAGCAAGAGTGTTTTTCACAGTATTAGGCATATATCATTAGATGAATGCTTTTCCTAGAGTTAGCATTGATTTTCTGGGGTCCTTCATCGAAGATGAGGCCCATCAGATTGAGGGTCTGATCACCGAAATATGGTACCCACACATACTCATGTCCTTTCCACCACCCTATACTTATCCACACATGTGCAGTATCTGGGCCATTCATTAGATGTGGGCCACTGTGAAGATGCCACGCCCAATCATCGGCTGGGCGATATGCGTACAAGAAGGATGGATGGTAGGAAAAAAAGATGATCAATGATCTGTATTCGTTGTACCCTTGCCACCTACTTGTTGAGTGCATCTTTTTGACTTTTGGGCAGCTCAGATTCATGGTGGACACCCATCTGATGAGTGGCTCGGATTGCACACACGAACTATGTTGGCACTGTGATGAGAGAGAGAGAGAGAGAGAGAGAGAGAGAGAGAGAGAGAGAGAGACTCACTTCTCAATGAAATAGGCAAAGGGAAACATGAACACCCCAGCTACAAGGTGTCTGTAGGTGACAAAGACGTGAGGATTCATTCCATGTTTGAAAGAAGCTTCTGAGAATAGGTTAAGGAATGTGTAGCCAAATTGAGCCAAAACCATGAGAAGGTGTGGCTTGAATTTCTTGAAAACGGGCCCTATTCCACCCCTACAACCCATCGTATGTGTTGTATGGCCTCAGAATGCATGAATACAACACAAGCAGCATAAACTGTTTATTTATATACACCTTAAGATGATTTGGATCTGATTCCTCCCTCCAACTTGCAAGTATCCTGTTATCCCACATTGAAATAGAATCGGATTCTAAATTTGTCATAGACATAATCACATGTGGGGCTTCCGCACCTTGGCAATGGAAGCATTGGATATCTAGGATTGGAGCCCTAATGGAAAAAGCCTCTCCCTCTTGCAGGCTTATCAATCGGGAAGGAAATGGCTCGGCTGATGGCTTGGCCCGAATGGGAAGCGAGTCACAGTCTTCGCAGTTATTTCTCCATGTAAGAGATCTTCGGGCTCACATTCGGGTCGGGTTTTCCTGGACAGACTGGGGCTGGGCTCCGTTCGGTCCGCTTAGGCTGGCTCCTTCTTGGGAGTCCCGTTTCTGTATAGAATAGGTTCCCTGTTTTTGTGTGTTTCTCCCCGTGCGCTTCTTAGCTGTAAAGCATAGTGGCCATTGGAGTAAAGGGGTTTTCGCTGGGTGAGGCCCGTTTCTTTTTGTTGGGACCCACCCGTCGGGCTGTATTTCTTTGTGATTTAATGGAAAATTTTCAGCCGTTTTCAAAAAAAAAAATAATAATAAAAATAAAAATCCTGTTCTCCCCACCAGCAGGATGTTCGTGTGTGGTCAGAAGTTGTGTGGGCCATAGATATGCCCGTGACAAATCCACTCCATTCATCAGTTTTGCAAGACAACATTAGGACAGGAGTCTAAAAAATTTAATGTGGACCACACCACACAAAACAGCAGGGATTGAACGCTCACCATTGGAAACTTTGTGGGGCCATAGAAGTTTTGTATCCGGATGATATTTGTGAATACAGTTTATCTGAGTGGTAATAACCCTAAAATATCAGTCTATATAACCTGTACCTTATTAGCCTTGTCCTATGCTCTTGCAGGTCCAGATCTTTTTGTATGATCTTGTTTTTATTTATTTAATTATTATTATTATTTATTTATTATTTATTTATTTATTAATTTTTTAAAGAAATATTTTATTAACAGAAGATATGGACATATAACTTGAGGTGGGTGTTACAAAAAAGAAAAGCAAATCACCAATCATATACCCACCGATCTGGATCTTGTTCTTGAAGATCTGTATCCTATTGGTTTCAGCCACTCATGAGATAACTGGATTGAAATGGGTTCGGGATATATAAGATTATTTGCATGGTCGGTCTCATCTGATGAATGGATTAGATCACACACACGTGACACTTTGACACATGTGACATGTAAATGGGCTCATCTCTAGAATAAGCGATATAAAGTTAATACACCTAATAATATTATTAAAACTAATTGAACCCGACCAAATATTAACCAGATCCAAGTTGATGGACACGATTTAGACCTAGCTAGACTCGATTTTTAATTGAGTCCATAAAATCAGAGACCCAAATTGAAACCAATTTATTAACAGGTCTAGACCTCTTAAAATTGGGTCAGGTCCATTGGGTACCCATTGACAGCCCTAAGCACATAGATGGACGGGTTCCAATCTTGCCCAAGCGGTAGACTCTGATGAGTTTCAACACAAGGTCTTGGGTTTGAAACCAATAGGTGGTGAAATCCCACTACCGCGTGCGTGGGTGTGTGGCAGGTGCGCACGTTGAAAAAAAGAAAAAAAAGAAAAAAAAGAAAAGAAAAAGGAAAAGCACATAGATGGACTGTCCAGCACACATTGTAAGGGCACCCATGATGCATCTATCAATATTTGGAGATGTACATAAGGTTTGAATCAATTTTCATGTTGAGTGTACATTGGGAATTAAGTGAATAGTCCTCTTAGGACGAATATTGCATTTGTCCACTAAAAAAAGATGCCTCAGGCCATTAATGGATAGCATTTTGCAATATAGACATTCGACAATGATGGCTGAGATGATGGCACTGAGATATTGTACATTTTGGATAAACGTGTCTCAAATAAAATCATCCAAATGGTGCTATCACGATTGTTTGGATCATGAACTGAGAGTGCTTTGCTACAGCCACATAAGTGTACAAGTCAGGATGTCAGCATAGGGGAGTACTGATGCAATATACTAAGCTACGTAGATTCCCTATCCTAAGAATATTCAGATCCATTAACTTGTCAGGTGGGCCTTAATTAACTGAACAGATGACCAGTTGTGAAAAATCAGCTGAAGTTTTGTGGGGTCCACCTGGATGGCCTGGAAATTTCACATGCTTGCTATGATGGCATTAGTTAACTCTTACACTCGTGTGTGCATAGCAAAGGTTGGGTGATTTAACCGCAGGGGATCTGAATTCAGCTAGCAAATATATATATATATATATATATATATATATATATATATATATATATATATATATATATATATATATATCACTACGCCAAAATAGCCATTTTACGACGTATTTTTGCGACGGATTAGTCCGTCGCAAAAATCGCTTGGTTTAACGACGGATTTCATCCGTCGCTAACGGAAAAAGTCCGTCGCTACGCCCAGTTTTCTCGAATCTCCGTAGTTGAAACGTCGTGGAATTTTGCGACGGACCAAAGTCCGTCGCTAAATTCTGATTTACGACGTATTTACAACGGATTTTGGTCCGTCGTAATTTTACGACGGATTAAATCCGTCGTGAATTTTGATTTTGCGACGGAATCTGTTGTCCCAAATTCCCGCCCACAATACCAAATGGCGACGCTTTTCAGCTGCTTTTGCGACGGTTCATGGTCCGTCGTAAAAGGACTCCCCTTATAACATTTTTTTTTTTTTAAAGAATACGGGGGAAAATCATGTTTTTTTTTTTTTTTTTTTTTTTTTTTTTCTAGTCTAAGCATTGTTTTTTAATACAAGTTCAATGGTTTAATTGTATATATTTATATCTAATATTATTTTTTAACAATTGATTGAATGAAAAATAAATAAATAAATAAAAATTGTTTTTATATTAAATGAGTGGAAATTATTATTATTTTTTTAAAATTTAAAACTAATATTTAAATGATTTGTAATATGACATGAAAAGACCCATTGTGGAGTTAAAAATTTAACAATGTTTAAGAAAAAATGAGATTTTGAAAAAATAAAAATCATGATTTAATAAAAATCTATTTTGTGGGAAAAAATAATATTGAATAAAGTTGAAAATTTTGAAAAAAAGAGTTTGGTTTAGAAAAAAATAATATCCTAAAAAAGAAAATTTAAATGATTTTAAAAAATGTGAAAATTTTGACGATGTTGAAAAATAAAAATATTTTGAAAAAGAAAATGAGAGTTTGTATTTTGAAAAATAAAATAAAATTGAGAAATTCAAAAAAAAAATTGATAAGTTCGAAAAAAAATGCTTCAAAAAAATGGAGAAGCTAGAAAGAATTGAAAATTTTAAAATTAAACAATATTAAAGAATCGATAGTTTCACAAAAAATGAACATTTTGAAACGAAAAATACAGAAGTTGAAAAAATTTGTGATTTTAGAAATAATCGAAAATGTTAAAAATTTGAAATTAAAAGAAAAAGTTATTTATAAAAACATTGAGATTTTGAAAAAAAAATATATCATTTTAAAAAAGAAAATTGAAAAGTTGGAAACAAAATGATGGTTTTGAAGGAAAAAAAATCAACATTTTGGAATTTTTGAGAAAAAATTAAAATTTGAGAAAATTTTTAAGATTTTGAAAATAAAAATTCAGAATTTGTATTTTTATTTTTAAAAAATATTTTATAATAAAAATGATATTTTGTTAAAACTTTTCAAAGAAAAATTAAGCGTAAAAAATATACATTTTGAAAAAAAATGTTATTTTTAAATGGAAATTGAGATTTATCTGTGAAAAAAAAATGTCGCCTCATTGAGGTAGTATCTAGTCAAATTGAGGATATTGATCAAGTAAAATAGAGTGAACGGACCAAACATATAAAATAAGTTAAATATTTTGATCAAAATTGTGACCCAACTTATTACCTCGCGAGAACTTTAGTATTAATGTAAGTTTTGGGGCCCCATCATGATGTGTGTCGAACATCAACACCGTGCATTTGATGTCTCCTTTAGGTTATGAGATATCTCAAAAATCATCCATATACGAAACTCAGGTGGCCTATACCATCTAAAACCATGTGAAGACATCATAAAAAATATAAAAGCACTTAATGGGGCCGACGAGTTTTGGATGCGGCTGAAACTTGGTTTGACCCCTCATCCAAGTGGGACACACATAATGAGTGGGTTGGATGTATGAATCACATTTAGGCAAGCCCAATATATGATTATAAATATTTTTAGGAAACCCCTCTCCACTCCATTTAGGTGAGTTACAAATTACCCTTAGCATACTAAGTAAACTTTGTGGGGTCCGCCATTATTTATTTATTTTATCCACTCTGTTCATCCATATTAACAGATAATTTGAGATTTAAAGAACAAAAAAGGAAGCATATCCAAAGCTCAAGCGGACCACCCCACAGGAAATAGTGTGATTGAACCTCTACCATTGAAAATTTTTTGGAGGCCATAGAAGTTTTGGATCAAGCTAATGTTTGTGTTTTCTCTTCATTCATATCTTTTTGATATTGTGAACAGGTTGGATGACAAATAAACATTATTGTGGGCCCAAGGAAGGTATTAATGACGGAAATTATTATTTCACATTGTTTCATGTGGCATGGTTCACTTAAGTTTTGTATTTACCAAAAATTTGGGATCAACCCACACCATTCATCCATTTTTTGAGATCATTTTAGAGAATTATCTAAAAAATTAATTATATCTAAAGATTAAATGGACTGCACCACAAATAAGGGGAACGGATTGGCTACTCCCCCTTACACCAACCAATGGCTGGTGGTTGGTGCTCTGTGGGCCCTACCATGATGTATGTGTTTAATCCATGCCGTCTATCTATTTTTAAAAATCATCTTAAGGCATGGGACCAAAAATGAGGTATATCCCAATCTGAAATGGACCACATTACAGGAAACAGTGTTGAATAAGCGTTAACCATTAAAAATATTTTAGGGGCCATAAAAGTTTTGAATCGAGATGATTTTTGTTTTCCCCCTTCATCTAGGCCTGTATGACCTAATAAACAAATTGGATGTCAAATAAACAGTACAGTGGGCCTTGGGAGGATTTTAATGATAGATATCCAATCATTATTGTTTTCATGTGGTGTTGGCCACTTGAGATTTATATCAAGCTCATTTTTAGGGATCAACCCTAAAATGAAGTTAAGAAATGGATGGACGGCAGGGATAAAACATATACATCATGGTGGGGCCCATAGAGCCTACCAGATCCAAGGCTCAACGCTACCAGATCCAAAACTCAACCGTTTTTTTTTTTTTTTTTTTTTGTACAGTGGGAATGCGTGAGTTTTGTATTTGATGTAAAATAGTGGTGACTCATTTATAACAATAGTGGCAATGAGATGGTGTTATCCAGGCCATCTAAATAATGGGTCTAGCTGTAAATGGCTAATATTTATACTTTTTTTCCTATACAAGACTATCTTAATCATCTGTAAATGGTCCATTATATGTATGGCTTTTAATATAGTTTATTTTATAAATGGTGGAAAACTCACAATTGTCGGATTTGAAAATTACATCTCATTTTAGAAGAGGATTTCCGAATCCATCTTCCAAGCAGAGGAAGCCGCGTCGCTGCCAGGAATTTGCGATCGGGAGATTTTCGGGTACCTCGTTTCAATTTCCTCCTCTTTTTCTTTCTATGATTAATCATAATAGAAGAAAATCTCTGCATTTTGGTGTAAATTTCCGGGAGCAGCGATTTTTAAGGTTTCATATACGCCATTTGATTTTTCCACGGTTTTTGCATTTTCTTTCTTCCGAATTTTTTGGTTTTCTCGAGTTCCTTTTTCATTTGAATGTCTCAAGGTCAAGCCCCTAGCAGCTTTGGCTATGATTGATGAGGGCGAGCTTGATTGGAAAATTGTTGCAACATTGTTGGACGATCCGAGAGCTTCGCTCGTGAACAATGTTGCCGATGTTGAGAAACATTTTCTGGTATGAAATATTATCATTATATGGATTTGTTATAATGTTGTGTCCTTTCTGGATTTTGGAGACAATATTGGATTTGTAATCATTTCTAGATGAGTCAAGTTGAATTATTATAAAAACTCAAAGAGTCTAGTTGAATCGAGTCTTTAATTCTACCTGACTCAACTGGATATCGAGATGAGTGAAGTTGTAGTTGGTTGTTGCTGCTAGTTCTTGTTGGATCTTTGGAGGGATGTGTGGCTGATGATGGCTGGCTGTGGCAATGTATGGGGCCAGATTTTGAATAGAAGTGACATGAGATTGGTCGAGTGGTTAATGTCATTGAGAAGTTTCTGAGAAGTGTTTCAATTGATTTCTTGTTCCACATTGTTAATTAATGTGGGACCCATCATAGTATGGTAACCCAACCCTCCAGTGAATAGGCCACCACAAGCCCCACATGCAGATTCCTTGCCATTCACTTCTGCAATATTTATTAAAGAAAAAATGAGTTGGTGGGCATATGTGAGGTTAGAAAGGGTCTCCATGCCTAACAAACATGGCTCATAGTAGTTTGATCACTTGATCAAGAATCCAATTACAAGATTGTGCGAGTGTATTTGTGCTCACACGTGCCGAATCTGCACAAATGCAAGATCCATGTGGTTCATCAGGTAGCCCCCACATGTAGACGTCGTCCTCAAAATAAGGTGAAATCTTTGGGTCACAGGCAATGAAAAATGGATGAAAAAATGGATGAATTAAATTAGTGATCATTGGTCCACATGCAACATAGACATGGGGCCCATCAGATGAGTGGGTCTGGCTATTTTTCAGGAATTGCATCGAAATGGATCAGTCATGTGCGAGCCAGTGGGACACATTCTTGCTAGTTAGCCCCATTTGCAGTCATCCATAATTAATGTTTTTAATAGCTCTGTATGGTTACATGACTGTGATAGGTTGCAGATTTGAATGGGCAAACGACTTTGTCTTGCTTAAGCCATCAAAAGAAATTATTTGTTCTTTTCTCATTTCTCGCATCTTTCTTATTGCAGTAGAATTATCTAAAAGTCCCTTCCAACTGCACAACAAATACTATTTTAAATCCAAAAATCAACAACCATCATTCCACTGCTTTGTTATCCACTGCAGAGGGTGGAAATTAAGAAAATCGGACTGCCCTTCAAGCACGCAATAGCCTCCTACTGGTTGCAGCACTTCAAGCATGCAATTGCTTCTTACTAGTCGCATTAAACACCGCATTCTGGTTTCTCATTTGCCATAATAGCAACGATGATCCTACTACCATTAGGAGAAACATGGCAAGCAACATAATCCTTTGAAGAAAGAAGGGCAAAGAATTGCGTGAATCATGCACCTAAGTAAAATGATTTTATAAAGAAAACCCTAAACATTGAAGTTTTGTTCTTTGTTCTTATCTTTTTCCATTTCTATAGGGGAGAATTTTCCCTAATTTTGAGTAATGTTTTTCCAAAAGTACACCCCTCAGATCGCAAAGAATAAATAAGGGTGATTTCCAACAATGGATGGTGTGATGTGGCTTTGTAATGAATGGGTGGTAGATGATGGAGATGATTCCTTTTATGTTTTGACCAACGATGCTTGGGGTGCTATTAATGGATGGTTTGATTGTAGAAAAGGTGGTTGTGTTTCTCTGTCTGGATTGTGGTCATGTGTGCGTGTCATTTGTATTAGCCACTCCAGGATATGCCAAAGATTGTAGCTGTTCCAAGCTCTTATCCCAAGTTCCACATGATGCGTAGGCTGTCATGGAGTTGAGAAATGTTAGGATCCCGGGGTTGCTGATATATTAAAGCTATGGCTCTTTTGCCGTCTCCGTTGTAGGTTTCTAAAGATCTTGAGGGTTTGTGATGACTTTTGTATGTTGCTTGGTTTGTGTTGGAAAAGTGTGTCTATTTTCTTTGTCATGCTTACATTGTCTTTGATAAACTGGGTACCTTGATTGGTGTGGCTCTGTTTGGTGACTGGATTCGGTTTTTGTCATTACACTCTATTTTCTTGTAATTTATTTGTTTTGTGCTGTACAGTGGAGCTATATATATATATATATATATATATATATATATATATATATATATATATTATTAATGCTCACACAACTAGTTAGACATTACATTTTCGTCCAACTAGCTATCCTAAAGCTATCCGTTTAATTAGGAAAAAAATTACCTCTTAATTAATGTAAGTAAATGCTTCCACCACATACTAATTTTATTTTATGATGTAAAAGGAGCAATGTCTTGGGTGGGCCCATCGTGGTCCTAATGTAAAATCAACTCCTACCATTAGGTATGTCACCCCATGTTAGATTAAGATCTCAAAATTTATCTCCATCTGCAGTTCAAGTGGACCACCCAATTGGAAACAAGTGTACATGGAAGGGTTAACCGTCCAAACTATTTCTCTAGTGTGACTCACATGAATCATGTATGGACCTCATTTTTGGGAACCGGACTTAATTTTGGTGTTACATCTAATGGTTGGAATGGATTTTACAGTTTCGTCATGATGAACCTTGTAAAAATCAAGAATGGATGTCTCTTTCCTAATTGTTCTCATTGGTGTGGCCTATCTAAATCATATGTTTTCCTGATTTTTGGATCGAGCCTATCACTGGATTACACATCTAATGGTCAGAGTGGATCTCATGTACATATCAAAGTGGGCCCATAAAAAATCAGGAGTGGGAGTGCATCTGCTACTTGTTCCCAAAACGCCGCTAGGTGTAATTTAAGGTGGTAATAAATGCTGATAATAAGGAGAGAAGTGGCGTAATTCAAGCCGTTTGGATGATTGGAACATATTGCTCCTGAGGGACCGTTTCGATGCAAGCAAAGTTGTGTTGGCACAAGCTACCTAGGACATGCTTTCTTTTTATAGGCCATCTTTGTCTTGGAAGGTCAGATTGTCTGCAATAAGCAATCGATAGCAGTGAGACCACTCTGGGTCTCTGTTGGATGGTTAGATGGTCTGCATCATTAGTGCTTTTTAATTTTGAGGATGGAGATTGAAGTGGCGTAATCCATATATCGTATTTGCAAATGTTTGATCATTGTGTGCTAATGCATAAGACTCATTCACTTTGATTATATGGATAGATATTTTATTTCAATGAATGTTGACTTCATTTTCTTCTCATATGATTTTTTCAGCTTTCTGGTATGTAGAAATTGTACTGATGCCACCATCATGTGATGAAATGAGGATTGACTTTGTATTGTCATTTGTCATCTCTAGTGATGCACTAAATCAGTACTCACATGGAATGTATCATCTAATACATGCTAACATGTCTTCATTTTTTATTTTTCGTAGAAAGGTATTCATATATAATCCTGTTGATAAATTGTGCTATTTCACAGATAGCCAAGATGACGATGAGATACCAAATGTGAATTCCCTGTTATTTGATTTGGATATGCTAAGAGCTGCAACAGATAACTTTCTCGATGCAAATAAACTTGGGGAAGGCGGATTTAGTCCTGTTTACAAGGTAATACATAGAATGTCTTCAAAGTCATCCCATTTTCTTTCTTGAACATTGTTGCTATTGATAGAATTAGGGACTACATTGTGGAAATTGAGGAGATGGATTCGAGAATGTTGTAAAGTATACCAGATCGATGATGGGTAGATGTGCGACAGTGGTGGATGACAAACCTAAGACAGATCTGAGAGATAAACAAAAGAGATTTAAGGTTAAGGATTGGAGGCATTGGTGATATCATGATAGAATTAGAGACTACGTGTTGGAAACTTTAGGTGTATTTCATTATGAACAATCCATTATATGTACAAGGAGAGAAACTTCAGAGAGAGGCAATATTTTAAAACTAAATAATTCAAACTATCTAAATCTACACATTGTACATGTCTCTATCCTCTTAATGACTACCGTTTTTGCGGTGGTGTGTTTTGATTCATCATTGAATTAAATTACAATTTTTATTCTACACCAGTACATGTCTCTATCCTCTAACATTTCTTTGGTTTTTGGGGTGTGCTTTGATTCATCATTGAATTAAATTACAATTTTATTTTAATAAAGTGGCCATCACCAGATTGTAACATGTTGAGGGTCTATACTCCATAGTACAATCTTGATTGGGTTATTTTCAAGTAAGACTTGAAAGGAATTTAAATGCGTTTGAAGGCTACTATGATACACCACTAACATTTGCGGTTCCACTTGAGATTTGATTCACTTGTTCATCAAAACATGACCTTTTATTATAAAGCATGCACTTGCCTTAACATGGTTTTTAAGTTGTCTATAAATTAATTTCTGTAAGGAAAGCTATCCGACCGCCAAGAAATAGCGGTGAAAAGGCTTTCAAGAAGATCCTTTCAGGGATTAGAAGAGAGCTAAAAAATGAAGTAGGATTGGTGGCAAAACTTCAGCACAAGAACCTAGTAAAATTTGTTTGGTTGCTGCTTAGAAGGGGAAGAGATGATGCTTGTTTATTTCTATTTGCCTAATACCAACCTTGATACCTTTCTATTTGGTTGCTGCTTAAAAGGGGAAGGCCATTTGGTTGCTGTTTATAAATATTTTGGATATTATTTGACTAAATCTTTATCTTGAATTATTTAGTAGTTTTGCTTGACTAATCTAGTGATTTATTTCAGCTTTTCATCTTCTTATGCGTGACAGAAGGTACACATATTTCTATTATGATTAGTTTTGATTTTTTCTTTGCTTACGCGTAAAATGTTCTGATTTAAATATTAAGAACTACGTAGTGGCTTGATCCCAATCTTCCACATTGGGTACGTAGGTAGCCGTTCATACTAGACTGTATCGGTGCAGCCACGATTTTTTTTTCGCCTTCTCGTAGTGTGGATGCATTTTCATCAGGACTACTTGGCAATAAGAGTGAGGTGTATGTAAGTTCTCGAAACCTTTAATTAATCTTGAATCATTTATATCTTTATCGCTTCATTTATATGCTGTCGTTAGGGTCAACTTGTAACTCCTCAGAACCTGCTCTGCCGTAAGACATTACGGTGCATGACGGTTCCTAGCAGGTTAAGTTGCAAATTATTATTAAGAGTTGGTTGGATATATTTTTTGTAAATGTTGTTAATAGTTGGATGGATGATGAATGTATTTGTGAATGCAAATGAAAATAAAAAACTTATGATATATATATATATATATATATATGTATGTATGTATATATGTTATCAATGGAGGATGCCTTGTTTAGGGGGACATGAAATTTTGTAGCTTATGGTATGGTGCCCCAATATTGGTTGTATGTTACTAGTATGTAGTAGATAATACTAGGATCAATAGTAAACATTTTTGTTTTGAGTGGAAGATCGAGTAAAAGAACTTGGAAGAGGCACTTTTTATGCCTTTCAGCTTCAAACTGGATACCTTTTGGATAAACCAAACATCCATTCACCACTAGTTCCTCCAATACATGGTACAATGGGGATGGGATAATGTTGGTTGCTCCTTTGACATCTCCTGATTATCCGACCTTAGAATCGCTTTCGACAAGAATGGCTCAGCTTTCGACAAGAGTCCCTAATGTCGGTTGCTTTGACCTTTGGATGCTCGTCTTCCTCCTCTTCCTCATTGAATGAGTATGCAACATCCTTAACTAACTTGGAGCTGATTGAAGTCACAACTTCTGCAGCTTTTTCATTGATAATAATGGTATTTGCAAGCAACAGCGAGAACATCTTAGTCTTTGGATTGTTGGTTTCTGATTGCAAGTTCTGGAACCCAAGAGATACATTAAAAACCATTCCAGGCTTCAACACCCGATCATTCTTGGCATTTTAACTCAATCCCGACTCACGGAAATCGAGACCGATTCCGTTCTGCTGACTTTGTAAGATGAGAGGCAAATTCAGAGCATCCTCTCTACCACCGAGACTCCGCTTGGTAAACAAAGACCGACCTTATTCCCGGCCTTCAATGCACCTATCGCTGCCTCATGGGCCTTGAGGAGAACCTCATAAGCCTTACTCTGCGTTGCATTTGCATCAATGAGAAATGTTCGGCAATGTTTGAGCAAGAGTTGTCGTAGCGCTATCCGATTGCACATATGATCACACTTGTCGAGTCATAGTAGAGATCCTCATCATTGCTTGATGCACTCGGCTTGAGATCATATTCACCCCACTCTGGAAAATTGGGGGTAACAGATGTCAACATTCTCCGCTTTTAGTTTGACTTTGACTTTCTTTGGATCAAGTATGGCCTTCTCTGTGTCATCCATCGTGATGAATGAGAAACCTTCTTCTCCTCATCATTGATCTTCTCGAGCTTTGGGACATCAAAGTGTTTCATCACAGATGAAGTTAAGTACGCAGCCTTCTTCACGTTTGTAAGCTCAGTGCCATCCTTGCCAGTCTTATTCACGTTTGTAAGCAGCCTTCTCGAGCTTAAGCTTTTGGAGTAAATGGTTGTTTGACAAATATGCCATGCACATTATTATGTAATTATCATTAAGAGAGTTGAATTGGCAAAACAAATGAAAAGAAACTCCATACAAAGGCTTATGGGCTGCCTTCGAGATATGACCCTATTTGTTTTAATTTGTCTTGAATCCTTGAACAACCAACATATCCACAAAGTTTCAGCTACTCGCTAGAGGTGTTTGTGATCTCTATTTTATAACAGGTTTTTATTTTCCCTGTAAGTTTGTATGCTCAGAGGAGCCTTCATAGATATCGCCCACCAAAATGACATTTGAAGGACCTTCCCTCAAGAATGGAAATCTTATTACACCTCATCACTGATTCAAATACCATCTAAATGCCTCAACCTGCATGTTTAGTGTGTCACGCCTGGAGACACTTGAATAATAATAGAATGCTGTATTTGAGTGCTGAACGATAACACTTTACCTTGGTAGTGAAGGATTTTGTTGTTTTAATAAAATGAGCCTAAACATGTAGAATATCTTTTAGTAGAGTGGGAAGAGATCTATAAGGCGAAAGATCAGGCGGGTGCAGAGTTAATGACATCCTTAAAGTATGAACACTGCCTTGCTGTTTGGCTGTTGAGATTTGTGGTTGAGGGTAACCTATGGCAGTAGGGTTGACAATAATATTGGAATGTCTCTCATAGTATACCAAATGCATTATAGTAAGTTCACATGGCAATACTACGACGATATGGCATACTTCAAACTACATTTTAAACCTTGGCAAAAAGTGATTGCACGTTAAGTATCGGGTCCATTAAGGTTTTGGTTTACCAAGTCTTTGTTTCAATACACAGTTGGGTCTATGGAAGGCGATGTTTAGTGGGGAACAACAAATTTAAGAAGGGATTGTCATTGGTTTAGATAATGTATCCATGGTGTGGTTTGGGAGGATGTTTAGTGTGGTGATAGTTCTCTCTAGTGCCTACACTAGTTAGTTCCAAGTGGCAAGGGAGAAAGAGGCTCTAGTTTCTTAGTGCTGCAATGTTCTTGGTGACCAAGTGATATGGGGCCCAAATTACCTAAATACATGTTACGTTTGTTTCAAATTCCTCCCCATGTTCCTTGAAAATTCAAAGTTCATGATCCTCTGAAAACTATTTGCATGGGAAAAAAGAGCTTTGCTAAGCCCACATGCATGTTCAAGTCATCTAATGCACATGCCACCACATATTCTAGCAAGGCGAACAAGTGGAATGTCCAAGCCATCCATCATGATGAGATTCCCTATCCCAAGAATGAGGTCAGTCCACTAGTCAGGTGGGCCACAATCAACTGAAAGAATGTATGGTTGTGAAAAAAAAAAAAACAAAGTTTTCTAATCTGCTTGGCTTATTTCTACTATCATGGCACACCAACTGAATGGACCACCTTTATCTTTGGGCTCTACATAGTGAACTCCACCTAGTGGATGGCTTGGATGTTTCACTGGCCTACCATACTAGCATATACAGTGGGTGGTACATTAGCTGATTTGTAGACACGTGTGGGCTTAGCAAAACTCCATACATACATATATAGATTTACACTAGAATTGCTCTTTGCTGATACGTTATTGTCCACCCAGCAGATAACCTCAAGTATATCCGCTGATAAATAACAAAATAGCAAGTGTTGTCTACTTGATGAGTGGATGGGGCTGAATTTTACACAAGGTGATCCTCAAAGTGGGGTTAACCAATTAGACAGGTTGGATGTTGCACACAAATGCATTTTGAAAGTTATATCTACTAGCAGAGAGTAGCCTATCGTCCAACCATACATAAATATGTATGTACATATGTACAGACATAAAAACATACAGTTGGTAACTTTTCAATATCTTCCAACCGGTTGGGTATGAGCATGAGCCTTGTCGATCTGGACCGAGTCACAATCGTGAGCGAGTTTCTCTTTGCTAGGTGTCTCACTGAGTGGCATTTCAGTTGAATCACAGAGTTTAGAACTATATTCTAATTAAGCATCCAAGAAAGGAGCCCTTCCTGAAGCATAATTCCAACGTATCTATTTTCTATTGTTCTGATATTTTATTCAATTATATCCATTCTCACTCTAAAGTTTTATTTCTTAACCATATGCATCATATATGCGAGATGATATCCTAACCATATGTACAAAGCAGTCCAATTGGGAATGGACCTCTAAAAAAGAAGATCAAGTGGTTGGACAATCTTGTTTAACCAGTTTTGTATAAATGGACACTAAAGACAGGCTACCAATGGCTCATCTTGAATGAAAAGTTCATTGATAAGACGGTCGGGAATGGGTAGGATTGTCCAGAAAAGGCAATTTTTTTTTTTTTTTGGTTTGTGGCCAAATAATGGTAAGAGTGCATTGGGATGAATGGTCTGAAACAAGTCCATCCCTGCATATGATTCTAATCGTATGATACATTTGTGTATGTATTTATGAATATAACTATATGATGGTTGAATGGATGGATGAGGGAATCAAAGATTTTTTTTGGGTCTGATTTCATGGACCAAATGGTAATAGAGATGCAATTTCATAAATGAAAGCAGTTACAAGCACTGACAAGTTGTTGCAATCTGTTTTCAAAGAAAAAAAAACTTATTAGTAAAGATACCAAGCAGCCTCTTTGTATAATTGTAATTAAGGGGTTAAAATGATACTATCTTGTGCAGAAACTGACATGTAGATATTTTCTGAAATAAACGGAGTTCTAGACATTTGGTAAACTATACGAATAGTTTTAAGTCTAAAACAGAGTTTTGCTAACTGTAGGTAGACCTTGTTGAAAGGCCAGGCCAAAAGTCTAATTGAATGATCTAATGAGTAAATTCAGTTAGAAGTATTAGACTATCAAACAGCCTCCAAAAGGAGTCAGATCTGGACAGATTGAATTTAATGATATGTTCTGCTTTCTCAATTGTTTGTTTTTTATCCTTTGTTCTGATGTAATGTTAATTTTCAGACGAGGGTGGATGGTCTTTCAGCAAGTAAGACAAAGACATTTTCTCGTTATCTTGGAAGTAAGATCCAGGTTGTCACTTAATCATTTGTTGTTATTGGTTCTTCTCCCCTTCGTATTTTTGCATGTAACTTATTTTGGGCTTCAACAAGACCCATTTCAACATTTTTATCCCATCATTGGAAAACTGAGCAGATCTTTGTGTTCTCATATTTTGTGCCTTAGATGGTGTCTATTTCTTGTTGTTGTAGACTTTCTTTCACAAAGAACAAGTTACATGCATATCCGGCTGATTAGATTTTTTTTTTTTTTTCTGCACGTTTCGGGGTTAATTTATGAAGTCTTCCCTGTAATCTTGCGTGGTTTATGTGACACCAGAATTATTAGACCAGGAAAATTCTGTAGTTGTCAAGATGGATATGCAGTTAAGTCATCATTAAAAGCTGAAGACCGAGTTCTTTATCCACTCGAGAAAAGCTTCTTTCTACCCAAGCCTCCTACTCTCATTTCCCATGAGGAGGTATATCTCCCTAAAATTACTATCATTCCTATGCAAATTAACTCTTTTGATGTGCATGGTGAGCGTGCCTGTTTGTGGATGTGCATATGAGACATGCCATCCTATTTAGAGAGTGGTGTGGTCCGTTCTTAATTCATTCCCTATCCAGATTGAATATGTCAAGTTCGAGAGGCTTGTAGATTCTAAGAGATTGAGCATATGTCATGGGGGTTATCTTTCTGCTTTATACTCAGGTTTGCCCATTCAATTGAGTAGTATTTGATAGGGAGCTAATTTATTTTAGTTTTTCTGTGTAGGTTGTACTTTAGAAAAACAAATTGGATCAATTTTGTGAAGGTTGTGGTGCCTGAAGGCCAGATACTGTGTAAACATTATACCAGGGTTTGTATTTCATACCTTAACTAGAGTACTTCAAATATAACTTTCGAGTACAACAATTTAGTTTTTATTGCTATTTTGAATTGTATTCTTGATAACGTCTATTGTTCATGATTTCATATTGCATTGTCATTACAATTATTGAAATCAAAGAAATATTGTGGCATATGCAAGAAGATTTGGCATCATTATGATGGTGGTAGTTGGGTGAGACCTTATGATCTCTACACTGATTTTGATTCTTTCCTTCTCACAAAAAATAATAATAATAATAAAATTATTCATGACACTGTTACTTGGTCTCGTTCAATAAAAATAGGTACGTTGTGATTCATGTAAAGTTTGGGTTCATGCGGAGTGTGACAAAATTTACACCAAAGTTTTCAAGGTTTGACCTTATGTAATCCTGATTTGCTCTCATGTTCATAAAAATGCACAATGTTTATAAATCACATCCTCTCAATGTTTATCTCTCTGAAATTGTGAAAGACTGTTTACTGACTGAGTTTTTCATATGTGAATGCAGACCCCCAAATGAATGGGAAGCAGATCTCCCAATCTTGCCTTGTAGCAGGAACTGTGGGGTCCACTATGATGCATGTGTTTTATACACCCGTCCATCCCTTTTGCCAGCTCATTTTCGAGCATAAGCCCTAAAATGAAGCAGATCCAGAGTTCATGTGGACTGCAAACAAGGTGATTAAATTGTTTGGCATTTCATGCTTGAGACCTTTAACTGTTTGCAAATTTCACATTTCAGATAAGACATGATAGTTGTTATCTTATTACTGGTTCATGTTGAAGGCTATATCTTGTTATTATTTTACAGAAATTACAAACCTATAATTTGAGAATATTAGGTTTGTAACACTTCATCCGATAGAGTATATACAGGATTAAATCATCCCTATAATAGTTTGAGATTCTTATGAGGCTTGACCATTTGCTTATGCAGCTAATCACTTGCTGCATAACTTGTAGCTTCTCACTTTCTCCGTACCCTGAGGGAGAGACTCCATTCATAGGATCCTGTTTGGTTAAGTCATCAACCTACAACAAGCTTGACTTCCTTATGAATATGGGAAGCAAATAATAAACAAGGTTGATAATAACATCAAAGGTACATCAAAACTTCCATGGCCTTGTTCATTGTTGCATGCAGTCAGTCCTATGGAATAAAAGCCAACTTCAATTTCCTACTTCCATCAGCTTGAGGACACAAACATGTTTAACAAACATTTTTATCTTTGCAATTATAGTTACACAGCTGAACATTGAGTTGTGTTTTTTTTTTTTTTAAAAAAAAAAACTATCGTTCCGCTTTGTTTAGACCATGCCCTATTTGCTCTTCACAGTGGAAAAGGGTTGAAAATTATGAACTTTGGAGCAAGCCAATGACAGACTAATGGTGTTGAAGATGCTCTTCAGGCTGCTGATGATGATGCTGTAGATCCACATCTTGAACAGATTAAAGGCCCGTTTGATTTTCTAATTACACCGGTAAATACACGAAATTACCATATTATTACTTACTACGCCTGTTAGAAAGTCGCCAGGAATTACGTTTTGAAAATCGGGCCATTCAAACATTGTTATTACTGATTTAAATATGTGGGCCCCACCATGATATATATGAGTTATCCACACCATCCATCCTTTTAAAAAATACATTTTAAGGCATGAGCCCAAAAATGAGGAAAATCAAGAGCTCAAGTGGACCATGACTTAGGAAACAATGACAATTAAAATGTCAATGGTTGAAAGTTGTTTTCTCCTTAGGGCCCACAAGTGATGTTTATTTGTCATCCAACCCGTTAATAAGGTCACAGTTATCTATTAAGTGGAAACAAAAATATCAGTGTGATCCAAAACTCCTGGGTCTTCAAGATGCTTTCAATGGTAGGAGTTCAATTCCCATTGTTTACAAGCGTGTGTGGTCCACTTGATCTTTGGATCTGCCTCTTTTTTGGCTCATGCCCTAAAATGAGTTGGCTAAAGGGATGGACGGTGTGGATAATACACCAACATCAAGGTGGGCTCCACTATTTAACTTTTTTCCATCGGTGACGTGAAGAGTGCTATAAATGAAAGGTGGCGGTCAAATTACCTTGGAAATCCAACGGTAACACAGGAGGTAAATAATTATTACGCATTTACTTGGAATTACTTCGTAGTTGGAAAATCAAACAGCCCTAAAAACGAAGCTGGTGGTGAGGAAAGCGATGAAGAGGTACTCTTAGTCGTCGGTGATCACTGTATCATTTTATCCCATAAGAAATATGGGTACTTAATGATAGCCTTCATGGATTCATTATTTTCAGGATGAAGATTTTGTTGTGGAGAAGGATCTTTGGAGGCTCTCCTACTGATGATTCTCGGGAGATGAAGAATCGATGCTAGTGAAAAACGGTGATGACAAAGAAGTAAACTCCATCAACTCGCTTGTTTTTACTACTTGTTTCAATAGAAGTTGGGTAACTAGAAAGTTCTGATACTTGATTTTGACATGGCAATTTATGTAATCGCCATTGCTGTTTTAGAATGTTTTGGTGCTTTTGATTACATACTATAGCTTTTGCATCAATGTCTGGCCATGAAAGTTAATACTTCTCTCTTTTCTTCCCATTTGAAGCCTCTCAAGAAGGAAGCTAAGAAAGAAATAAATTTGCTCCTAAGGCATCTTCTTCTAAGAGGAAATCCAAGGATGGAGATGAAGATGGTTCAAAGAAGAGAAAACCAAAGAAGAAGAAAGGATCCTAATGCACCAAAGAGAGCAATGTCTGCTTTCATGTTCTTCTCATAAGCCGAAAGAGATGCAAGAAGGAAGCTAAGAAAGAAGCAGCTGCTCCTAAGGCATCTTCTTCTAAGAGGAAATCCAAGGATGGAGATGAAGATGGTTCAAAGAAGAGAAAACCAAAGAAGAAGAAAGGATCCTAATGCACCAAAGAGAGCAATGTCTGCTTTCATGTTCTTCTCATAAGCCGAAAGAGATGCAAGTTGTTTTTGGTATGCCATGCTGGTTTTTGCTTCTTGTTACCTTTAAAAGTTGAGTCCTACGATGCGTTTGGGTGCATGTTCACAGTTTCCAAAGCAGAAAGGCATGCTGCTACCAAAATCTGGTTAAAGTAGCACGCCAAAACGTGCCCACATTTCTGCCCTGCTCACATCCAAACCACATTTTGAAGAATCTCAGCCAAAATGTCTATGTTACCCAAGGGTGGTGAGTATTGAGTATGGCAAGTTAAAGAGTTTGTAGGATATGAGTACCTAAAGGGCTGTTTGTTTTACAAATATGTAACATAAATATGTAATGATTATCTAAATCTATTTTTTTAAAGACCAGAATACCCCCATTTTCATGTGCAGGTCTCTATTAGATCCCACCTCATATGTAGTGGTGGTGACTACATCTGTGACTGTTAATCTATATGCCTTCACTGTTTTTGAAGTTTTCCATTGAGGCGGATTGCGTTCAGAACATTCTATCTGACCCCATCATGAGACAGGTATGCTTTTAGGAGTTTTTATGGTGGTCATGGTTGTGGCATTATCTGTGAATACTGCAAAAACTCACTGTTTTATGTTGGTTATCATTGGTCATGGCATCATCTATCATTTTTCTGATGATGCCATCTCTTCTATGTAGGAGTGATTGACCCCTCGTGCATTTTGGAACAACTTGAGGCTCAAATTGCAAAGGTGAAAGAAGCTTTTAGCAGGAAAGAGATTCTATAGAAGGTTGAAAGTTGGTACTCACAAACCATGCTAAGCAACAAATAGCAGCTCCAAAGGTGCCTCATCCCCTTCAGTGTGTTTCGTTTATTCCAACCATTTCTGTAAGATGATGCAGCCAATTTATTGTCTATGTTGTACTAACATGCCTATGCTTGTTTCAGTACGGTTTCTACCCTACAAACCAATGATCACAGGACCCTACTTTGCTTATTTGATGTTATTTAACAAATGAACATTTAATATCATGTCCAAAACAGCAACCTCAAAGAACAGCTTTCAACCATACTGGCTATGACCACTGGTTTGTGAGAATTTCAAGACAATAAACTAGCAGTAACAAGCCAGAGAGCCAGATTTAGTATCTTAATTGATTCCGTTAGTATTAATAGACCGTTAACTGTTTGATTGGTATCATGTTGATTATTTTGTCTTGATGAATGTTAAATGGGTGAAACATGATTACGATATTATTAAACAATCCTGTGAATTATTTTTTGAACGACTATCAGGTGTTAAGATTCATAAAAAAATACAAATGAACCTGACAATTTTTTTTAATTCGCAGCTATTTTAGCGACGGACCAAATCCGTCGCTAATTTCTGAACTGACAACGGACGACGGATTTGAGGTCCGTCGTTCTCTTCATATTAGCGACGGATTATTTATTTTTGCGACGGATCTTATCCGTCGCTACTGTGCGACGGACCTTATCCGTCGCAGATTAAACGACGGATTTTATTCGTCGAAAACAAAAAACGACCTAGTAAACAGCGACGGACCAGGCGACGGACGAAATCCGTCGTTTATTTGGTTTTACGACGGATTTGGTCCGTCGTAAATTAGCGATTTTGGCGTAGTGTATACACACACACACACTTGTGTGTGTCTCATTAACATAATAATCATATAATATTGGTAGGAACATAATGAACATATATATCATATTCTTAGAAATCACAAAAGGGTCCAAAGACGCTTAAGCCAACTATCTTTAATTTTTTTCATATTACCCTGTAGCTACCAAAAGTGAGGAATCAATTTATGACATCTGTTACTCAAGACCTCCTTTTGAAGTAAGGAGTCAATTTATTTTTTTAATAGCATGATAAGAATAGTTTCTATATATGAGACATCTTACAAATCCTTCCTATATAATATTAAATTATGAAAAGTCTTTTGGACACCATG
Organism: Magnolia changhungtana; assembly: GCA_030180095.1. Lineage (NCBI taxonomy): Eukaryota > Viridiplantae > Streptophyta > Magnoliopsida > Magnoliales > Magnoliaceae > Magnolia > Magnolia changhungtana. The sequence continues at coordinate 15,475,865 of JASAUF010000676.1, forward strand.
AAACTCCTACAAGTCTCTCTCTCTCTCTCTCTCTCTCTCTCTCTCTATATATATATATATATATATATATACATACACGTGCGTTCCTTCTATTAGCCCATGATTTTCCTATTCGGAGATCGCGGAAGCACACATAGATGAATCAAGTGGAGTAATTCAATCACACCAAGCAAGCAAAACGAAAACACAACGGATTTAACGTGAAAAAACCCTTACGAGAAAAAAAACCATGGCATAAAGTGACAGAAAGCACTATGAAAGTATAAAAATACACGAGAAAAAAGATTATCCGATCTGAACAACCTTGGATCAATCCCCAAGCTACACCCTTGAAACTCTTAAAATGAATATGAAAGCTCTAGATACTTCCCAAACCCGATTACAACCAAATATATAGCCTTTGGAAGAGTCACAATTGTAATAAAAAATAAATCCCGCAAATTTGCAAATCTGCATAACTTTGCGATCACTACCAAAAAATCGAGCAAAGGCTATGGAAGTTGAAAGCATTTAGTTATGGATTTAATCCGTAGCTAAATCCTAGCTGATCTGTAGCTAAAGCGTAACTCCTCACCTAAACGGTATTAAACATAGATGGTGCTTATGGGGCTCGATGGGGTCATCTAAACCGGCCATTAATTATGATATATAATTTTAGTAGATGATCTCAAAAATTATATAAATTAAATGTCTAAGTGGACCACACTAAAAGAAATAATAAAAATTAAATATCTACTGTTAATATGTTGTGTGGCGGGTGCGTGTGTTAAAAAAAAAAAAACAAAAAAACAAAAAGAAAAAGCACATAAATGGACTGTCCAACACACATTGTAAGGGCACCCATGATTCATCCATCAATATTTGGAGATGTACATAAGGTTTGAATCAATTTCCATGTTGAGTGTACATTGGGAATTAAGTGAATAGTCGTCTTAGGATGAATATTGCATCTATCCAGTAATAAAAGATGCCACAGGGATTAATGGATAGCATTTTTCAATATAGACATTCGACAATGATGGTTGAGATGATGGCACTGAGATATTGTACATTTTGGATAGACGTGTCTCAAATAAAATCATCCAAATGGTGCTGTAACGATTGTTTGGATCATGAACTGAGAGTTATGCTAATATCATAATTAGAGCTTTGCTACAGCCACATAAGTGTACAAGTCAGGATGTCAGCATAGGGGAGTACTGATGCAATATATCTAAGCCATTTATAAGAGGGGTATTGCTTGTGATTGTAATTGAATGAATAAATGATTATGCAGGTGATAATTGAATGAATGAATGATTATGCAGGTGGTAATTGAATCAATGAATGATTGTAATTGAATGAATGAATGATTATGCAGGTTGATAATTGAATGAATGAATGATTGTAATTGAATGAATGAATGATTATGAAGGTGGTAATTGAATGAATGAATGATTATACAGGTGGTAATTGAATGAATGAATGAATGATTATAATTTTTTTTTTTTTAATATTGGCTATAGTTACGGATATTAACCGTAGCTATTATAAAATTCGAGATATTGCTACAGATCCAACACTACTTTTAGCTACCAATAATATCCGTAGCTGTAGGTTTTTTTGGCTACAGAAATATTTGCTACGGATTAATCTGTAGCTATTTTAACCTATTGCTACGGATTAGATCTGTAGCCATAGGTTTTAGACCTATTGTTTCGGCACCTACGACGACGGTCGTGCCATGGACGTGCTACGGATTTAATCCGTAGCGATAGGTCTATGGCTACGGATTAAATCCGTAGCCTTTGCCCATTTTTTTGGTAGTGGATGTGCTCGATGACACCTTCGATGGGACTTCGATTGCATCGATCTTTGATTTCATTGAACCCACTTCGATGTCATCGGAATAACACTAAAACGATCAAGAGACAAAACATGGACATCGGATTTTCTTCGATTACATCGAGCCATCTTCGATGTCATCGAACCCACTTCGTGGCATCAAAATAACACCCAATTAGTCCAATAATCAATTGGAGAAAATCTAGCCAAAAGTGTTGTGTTGCAATGAAAATGGAGGTCGAAAATGGAGATCAAGGCAGTAATAGCAGACACGATGTAAATCGATCGGGTAGGAGCAAGTACTAGGGCGTTAGCGATCAACGAATGGACGACCGTTCGGCCAAAACGCCACAACAAGGAGGAATGGAGCCTCTTCGTGGGGAACCTAGCATTTGAAATCTCTGAAGACGATTTGAGGAAGAGATTCGGCTAGTTCGGGGATATCACGGACATTTACATTTCACTCGCAGCGCCTTTAGGAAGGAAAAGGGGATATGCTTTCGTGAGATTTCGTCGGAAGAGTGAGGCCCTTTAGACAAAGGAAATGCTTAATGATAGATTCCTAGGTCGATGCAGAATGTATGTCAACAACGCCTCTCAAAGAACCACCCCCATCTCCACCCCTGCCCAGAGACAGGAACCCAAACCTGCCAGCAACAATCTCTTGCAAGACAGACAGCTCCGCCAAACTTCCAACTGCCCAACAGGGGTGAGGGGACCCTACTCCCAATCCACCCTTTCCATCTACTACTAGATCTTTTGTGGATGCCCTCCACCCACCCAAACCACCCCTAGTATCCAACTCCATTATTGTTCCAAAGTGGATATCAGACCGAGGAAAGGCAATTCTGAGCTACACGCTAGTGGGAGAGGTTCACAAACATATCGATGCAACGAAGGAGTTATACAAAGTTCTCCAATCTTCTCCTTTCAGTAACAAACAGGTCCAGATATTTTGAACTTCATATATTCTCAAATTCAATTCGAGAGAAGATGCAAACGCCTTCTCTTCAGACTGACCTCTTAAGCTCAAAATGTCTCTTAGAAACACCTGCACTTGGAGTCCTACCATGTCCATCTCTGGTAAAGGAACATGGATTCGAATTGAGGGAGTACCCATTCATGCATGGAGCGAACACACCATTGGCCAAATCACAGAGGAAATGGGTAATGTTATTGAAATGGATAGACAGTCGATTGACGGCATAAATTGTTGGTATGCAAGGGCCAAGATCAATCTTCATCAAGACAATCCTCCCATTAAAAGGATCAACCTCCTGGTCAAGGGGAGATCTTTTCTGGTTACAATATTCGTCGACTTCTACCCCCACCTTGACTTGGAGGTATCGACTCACGTGGCCTCACTAGCCAACACGAGAGAAGGAACAAAATAATGGGTCACAAGGGCATTCTCTAGTATGCAGCAGGGCAGAACACATGATGCTGGAAAACATTTGGTAGCTGATAAAAGTCAACAAAAGAGCCAACAGGAACGCCTCCAACCTGTTTGTCAAAATGACGACGCTCAGACATATCCAAATACTGAGGATCTCCAAATCATCAGGTTCAACTCCTATCTGACCCCTCAAGCCAACAATGACATTTCCTCCCCCATCCAAATCCAACACTAAACTCTCGTACCTCCTCAGCCACTCTCTTTTGCGTTGAATGATGAAAACAGGATTGCCTGTACAACCCCTCCCTTAGACCTGCTATCAGGTAGGCCATCGATAAGCAAAAATGTTATGTCATCTAATTCTAACGTGCAGGTTTCAACTCACAATCACAATCAGGAGTCTCAGCTCATTCCTCCAACTCCAGCCCCTGGATCAGGCACTCTACGGAAATCCTGGATGCCTGGGAGAAATGGCTCTCGAGAGTCAAAGAGCTGTTCTAAGAGAGCCCAGTGAGACCGCTAAACTTTTGCGCCCCTGTTCCGATTACCATTATTACAGACTGCTCTCAAACTCCAAGTAGGGACCTTCTGAATGTCACGGAAGGTTCAACGGCAGGACGAAGCCAAAGAAAAGACGTGGAGACCTCGGAGTTGGATGGTGAGAACTCTTATCAGTTAAGATAGAAAGTGGTAAAAATCTCGAATGATGATCTTAACCTTTGGGTCAATATCTAGGGTTCAAATTGCTTGCTGGATAGGTCCACCTCCGGTTCTAGCATGATTTCATTACAGGACGAGCTAACAAAAATTAAGAAGAAGATTAGGAAAAATCCCCAGAATCTTAACCTCATCAACAGGAAAAGTCTGAGGTTGAAGAACAAACACAAACGAGCTGAGAATAGGGGCTGGGTTACTAATGATTAGTATCATGTCCTAGAATGTGCGGGGGGTAGGTAATGTGCAGACTACCCGACATTTGAGAAAGCTTATCAGAAAGCACCACATTGAGATCCTTCTACTGTAGGAACCGATGATCCGGGATGCTAGGAAAGTAGTAATTGCCGCAAAACTAGGTTTCGCCAACCAGATTTCTGATGAAGCGATTCAAAGCAAAATCTGGATCCTCGTTAAGAGTCACATCCAAATCCATACAATTCGATCCTCCTCTCAATGCATCACCATTCAAGTTAAGTCGGACATTTCTTCCCTATCGGCAATTATCACCACCGTCTGCGTTAACTACTCTAGAAACCTTAGGAGTCAGCTGTGGGATGAGCTCAAGGACATGTCCAGAACACTAGGGGTCCTTGGCTGGTGTGTGGTGATTTCAACACCACTACATCTCCCGACGATCACCTTAGTGGACCTATCCAAATGTCGGGGTCAATGTCCAATTTCCAAGAGGCTATTAATGACACCGGCCTGATAAATGCAGGGTATTTAGGCTCCCCTTTTACTTGGTGTAACAATCGGGCTGGCAGTAGCCGTTGATGGGCCAGATTAGACAGAATGTTCGTGAACGCGGAGTGGATAGCTGCAGTCCCCCATTTCAAGGTTGATCACCTCACGAGAGCCTTCTTAGACCACTCCCCTATTCTCCTCAACATCAATGGTGAGTCCACTAATTTCCCTCACTTGTTCAAATTTTAGAGGATGTGAACTACACACGATGGCTTCATGCAAGTGATTAAAGACAGTTGGTCCACTGAACCTACAGCCTCTCCCATGTTCAAGCTTTATATCAAATTGAAAATCCTAAAGGAGAGGTTGAAGGTGTGGAACAAGGATGTCTTTGGTGATATTTTCAGGAATGTACAATAGGCTGAAAATGAGGTCAATAGAGCTGAGCTTCATCTCCTTAACTCATAAAGTCAAGAAAACCTCATCTAGCTCACTCTAGCCCATGCAAAACTAAAGAAGGCTTATTTGCAAGAAAAAATTTTCTGGAAACAAAAATCCAGGATCTCGTGGCTCGATGAAGGGGACAGAAACACAAAATTCTTTCACAATTCTGTCTTGGATAAGTACAGGCGTGCTTCCATCAACCAGCTCAAGAAATCTACAGGGGAAGCTATTACCAGCATAAAAGACATAGGCAAAGAGGCAATTAAGTATTTCCAGGAGCTATTCTCGTCGGATGGAAACCACCTCTAGAGCCATATCCTCAACAACATCCCGAGATTGGTGGATGATCGTATGAATGAGTTCCTCTCGAGACCTCCGACTATGGCTGAGGTCAAGGCGGTTGCCTTTGCTATCCCGGTTGATAGTGCCCCCCGGCCTGATGGTTTTGGAGGGGCCTTAATTCTACTCTTCATGCTGGGAAGTCATTAGAGAAGATATTCTTCTTGTGAACAAAGATTTCCTCCGGGGAGGCCCGATCCCCAAAGCGTTTCAGTGTACCCTTCTTTGCCTCATCCCCAAGAAAAATAATCCGGAATATGTGCAAGATTTCAGACTGATAAGCTTATGTAATTGCATTATGAAAATCTTCTCCAAGTTGTTGGCATCTAGGTTGGCTCACATTCTACCAATGCTCATCTCCAAAGAGCAAGACGCTTTTATCAAAGGAAGATCCATCACAGATAACATTTCCTTGGCTAGAGAAATGGCCCACGAGATTGACCGCAAGGTATTTGGTGGCAACCTCATCATTAAATTGGACATGGAGAAAGCTTATGATAGAATGGAATGGGACTTTAATCATCTGTTGCAGAAATTTAGTTTTAGCGCTCCTTGTATATCTCAGCTTCAACGATGTTGACAAAATATCAGCTTCTCTATTCTCATCAATGAGAGGAGCTTCAGGTTTTTCCAGAGCACGAGAACCCCTTCGTCAGGGAGACCCTATCTCTCCGTTCATTTTCATCCTTACGGCTGAGGCTTTCAGTAGAGGCGTCGCCTCTCTATTTGCGTTAAGAAGCGATCAACCTTTCCACCTTCCCAATTATTGCCCCATCATTATGCATCTGTTTTTCGTTGATGATGCAATTGTTTTCCTTAATGGCAGGCTAGCTAATGTGAAAATCCTTCTCAGCTTCATTCATGACTATGAAAGCTCTTCAGGCCAAAAGGTCAACGCAGCCAAAAACTACCTTCATTGCTCCAAAGAAAATCTCTAGGAGAAAAGCTCAGCGTCTTGCCAACATATCAAGCTTCTCCCAAGGCTTCTTCCCCACGTCATATCTGGGCATTCCCCTTGCCAAGGGTAAAGTCAAGAGGCCGATGCTGCAGCAACTGGTTCAGACGCTTACTAGCAAGATTGATGGATGGAAAGCTAAACTTCTCAATCCAGCTGCCAGATTGGTATTGAATAGACACGTTCTCTCAAGTATTCCTATTCACATCTTGTCAGCATTGAACATTCCTAAAGTAGTTGTTAAATCTATCAACCGATCATTTGCTAACTTTTTTTCGGGTGCATCTGATCATGGAAATAAGAGGCACTGGATCAGTTGGGATAAAATCTGCGTCCCTTTCCATGAAGGAGTTTGGGTATTCGAAAAATTAGGGACGTTATGTGTGCTCTCCGAGTCAAAATGGCTTGAAACCTCATTAAAGGTTCGTCGCTTTGGGCCAATTATTTTTCGGCAGAATACCTGTGGAAATTCTTGTCTCACTATGGTAGGTCGGGTTCTTGCGCTTCCCCCACATGAAAGGAAATCGCCAAGGTGTTGCCCTTCACTCTTCGCCATTCCAGATGGCTCATTGGACCGGGTAACCTTAGCTTCTGGTTCCACAATTGGTTAGGAAACGGGATTCTGGTTGGAGTCGTTATCTCGCATATCCCTCCTCAGTTATTGCGATCCTCAGTCAGTGACTTCCATCCAGTTTCAGGCAGATGGAATTTATTGGACATTCATGAATTGATTTCTCCCTCAGGGATGCGGACCCTGCAGGCCTCAACAGTTGCATTTTCCAACCGCCCGGACAAACTCATTTGGGACTTAACTTCTTCCGGTAGCTTCTCAGTTAAATAAGTGTAGATGGGCATCAGGCAGCAACTTCCACGGATCCCTTGGTCCTCTTCAATCTGGAATAGATTCCTTCCTCCTAAACTGGCAATCTTCGCCTGGAAATCAATTTGCAAAGCGGTCCCTGTTAATGCTTCAATCCAGAAAACTGGAATTTCGATTGCCTCTAAATGCCAGTGCTGCTGGCCTACTCCACATCTGAGTTCGACGCGTATTCCTGACATTCCTACTGACCTCCCTCCTCTCCATCCCCAGGTTCACTCCCTTCAGTTATCGGCCAGCGTCCCCCCTGCTTATCACATCGTCAGCAACCAGCTATCTGATTCCGTTTCTATCAGCGCCCATGGTGCGGTGGAGACATTGGATCATCTTTTCTGCCAAGGTAATATTGCTTGTCGTGTCTGGGAATTCTTAAACACTCTCTTCGATATTCCTTTTATTCAAGATCAGTCTATCCTTCCCAGATTCTCAATTTGGATGTCATCTGCTGGCCTTAGATCCTACTTTGCCATTCTTAAGGGCCTCCTCCCTAGCTTAGTCATTTGGAAGCTTTGGCTTAGTGGAAATGATGCAAGATTTGAGGCGCGCTGTATGTCAGCCAGCAAGATCTTCTCCAAAGTTTCTCATTGGCATCGTGAAATTGGCCCCTCAATTTCGATCTCGGACAATCCATCCATGGCTGAGTCCGCTCTCCTCAACTCCCTTTTAATTTGCGATCCGACACTTCCTCCCCATCCCAAACCGTTTATCGTGAGATGGACCAAACCCCCATTGGATTGGTTGAAACTTAATGTTGATGGTTCTTCACGAGGCAATCCAGGTGTTAGCAGCGGAGGAGGAGTGTGCCGGGATCACTTCGGTAACCTCATTTTTGCCTTCCACAGGTTTTATGGAATTGCCTCAAACACGATGGCTGAAGCCTGGGTGATGCTTGACGGGTTAAACATCTGCTCTAGCATGGGTCTCGCTAACATTGTGGTGGAGTCCGATTCCAAGCTCATTGTCGCAGCGGCTGAGGACTTCTCTTCTTCTATTCCTTGGAAAATCTGGTATATCACGAGGAATATTCAGGCCAAAATTCAAAGCCTGAATCTGTCCTTCTCTCATATTTTTCATGAAGGTAATGCCGTAGATGATGCCCTTGCGAGACTGGCTAGTGATGGGTACTCGAATAGTACTTTCAGAAGTCGAGCCTCACTTCCTAGGCACGTTTAAGGTGAGCTTGTTCTAAACCATACGGGCTTGGGCTCTGTTAGATCTCCTTGACTGTTCCTTCCCTGGACTTTTTTGTGGGGAAGGCTTACTAGTGGTCCCGTCGTTGGTCCTTATGGGACCCCCTTACGAGTCCTTTTCTCTGTTTTGTGTGTATTCACGATAGGTGTGGTCCTCTCCCTTTTTGTAGGGACCCACCTGAAAGACAGTAAATTTTGTTAATTAATGAAATTCTCAGTTTAAAAAATAAAATAAAATTGGAGAAAATATGGACAATTTTGGTGACATTGAGTTGACTTCGATGGCATCGAAGCTTCTCTACTTATTGGCATTGAACTTGTCATCGACAGATTATTGAATTTACATATTTAAGACATCTATTCAACAATCTCCACTATGTCTTCAATCATCAATATTGTAGTTTCTTGTCATCTTCTTTTATCTTTGCTTCACATCATAGCTTCATCAACGCTACTTGTGCACACTCTATCTTGCTTCTATGTCATCACCAAGCCCAGAGAAGTCGCACAGAACTTAAACTTCTCTATAGGAACTACCTTGGTGAGCATGTCCGTCGGATTCATGCTAGTGTGAATCTTTTCTAGAGTCACACTTCCTTCCTTAATCACCTGTCAGATAAAATAGTGATGAACATCAATGTGTTTAGTACGTGAGTGATAATAGAAATTTTAGTTAAATTGATAGCGCTCTTGTTGTCATAATTAACCAACACGACCTCCTACTGAAGCCCTAATTGATTTATCATGACTTTTAACCAAACACCTTCTTTGAATGCATCTATCACTATCATATACTCTGCTTCAGTTGTGAAAAGAGCTAGCATAGTGTTCACTCCCCAAGTATAGGGTTGTGATGTAGTAATAAACTCGGTAAGACCGAGGTCGAATCCCAAGGGACTGTAACTTGTACGTTATTTGAAACTAAGTAGAAATAGAACTAGAATGAGATGAAATCTAAATCGATTGTAACTTGAAGAATAATGATGAAATATTAATCTAAAACTTAGGAAAAATAAGAGAAGGGAAACTAGGGATTCAGAGGATCCACTTGTAGAGATCAGGGAGATCTTATGCCTGTATTATAAATCAGGAAAATTAACTGAACTGCCATTGATATAGGTTTCAAGAGATGAAAGGTGTATGAATTAGAATAGATTCCATCACCAAACTATGCCCAGGAGACAAAGCAAACAACAGAATTAAACTAATTACCAACCAATCAATATATGAAGGTTAGGAAGGGTACCGACATCCAACCATGCCCAGGAGACGATGGTGAACAACAGGGCTTCCTGACGTCATAAACATAAAGAGGAAAAGAACATGCTCAAAGCCATTGCAAACCCATTGTAATTTCAGTCACAACAGATCATTAAAGATTGAAAACATTCCCTTAATAAAAACCCAAATCAACATCAATTCAGTCTAAACAAAGGCACAAGCAAGGAGGCCTCCCATCACGCTACAAGCTTCACCTCTTAGCCCTAGCTAAGAGGTTTAGCCAACCATGAAAGGCTAGATCTCTTAGACAAAACAAAATAAAAATAAAAAAATAAACTCCATGTTTCTCTCTCTCTCTCTGCTTCCACGTCCAAGCCCAAGCCTCTAGCCAAGCTGCTCCAGATACCCCTCATCTCTCGATTCTCGTTCTTTTATATTCAGAGAAGTCGGTTAGCTTCAGCGCTTCCTGGAGTCGAAGAACTAACTCTATTTACGCAGCGTCTCATGCACATCTTTACGCTAATGATTTGTGGGCCCACAGATCGGGATTCTCTGAGAAATCCATTCCGTCCATTGGGTGTAGCTCGAGAAACCAGTCAGGAATGTCGTGGATGGCTTAAATTCAGTGTGGCCAATCAAGATTTTCCTTGGTGCCGTCCATTCTATGCTCAACTGATAGGAAGTTGTACCCGCTACTTCTTGACAAGAATTTCATCTAGGTCCTGCTCAGGCGGACTGTGAGAATCTGTTGGACGGTCTGGATGAAGCTGATGGGTCAAGATGGTGGCCCACAGGTTCGTCCGCAGCCCAATTGCGTAACAGAGCTTCCGCAACGTCTGTTGTCGTGGTTGTTGAGGCTATGATCGACACCAGCTAGGAAATCTAGTGCGTCCATTAGATTAGTCTCAAAATTTTGATTGGAGATGACTTTCTTTCGCTCAGATCTGGTGTGTCCCACCGGTTATTTCTTGCTGCCGTCCATTCTTCGTTCAATCGTCTGAAACCCGACCTCCATTGTTTTCTACAATTCAATCACCTAGGTCCTGTTTATATGGACCGTGTAAGACTTATGGACGGTTTGGATTTGATCTTTGAATGAGAGGTGGGCCCCATTGCATGAAGTCGGCGTCGGCTGAAAGAGACGCTGAGCGTCTTCTTTGTTCAGCAGAAAAACGTCGGTCAGTAGGCGCTGACCGACTTTGGACATCTTGGTGCGATGCGGGAATGCATCGCATCGTGTACACGCACCCCCACTAGTGGAGTCTATTGTGACGTTTAATAGAAATCCGCTCCGACCATTCATATTGTCAGCTTATTCCAAACGTTGAGTTCAAAGTTGAAGCATATCCAGATCTCAGGTGCGCCTAGAATCATGATTCTGAGGGCTGATCTGTCCGTTAGGCCACTTTCATGGGGATCCACCAGCTGAAATTTGACGTGTACGGTTAATATAGGGCGTTCAGGCCACGTATGAAGTCTCGTATCAATCGGATGGCGGGAACCCTGTGATCTTGCATTCTGGACGTCCTTCGGGCCACTTGAGCTTCAGTTTCTTGATTTCCTTGGATCTCGGGCGTCGATCTTGGTCCCCTGGGGTCCGTCCCTTGCCTTGGTGTCCTCAGATTATTAAATCCATGCTTTTTAGTGACTTTTTACCGTTCATGCTCTCAAATACCCCCTGTATCACAAACACAGTTAAAACCGGGCGTTAAACAATATTGTGCTCGTAAATCCAGGTAATAAATGGGGTCTGATATGCAATATTTGACCCTCAACACAACCCCCAACCAGCATTTTGCTAGTCCCGAGCAAAATATGCGAAAATTAAGTTGAGAATTACGAGACAATTCTTGTGAAGCTGAGTGATATTTTGAAAAACAATCCAGATATGAGAAATCTTAAGATTCATGAATGTTGATTATCAATTTCTCCTGGCCTCTCATGCATGGTGAATTTCATAATCAAGTTCAAATATTAATTCATAAACTAGAATAATTTCAAACATTGAGTTCCATGGGTGTATAGTGAAATCTCAGCTTACCATCATTAAGAGATTCAATTCTTTATTTCAGGATTTCATTGCTAATCAACAAGAGAATTCATGATAACCAAAACTTGCCTCATAGATCATTTTTTTATTCATTTTTTTTTAAAGGTAACGTCCAGAAGGGGAGTCCAATCCTCACCTATAGGGAGCAAACCTGTGGTGAAGATCGTACCCTAAACCTTTTTCTGATATCATCCATGAGGAATTAAATCCACACCTATAGGGAGCAAACCTATGGTGAAGATTATTCGACTTACTTTGATGGCCAAATCTTTTAGGCTGGTTTCTTTTATGCTCAGTGATTACCAAATTAATCATTCAATATCAAACTGAACCTCGATGTGTAAGTGAGATGTGGTATGTGAAATCATGACTCAATCAATGTTTACAACTTCTAATCATGGATTAACAATTCAAACTTAACTGTGAAATCTACAAATAACTGAATCCAAAAGTCATGAATCACCAACATTACATATCTTAAAATTCTAAATCCAGGATATCTGTCAACATCACTTTGAATTCACTAGAAAGTCCAGAAAAAATTTAAAATTTTCACAATTTTTTTGCTCAAGACGAAGAAAACACTGATTAGGTAACCTAATCTCCCACCCCCAACCTAAAATCTACATTGTCCTCAATGTAAAAGATATGAGCATGGAATGCACATGGGACAACGAAAGTAAAAGAGAAGTGATGGGAAGATAATACCTGAATGATGAATCGTGAGAGACTTTCCAAGAGATCTCAACATGAGAGCAGGTGAGCATGAGAGAGAAAGCAACACAAAAATAACAAGAAATAAAATCCTACCTATACCACTTTTGCAGGTGCTCTCGATTGCATTTAGTGCATGCAACAAGCCTTTAAACCCCTAGGTTGCCCCTAGTGGACGAGTTGTAGTCTCGTGAGGTTTTGCAGTAATGTTACCCACAAACATTAAACTAACTAGGAAACTGAAATAAATGGAAATGCTGGGTTGCCTCCCAGGAGCGCTAAGTTTAACGTCTTCAGCCAGACAAATAAAGCAACTACCCTAGTCCTATGCAAGCGATAAACCTACCTATACCTCCATCAGACTAGGAGATTAGTCCTGGTAAACAGGATCAGTCAGAGGCATGGACATGTCCTCTGAATTAAATTTCTCGACAAATGGCTTTAGACGATGTCCATTTACTTTAAACTCCTTGCCATTGTCGGGATCTCTTATCTCGACGGCCCCATGAGGATAAGCAGTAACAACAATGTAAGGGTCGGTCCAACGAGATTGAAGCTTACCCCGAAAGAGATGTAATCGAGAATTATACAAAAGGACTTTCCGGCCTGGCGTGAATGATTTTCGTAGAATATGTTGGTCATGAAACGCCTTCATCCTGTCCTTGTAAATTCTCGTATGCGTCGTTCCGGATTTCTTCAAGTTCATTCAACTGAAGTTTGCGTAGCGAGCCAGCGTTGTTCAAATTGAAATTTAGATTTTTGATTGCTCAGTAGGCTCTATGTTCCAACTCCACAGGCAAGTGGCAAGCCTTCCCATAGATAAGTCTAAAGGGAGACATTTCAATAGGGGTTTTAAAAGCAGTACGGTAAGCCCATAAGGCATCGGTCAATCGAATTGACCAATCCTTACGGTCAGGGTTAACCGTTTTCTCCAAAATGTGTTTGATCTCCTTATTAGAAATCTCAGCTTGCCCACTTGTTTGTGGGTGGTATGGGGTGCTCACCTTATGAGAGATACCGTATTTCTTCATTAAACTCTCGAATGGCCTATTACAAAAGTGTGAGCCCCCATCACTAATAATGGCTCGAGGCGTTCCAAATCGGGAAAGGATGTTTTCTTTTAGGAATTTAATGACCGTGTGATGGTCATTATTCCGACACGGAATCACTTCGACCCATTTAGTGACATAGTCTACAGCAAACAAAATATATAAATTCTCAAAAGATTGGGGGAATGGTCCCATGAAATCGATGCCCCAGCAATCAAATGCCTCTATGATAAGAATGAGATTCAAGGGCATCATATTTCGACGGGACAATGCTCCCAATTTCTGACAACGCTCACAAGCTTTGCAAAACTCATGAGTGTCCCCGAACATAGTGGGCCAATAGAAGCCACATGCATGAATCTTGGCCGTGGTCTTTTTTGCAAAAGTGACCACCACAGCCCGTGAGTGACAGAAGGAGATGACACTCTGATGTTCATCGTCTGGCACACATCTCCTCAAGATTTGGTCTGGGCAATATTTAAACAAGTATGGATCATCCCAGAAGAATTTGCGTACCTCGGTGAAAAATTTCTTCTTATCTTGCGCAGTCCAATGTGTTGGTATAGAACCTGTAGCAAGATAATTAGCAATATCAGCGAACCAAGGTGAATGGGAGACTCTGAACAGCTGTTCATCAGGGAACATGTCATTGATATGGGTCGCCTCGAGGGAATCAGAGGTATTAAGGCGAGAAAGGTGATTGGGCACTACGTTCTCTACTCTCTTTTTATCTTTTATTTCTAAATCAAATTCTTGGAGTAGAAGGATCCATCGTATCAGGCGGGGCTTAGAATCATTCTTGGAAAGAAGATACTTCAGTGCCGCATGATCTGTATAGATAATGATCTTGGATCCGATCAAGTAGGACCTAAATTTGTCCAAGGCGAACACCACGGCTAAAAGTTCCTTTTCCGTAGTCGAGTAGTTCACTTAGGCAGGATTTAAAGTCCTACTCGCATAATGGATGACGTAAGGCCTCTTATCTTTTCTCTGGCCTAGAACCGCTCCAAGAGCATAATCAAAAACGTCGCACATAAGCTCAAAAGGAAGGCTCCAGTCGGGTGACTGCATGATGGGTGCAGTGGTTAACATGCTTTTAAGCTTGGTGAAAGCTTCCTGGCATTGCTCAGTCCACTCGTATGGAACATCCTTTTGAAGAAGATTACATAAAGGACGAGAGAGGAGACTAAAGTCCTTTATGAATCGCCTGTAAAATCCTGCGTGACCTAAGAAGGATCGCACGTCCCTGATGTTCTTGGGTGGAGGCAGGTTAGAGATAAGATCGATTTTTGCCTTATCTACCTCAATTCCCTTGGATGAGATGATATGTCCAAGGACAATTCCTTTATGAACCATGAAATGACACTTCTCCCAATTAAGTACCAAGTTCTTTTCTTCACATCTTTTCAGCACACATTTAAGACTTTCCAAGCACTTGCTGAAAGATGAACCATAGACAGAGAAATCGTCCATGAAGACCTCTAGATATTGCCCCACCATATCAGAAAAGATACTCAACATGCATCGCTGAAAGGTGGCAGGGGCATTACATAATCCAAATGGCATCCTTCGGTAAGCAAAGGTGCCATAGGGACATGTAAATGTGGTCTTTTCTTGGTCCTCAGGGGCGATTTCAATCTGATTGTAGCCCGAATACCCGTCAAGGAAACAGTAATAGGAATGACCAGCTAGCCTTTTCAAGATTTGATCGATGAAGGGCAGAGGAAAGTGATCCTTCCTTGTGACGGTATTCAATTTTCTGTAGTCAATGCACATTCTCCAACCAGTAGTGACTCTGGTTGGCATGAGTTCATTATTAGCATTGGCTACGATGGTGATTCCGGACTTCTTAGGAACCACCTGAGTTGGACTCACCCATTGACTATCAGATATAGGATATATGATACCCACATCCAATAGTTTGAGAACTTCGGCTTTAACCACTTCCTTCATGTTTGGATTTAGCCTACGTTGTGGTTGCCGAGCGGTTTTCGCATTTTCCTCAAGATATATGTGGTGAGTACAAATCGAGGGGTCGATTCCCTTGAGGTCCGCGATCGTCCATCCTAGGGCTCCTTTATGCTCAATGAGAGTAGATATGAGCATACTCTCATGTTCTTTCTCCAGGTGGGCAGAGATCACCACCGGGTATGTCTCATCTTGACCTAAATAGGCATATTTCAAATCAGAGGGCAAAGGTTTTAGGTCAAGCTTCGGTGCCTTGAGGTTAGACGGTAGAGGCACTACATCGGTTGTGGCAATTCTTCAAATTGTGCCCTCCACCTAGGTTAACTTCACCGGCACCGTGCAAGATCAAGCAAGGCATACGTCTCCCTAATCATATCATCATCAAACTCATGGGAGTGGGCCAAGCACGTCTCTAGAGGATCAGAGGATAAGGTAAGGGGTGTCCTATCTTCCACGAAAGTATCGATCATGTTAATGTCGTGGACATCTCATCATCCTCTGCGTTGCTGCCGTTATTGAAAAAGATGTTTGACTCCAATGTCAAATTTCCAAAAGACATAGTCATGACACCATTCCTGCAATTGATGATTGCATTTGACGTGGCAAGGAATGGTCGACCAAGAATGACGAGAATCTGAGTGCTCATGTTGTTGATGGGTTCGGTGTCCAGGATGATAAAATCTACAGGGTAGTAAAATCTATCGACTTGGACTAACACATCCTCAATAATTCCTCTTGGTACACGAACAGTTCGATCGGCAAGTTGTAGTGTGGTTAGGGTAGGTTTTAACTCACCCAATCCTAACTGTTTGTATACCGAGTAGGGGATTAGATTGACGCTTGCTCCCAAGTCAAGAAGTGCATGATCAATTCGATGGTTCCTGATTACACATGATATGGTTGGGCTACCGGGATCCTTGAATTTCTGCGGCACGTCTTGCTTCAGGATGGCACTCACTTTCTCAGTTAAGAAGATCTTCTTTTGAATGCTTTGCCGTCTTTTGGTCGTACATAGGTCTTTCAAAAATTTTGCATATAGAGGAACCTGTTTTATAACATCAAGTAGAGGAATGTTGACTTTCACTTGTTTCAACACCTCCAGAATATCCTGAGAGTTAGAAAGACGTTTTGGTGCAACCAACCGTTGGGGGAACGGAGCAACTGGCTTTTCTAGAAGTTCCGGTTCTAAATTTTGTGGGACATCACGAGATCCATCATTATTGTCCTCTTCTGGTTCTTGAGCCTTTTCGGGCCTAACCGGAAGGGTTTTATCAATGATCTTCCCACTCCTAAGAGTGGTGATGGATTTAGCGTGTCCCATTTAATTTGAAGAGCTGGGATCATTTATCTCGTATTGCGGTTTAGGATTGGGGAGCGGTTGTGCAGGAAGCATCCCCTTTTCTATAACCGTCATACGTGAATCTATTTTTTGCATAAAGTCTCAGTAAGTCCACGCACCGCTGAGTCAGCTCTTGTATGAAATTTTGAACCGGTTCTTCTTGAGGTTTCCCCTGATTTGGATTTTGATTGAAGAAACTTTGAGGGGTAGCAGTTTGTCCATTCCTCCAACTAAAATTTGGATGATTTCTCCAACCAGGATTGTATGTATTGGAGGTAGATCCATTGAAAGGTCTTTGATAGTTATTTACGGCATTAGCTTACTCATTCAACACTCCTCGAAAGGCAGATATGGTAGGACAATTTTCAGTTGTGTGAATGTTGCAATCACAGATGCCGCAAACAATTTCATTAACCTTATCCTTCTTTCCTTCCATGGCCTCGACTCTTCGCATGAGATTAGTCACTTTAAAATTTTCCTTGTTCCTCTTCTTTCAGGAGATATACTCCACCTTTCTCCTTAGATTGAGTTGGCCTAGGCGTGGTGTTTGATTTTGGGTAATGGTCCCATGATTGTGCATTCTCGGCAAGTTTATCGAGGTAATCCCATACCTCATCGACTTCTTTATTCATGAATTCTCCATTACACATTGTCTCGACCAGTTGGCGCATGGAAGATGTCAGTCCATCATAGAAAAAATTTGTAATGCGCCACATTTCAAAACCGTGTTGTGGGCATGAACTGACAAGATCCTTGAACCTTTCCCAACATTGGTAGAATGTTTCATCTTCCTTTTGGGCAAAGTTCATGATTGCTTTTCTGAGGGTAATTGTTTTATGGTGTGGGAAAAATTTCTTTATGAATTCCCTCTGCAAATCATTCCATGTGCCAATGGATCTAGGACGCAGTGAATGTAACCACGTCTTAGCCTTCTCTTTCAAAGAAAAAGGAAAGAGTTTCAGCCTGATTGTATCCTCGGATACATTGGGAAAGTATAAGGTGGCTATGATCTCATCGAACTCTTTCAAATGTAAGTATGGACCTTCTGATTCAAGCCCATGGAATTTAGGAAGGAGTTGGATAACTCCTGGCTTGATGTCCATCTGTCCTGTGTTTTCAGGAAAAATTATGAATGAGGGCGTACTCAGCCCCGCCGGTTGTAAATAATCCCGTAAAGTACGAGGCGAGGGTGCTTGAAGCACCTCATTCTCATCCATATGTTGAGGTAGTGCTTGAGGTTGATTTGCAGCCATAACCTCAATTAACTAAGGAAAATTCGAGCGGTGTCTAGTCCTGCGATGGACAGTCAACCCCTCAACTAATCCTCCTTCAGTCAAGAGACGTCGAGTGTCGTCACGGGCCCACTTGGGCATGAAACACTCGCAGCCCTCAATCAAATTCTAAACCTAATCCTAAGAAAGAAAATGAAAATCTAGAAAGAAAGAGAGGGTTGGGAGGAAGTTACCAAATTGGAGTCCCTAAGCTAAAGACCTGCAAAATAAAATAAAATAAGTTAGTTTCAAAATAGAAGAAATTTCTAAAGCAAATCAAATCTAAAGAGTTAGAAAATCTAGCAAATCAGAAAGAGTTTACCAAATTAGAAGTTCTATCTTAACAACTTACAGAATAAGAAATATGTTAGTTCTTATGAATTAAATAAAAAATAAAATTAAAATTAGTAAAATCCTAATCTTAAACTAACTCTAAATCCAATTAATTTTAGAAAATCGTAGCCGTCAGTCCCCGGCAACGGCGCCAAAAACTTGTTCACTCCCCAAGTATAGGGTTGTGATGTAGTAATAAACTCGGTAAGACCGAGGTCGAATCCCAAGGGACTGTAACTTGTACATTATTTGAAAGTAAGTAGAAATAGAACTAGAATGAGATGAAATCTAAATCGATTGTAACTTGAAGAATAATGATGAAATATTAATCTAAAACTTAGGAAAAATCAGAGAAGGGAAACTAGGGATTCAGAGGATCCACTTGTAGAGATCAGGGAGATCTTATGCCTGTATTATAAATCAGGAAAATTAACTGAACTGCCATTGATATAGGTTTCAAGAGATGAAAGGTGTATGAATTAGAATGGATTCCATCACCAAACTATGCCCAAGAGACAAAGCAAACAACAGAATTAAACTAATTACCAACCAATCAATGTATGAAGGTTAGTAAGGGTACCGACATCCAACCATGCCCAGGAGACGATGGTGAACAACAGGGCTTCCTGACGTCATAAACATAAAGAGGAAAAGAACATGCTCAAAGCCATTGCAAACCCATTGTAATTTCAGTCACAACAGACCATTAAAGATTGAAAACATTCCCTTAATAAAAACCCAAATCAACATCAATTCAGTCTAAACAAAGGCACAAGCAAGGAGGCCTCTCATCACGCTACAAGCTTCACCTCTTAGCCCTAGCTAAGAGGTTTAGCCAACCATGAAAGGCTAGATCTCTTAGACAAAACAAAATAAAAATAAAAAAATAAAAACAAAAAAAATAAACTCCCTGTTTCTCTCTCTCTCTGCTTCCACGTCCAAGCTCAAGCCTCCAGCCAAGCTGCTCCAGATACCCCTCATCTCTCGATCCTCGTTCTTTTATATTCAGAGAAGTCGGTTAGCTTCAGCGCTTCCTGGAGTCGGAGAACCAACTCTATTTACGCAGCGTCTCATGCACATCTTTACGCTGATGATTTGTGGGCCCACAGATCGGGATTCTCTGAGAAATCCATTCTGTCCATTGGGTGTAGCTCGAGACACCAGTCAGGAATGTCGTGGATGGCTTGAATTCAGTGTGGCCAATCAAGATTTTCCTTGGTGCCGTCCATTCTATGCTCAACTGATAGGAAGTTGTATCCGCTACTTCTTGACAAGAATTTCATCTAGGTCCTGCTTAGGCGGACTGTGAGAATCTGTTGGACGGTCTGGATGAAGCTGATGGGTCAAGATGGTGGTCCACAGGTTCGTCCGCAGCCCAATTGCGTAACAGAGCTTCCGCAACGTCTGTTGTCATGGTTGTTGAGGCTATGATCGACACCAGCTAGGAAATCTAGTGCGTCCATTAGATTAGTCTCAAAATTTTGATTGGAGATGACTTTCTTTCGCTCAGATCTGGTGTGTCCCACCGGTTATTTCTTGCTGCCGTCCATTCTTCGTTCAATCGTCTGAAACCCGACCTCCATTATTTTCTACAATTTAATCACCTAGGTCCTGTTTATATGGACCGTGTAAGACTTATGGATGGTTTGGATTTGATCTTTGAATGAGAGGTGGGCCCCACTGCATGAAGTCGGCGTCGGCTGAAAGAGACGCTGAGCGTCTTCTTTGTTCAGCAGAAAAACGTCGGTCAGCAGGCGCTGACCGACTTTGGACATCTTGGTGCGATGCGGGAATGCATTGCATCGTGTACACGCACCCCCACTAGTGGAGTCTATTGTGACGTTTAATAGAAATCCGCTCCGACCATTCATATTGTCAGCTTATTTCAAACGTTGAGTTCAAAGTTGAAGCATATCCAGATCTCAGGTGCGCCTAGAATCATGATTCTGAGGGCTGATCTGTCCGTTAGGCCACTTCCATGGGGATCCACCAGCTGAAATTTGACGTGTACGGTTAATATAGGGCGTTCAGGCCACGTATGAAGTCTCGTATCAATCGGATGGAGGGAACCCTGTGATCTTGCATTTTGGACTTCCTTCGGGCCACTTGAGCTTCAGTTTCTTGATTTCCTTGGATCTTGGGCGTCGATCTTGGTCCCCTGGGGTCCGTCCCTTGCCTTGGTGTCCTCAGATTATTAAATCCATGCTTTTTAGTGACTTTTTACCGTTCATGCTCTCAAATACCCCCTGTATCACAAACACAGTTAAAACCGGGCGTTAAACAATATTGTGCTCGTAAATCCAGGTAATAAATGGGGTCCGATATGCAATATTTGACCCTCAACACATAGAGTGAAGCTTCGACATCTAACTAATTGATCTACCCATTAGTACAAATGAGTAACTTACGATTGACTTTCTAGAATCCACACTGCTTGCGTAATCTGAATCCATATACCCAACTAACTTGGCTCATGTTTTCTCAAAAGTTAAGACATGATCTTTCGTACCTCGAATGTATTGAAGTGGCCATCTCACCGCTTACTAGTGTTGCTTGCCAGGGTTTGACATGTATCAGATCACAACACTAACTTTCTATGAAATATTCGGTCTCGTACAGACCATAACTTACATTAAACTGCCCACAACATTCAAATAAGGCACATGAGACATATCTTGTTTTTCCTCATTTGATTTAAGACATTGTTCTAAGGAAAGTTTATAATGAGCCGCATGGGGAACACTCATCGGCTTTGCCTTGTCCATCTTATACTTGATCAATACCTTCTTAAGGTATTCTGCCTGTGATAACCAAAGCCTACTCCTCTTCTCGTCTCTATGAATATCTATGCCGAGAACCCTCTTTACAACCTCCAGATCTTTTATCACGAATGTCCCTGATAACTAAGTCTTCATTGTATCGATTTCAGACATGTTATGACTGACGATCAAAATATCATCAACATACAATACTAGAATGATGAATTTTCCATTACTTAGTATCTTATAATAGACACAGTGATCGTATTCACTCATAGTAAATTTCTGACTTAACCTGAAAGAATTAATTTTTTTATACCACTACTTATGCGATTGTTTCAGGCCGTACGATGATCTCATTAACTTGTAAACCTTATTCTATACTCACTTAACTTCTTAGCTCTTTGGTTGCTTCATGTAGATTTATTTTTCTAATTCCCCATGCAGGAATGTAGTTTTCAAGTCCATCTGTTATAGCTCGAGATCATATTGGGCAACCAGTGCCAACACAAATATGATAGAAACTTGCTTTACAATTGACATGAATATCTCTGTGAAGTTTATTCATTCTCTCTGATACTAACTTTGCTTTGTATATATTATGTCTTTTTGAAGATCCACTTTCATCCAATCACTTTTTGGCCCGTTGGAAGCTCTACTAGCTCTCATGTCTCATTCTTGTACAAGGAGTCCATCTCATCGTCCATAGCTTCCTTCTACATTTATGCATCAGGCTTATTAAGAGCTTCTTGAAGAGTAGATGAATCCCCCTCTAATTGGTCAGTATTACTATGATGCATATGCATTGCATTGGCATTGACATTATACTTTACGTGCTACACGCCTTTCACATATATGATTTCCTTATAACATATTTATCTTGCTTGCATGTAGGACACACTACAAACACGTGTGTACTCACTAGGCTTTTTGCCTAAGCTTCCTATTTTTCATTTTTTTCAGGGCTGGAGTAGCTTGGAAAACTTTGCTTTCTCGATGGATTGCATCTATTTTTTTCTATTTGGCAATGTTGACGTTGTGTACCTTTTGTAAAGCATTGTACTTGTCACCATCAGGATTTCTATTGAAGAGTGTCACTTGGTAATTTGATCATGGATCTTTATGCTCAGGTATTATTATATATGTATAATAAAAAAAAATTCAATAAAAAATCTTCCTTATAGTGCGCCGAACTCGGGACTTGGTTATGAAAGTCGAGTGACGGATTCGGGGCATCATGGAAGCTGTCCGTCCCCGGGTTTTGGGCGTGACACTTGTTTGTCAATATACATAAGTGTTGAGTCTGTCAGTCCAAGTGAGACCTTAGAAGAAGACATCAAGACCAAGCCTCAATAAAAGATGAAGCCCATGATCAAGTTTAAACTAGTAATCCATAGCCTTATCATCCCATAATAAACCCTAGCAGGCATATGACCCCATATAATCCCAACTTATCCTATTAAATGAATTAAAACATCTTCTGGTCAAGTTGGTACATAATACACAAAGAGTATAAATGGAAGAAAGGAACAAAACTTGAAAAATCACAAGTCCTGGTCGAGTGCATCGAACTGCAATCGAGGGAATCTTTAATCCATCGAACGATCGCCCATTCTGTCCATCAATAAAATGAAAGAAATGTTAGAAACCTCGATAGCATCGATCTTTGTTTGATATAATCGAAGTCGTGCTTCGATAACATCGAATTGACTTCGATTACTTCACCGTTGGACATCTTCTAAAGAAATCAGAAAATACTTTAAGTGCTCCTCGATGACATCGAAGCCTCCTCGATGTTATCGATATCATCGAAGTCAATTCGATATAATCGAAACTTGCTCAGTTTTGTCTAGCAAGCTTTTCTAAGAAAATCTATTTTCTTCGAAAATATCGAAGACCATTCGATATTATCAAAAAATTTGAAGGACTTTTCGATAGAATCAAACAAGTGACAAAACTGTCTAGCAACCTTTGTGTATTTTACAAAAGAAAATATCGAAATAATCGAGTGCCCCTCGATGAATCAAAGTGCACATTGATATCATCGAAAGATGCTCGATTAAAAATAGTCAGAATCTATTTTACTCTCAAATGAATATATTGAGTAGAGAGTCAATTTAATCGAAGATGGTTTGATGATATTGAAATTCACATTTCGATAACATCGAACACTCTTCGATGGCATCGAAGATTTCAAAATTCAGCTTGTTTTTTTTTTTTTTAATTATTATTTTTATTTTTACCGTTGGTATATATTTTACTATATAAATACACTAGTGTTACTTTTGGTAAAATGAGCTAGAATCCAAGAGAGTTTGAGCCTGTTATTCTAAGATCTATATACCCTCTTACTCACTCTCTCTTTCCCATTAGAGTTCATCATTCAATCCTTTGCTCAAGCATCAATTCATCATCTTATATGCTTGGATTGGATTATGAACTCTAGCATTCAGTGAAGTTCCAACTAAATATACCTATTTTTAGAACTCCTGAATGCATAGCTCATGATAACTTTCTCTATGTTCATTAAAGATCATATCATATCTATAGAGAAGAACTAAAACCCTAAACTCACAATCTCTGAGCGTTCCTCAAAAGCATCAACAAGCAGGTTGCGGTTCAAAGGGAGCTAAAGACTCTTCATCATCATTAAAGATCTTCATATTGAGCGAGAATGAGACTTATCCACTTATTTGTAAGTACTCAGAGTCTAATGTGTCTGAAGCGCTTTCCTTATGTAGGATTGAAATTCAGAGTTTGAGTATCAAACTTCAGAGTTTGAGTGTCAAACTTTCTAAGTCCTAATTGTAGGCCTCCGACAGGAGAATACACTGTCCTTATATAGGACTTGTGTCCTTGTATAAGACGTATAGCCTTGCATAGGCTGTGCCTTGTGTAGGCTTGGGTTTCCTTATATAGGCTCCTAGTGTTGTGTCCTTAGGTAGGACAAGTTGCCTTGCATAAGCATTTAAGGGAACCTTATGTAGGTCTCTTGTTAAGCTTGGGTTGTGAAGGTTCATGGTTAACCTGATTTAAAACCATTGGATAGTGAAATCCGGTACACTCTAGGAGAGAGTGCATCCATCGGGAGTGGAGTAGGCAAGTAGTGAAACCACTACATATGATTGTGTTTGGGATTGCTTTGAGAACATTTATTTAATTATGCTTATGTTTATCATATGATTACAAGGATGCATGATTATGTATAAGTATTGATAGAAGTCACATCCCACACACAATATACACCATCCTTATAAGTTTTATTTTTACATACAAATCTTATATAAGCCTATGTGAATTAGACCCTCTATTGGCTTGGAAGCCATAGCGTTACTTTGCCTTACTTTCCTTATTTTTAAGTTAGGCATAGTTTGTTATTAATAGATAATAAGTTTTGAAAAAGTTTTATTCACCTCCCTTTAGGACATATAATCATACTTCATACTTCAGTACTAGCGGTTCTACCGCAATTTCATGCACTCCCTGTAGCTAGCGACCTAACTCTGATGAGGAGTCATGTGATATGAAGCCTCTGTGTCCAAGATCCACTCATTCTTACGATCACCATATAAGTGCTCGATCATAGACACTTACAACACATCACCTCCATTTGTTTCTTCATTAGATGTGGCAGTGTTGGCCTCTATGTAAGAAGCCTTTGAGTTCTCTTTCTTCACTTTAGGATTTGTGTAATCCTTCTTCATGTGCCCTGACATTCAACAATTCTAACACTTTAACTTACCATTGCCCTTGCCCTTGGATTTGGAACTCGATCGAGACGATCTCATGTCCGGCTCTAAATTTTAACCCCTCGTAAACAATGCATCAGTGGAGGTCCACATGTTATTGTTTTTCTTTCTCATCGCCTTTCCTTGAAGGGCTGAGATAACGGTATTAACACTAACGGTTGTGTTACCTGTGCATAAGGTGTCTTTAAAAGACTCATACGAAAAAAAAAGTGAATTTAACAAGATACATGCCTGATCTTCTTCATCAACTACTACCTTAACATCCAGCAATTTGCAGATCATTTTGTCAAAACTGCTAATGTGGGCTTCAACATCTCCTCCTTCTGTCATCTTGAAGTTGAATAACTGCAACTTCAAGTGTAGGTAATTTTCAAGGGACTACTTCGCATAAATGTCTCTAACTTGGCTCATAAACTTGTTGTCGTTTTCTCTCTCAAGACATTATAGTGAACCTTATCCGTAACGCACAATTGGATTGAAGATTTTGCTTTCTTATCCAGTTTCTTCTATTCATCATTATCCATAAATTTTGGTCACTTCTCAAGGACCTCATCCAGTCCTTTCTGAATCAATAGACTAGTCATCTTGACCTTTCATAATTCAAAATTAATTTTTTCGGAGTATTTCTCAACATCGAACTTAGGAATAATAGTCATTGTTACTCACTTTTAGATTCAAGCTTGTGCCCCAACGTTATCTCTGATACCACTGGTCAAGGGACTGTGGAAGCACACAGAGATGAATCAAGTGGAGTAATCCAATCACACTAAGCAAGTACAATGCAAAAACAATGAATTTAATGTGGAAAAATTCTCGTGGGAAAAAAACAATGATACAAAGCGACATAAAGCATTATGAAAGAAGAAAATTACAAGAGAAGATATTATCCAATCCAAACAACCTCGAATCAATCCCCAAGCTACACCCTTGAAACCCTTAGAATAAATATGAAATCCCTAGATACCTTCCAATCCCGATTACACCCAAATATATAGTCTTTAGAAGAATCTCAATCGAAATCGGAAGTAAATTCCGCAGATTTGCAAATCTGCATAACTCTGCAATACGGTCGATGTCATCGAACTAAACTTTCGATGTCATTGAACCTACTTCGATGTCATTGCAATAACACCAAAATAATCTAGAGATAAAACATGAAAATCGGAATTTTCTTCAATTGCATCGAGCCATCTTCGATGGCATCAAAATAACACCCAATTAGTCTAGCAACCAACTGGAGAAAATCCAGACAATTTCGATGGCATTGAGCCGACTTCGATGGTATCGAACTTGTCATCGACAGACTGTTGAATTTATATATTTAAGACATCTATTCAACAACTTTTTTACATGTACTTGTATGTGTCTTATACTTTATAGGATTTTATAATTTTTAAGGTTCTGAATAATCTTCTTATGTAAATCATTCGTGGACAAGGTTTGAAGTCAATTAAAAAAAACCATTGTTATACTCAACTCACCACTCGAGAGATTGCGATGTATCAACCTCAACGGTGACTTGAGGAGACAATAGTTGTGAATAAAGAAAAAGAAATAAGTAACATAGTGAACTAATGATAAAAAGATCAAATGACACTTAGTTTATGATATACTAAGATTCAAGAACTTAGCAAGTCATGTTCAAGAACTTAGCAAGTCATAGTGCATACATCCAAGTTACTTGAAAATAGAGCAGGGAGTGTATGAGAAGGGAGATGCAAAAAGTAAAGAAAGCAAAATAGAATGGATGGTCAAATTGTCGTCCGTGTAGTGGAGATTTGAGAAGAGTGAAAGTTACGACAATCATTTTAAGAGAACATGACCATGAATCTTGTGGGTTGTTTTTACTGTTTCTAAATATGGTTCCCTTGCAGGTGCGAATTTTGGCGCACCCAGATCCTCCATCTCCCCTTTGTGGAAACATATTTTGTCGCTTTCCCAAGTTCTCGACAGCCATGTTATTTGGAAGGTTGGACGCGGCTCCATGAACATTTGGTTTGAGAATTGGACAGGGAAGGGCCGGTTGGCGAATTTGATCGATCAACCAATTCCCCATCAGCTGCTCCATTTGTTTGTTAGAGACCTGCTCTCCCCAGATGGTATCGACCCTCGGTCGCCTGCCGCAGAGTTACTCCCAGTGGGGGTGAAGGAGCATATTATTCATGCTAGGCTTTACATCTCGGACCAGCCAAACCGTCGCATCTGGCCCCACGATCGGTCCGGCTATTTTTCCATCAAAACAGGTTGGAAGGTGTACCGAACTGCTCGGTAGGTAGTTGACTGGGCCAAGAATATCTGGCATAAAAAATCCCCAACAATGTCTCCATCTTCCTCTGGAGGCTCTTCCATCGGGCAGTTGCTACGGACGATTGGATCCAATCGTGAGGTATCTCCCATGCCTCCAGGTGTATATGTTGTGACAGCGGGCTGAATTTCTCCCCCCAACCTGAAACGTTAGACCATCTTTTCTATCGAGGGGCTCTAGCGTCCACAATCTGGAACGAGTTCAACGATATTTTCGGTATCTAGTCCACTGCTACATCCTCTATTGCCAGTCTTTTCTCTCTATGGTGGAATCCCGCTCACCCACGTAGAGAATCATCCCTTCTTTGCTGCATTACTCCGGGCCTCATTGTATGGGAGATTTGGAAAGTGAGGAATTCAACTCGGGACTATGGGACAAGACCCACTAGCAGCAGGGTTATTGGCAAGGTTAAATGGCTTCTCGTGAAGCTTCTCCATGGGTCCCAAGCTCTGAATTTGCTCGCCTTCTGCCTCAGATTCGCTCCCTGCCCTCACTTATCTCGTTCCTGTCAGCTCATTAAATGGTCTATACCACCGCAAGGTAAGGTAAAACTAATATTGATGGGGCTGTATCGGGAAACCCTGGCCCGTCTGGCGGTGGCGGCATTTGTAGAAATGCCAATGGAGAACTGGTTTTCACTTTCCACATGGGTTATGGACACGCCTCAAATAACAGAGCGGAACTTCGGGTCCTCCACGATGACCTGCAACTTAGCATTGAGCGGGGGTTGCAAGACGTGCTCATTGAATTAGACTCCTCCTTTGTCGTGGAAGCTTTCAAGGGGCTGTCGAACTTACATTGGAAATGGGATTACTAGATATCACGAATCAAAAATCTTCAAAACAAAGGAAAATTTCTCATATCACAGATTCCCTGTGAAATTAATGGGCCGGCGGATGGCCTCGCTCGATTGGGAGCGGCCAAGCAGAATTTCTTTACGGCGAACACGATGGCTGCTCTCCCTAGGCTGATTAGAGTCCTTTGTTTTCTCGACAAAGTGAGCATTGGTGCGCTAAGGGAATCATAATCCCCTTTCCTTTTCATTTTCTTTCATTGTATAGCCACGTGATAGGCCGTTCGGGCATTCTTTTTGTCAGCCCGTGTGCACCCGAAAGACGGTTCCTCTATTCTTTGTTGTTGATATGAATGGAATCTCAGTTAAAAAAAAGAAAAGAAAAGAAAAAACCGTGACGATGAATCTAAAATTCTAACCTTTCTTTAATAGATTTAAACCATTTAGATTACTGGACACGAGTATGAGCTAGAATAGATGGTCTAGATTATATGAATGGATAGATGAGTCTCATTCCCTCTCTCTCTAACTCTCGCACACACACTCTCTCAATCCTACCCTTTTGTAGAGAAAATGCTGAGTGATGTTGTAGAGAATGTGTGTTATATGAAAAAGGAGGAGTAACGGGTAATTATAGATGCAGTGTTAGCACTTTGGAAATAAGTAAGAATTTTATGGGTAAAAGTGTTGCGTGGCAGGTTGATATTAGTTGAGGGACATATGGTTTCTCATGGTTAATTTAAAAATTGATAAAACTAGTAATATCATCACATTCCAGGAGAAAATGACCCTTTTGTCGTTCCCATGTTAATCCATTTGCTGCCGTGTGGTTGAATCTCTCCCAACAAACCTAGAGATCCTAAATATTTGAGTGCATTCTTTAAAGCGATATTGACAAGTAATAACAACCGGATTGCCGCTGACTTACATTTGCATTTCTTTCACTGGGTGGCCTCTGGTGTTCATTAATGGGCCTTAATTTGCCTAATGATGCCAACAACAATTGGATTGCCTCTCTCTCTCTCTCTCTCTCTCTCTCTCTCTCTCTCTCTCTCTCTCTCTCTCTCTATATATATATATATATATATATATATATAATTGCCTCTCTCTCTCTCTCTCTCTCTCTCTCTCTCTCTCTCTCTCTATATATATATATATATATATATATATATATATATATATATATATATATATATATATACTGGGTTTAAGTGGCTCAGTGGGGTCCCCGTGTTATTTTGGATTAAGTTACAAGGTGGTTTGATGGGTTTGTAGTGAGTGGGTTCCTAATTGCGTTTTTCAAGTTTCTTAGGGTGTGGTTTTCAAGTTGGCTATTAGTTTTCAATATGAAGCGCACGGTGTATCATGGCTAGGGTGTGGTTTTCAAGTTGGCCATTATATAAAATTTGCATTGAACAAATAATTTTTATCATCACCATTTAAACAAGAGTTAAGAACAATGAAAATAAAACTTTCACCTTTTCACATTCATCTCCAAAATCAGAGATGAGGATCATCATTGAAGTGAGAGTATGGATCGATAGCGTATTTACAGTAGCAAAAGCATATGGTTTAAACATGAGTTAAGAACAATTAAAATACAACTTTCACCTTTTCACATTCATCTCCAAAATCAGAGATGAGGATCATCATTGAAGTGAGAGTATGGATCGATAGCTTATTTACAGTAGCAAAAGCATATGGTTCAAATCATTAGATTATCTAAAAAAGCAAGTCCCATTTGGTGGCAAAACACAGATAAATTTAGTCATGACAAAAGAAAAATTCAACTCTCACCCTCATTTTTCTGTTTATACACCGACAAAAATAAACTGCCTTGTTGAACTTTTTGTTTTAAACCCATTTGTTGTGTTACTAAGGGACCGTTTGGATACCACCAAATAAGTAACTTTTTAAACTTATGTAAGTCAATAAGCTACTTTTCTTAATTAAGTTAGCTTAGTTAATCAACTTAAACAAGTAACTTATTACAAAAAAGTAACTTAGTTTGGTAAATTTTGTGTATTTTCTTTTCAACTTATCAAAATTAAATTATATTAGGTTATTGTGAGCAGCACGAATGTTTGATGTGCCATGTTGGAAAATATTTTCCATGATATTTTTGCAAAATCCACTCCGCCGACTATTTTATTAATATATTTTTAGGAGTGGGCCTAACTATGAAGTAGATCCAACACTCAAGTGGTCCGCACAACTTGCAACAATGGTATTGAACAATCATTCTTGAAACCGCACCCATTGTCATGTGGCCCACCATGATGTTTCTGAAAAATCCCACTGCAACAAAAGGAGGATTAGCCGACGATGTATTTGGCTAATCAGCGGCACTAATTTAATGGGGCGTTGGTTTGCGATCGCTATAAATACCGTACGAAAAGCCCTAGGCTCCCCTCTCCCAGCTCTCTCTCTCTCTCTGTCTCTCTCTCTCTCTCTCTCTCTCTCTCTCTCTCTCTCTCTCTCTCTCTCTCTCTCTCTCCCCCCAGAGGCAGAAGCGGCGACAACCATCGCCATCTCTACCTATTTCCCCTTTCTCAATCGACCCTCTCTCTCTATTTCCCCCTTTCCCTCTCTCAATCGGCCATCTCTTTGTTTCCCCTTTCTTAATCCACCTCTTCTCCTCTAGGGTTAGTCTCTCTCTCTCTCTCTCTCTCTCTCTCTCTCTCTCTACAGACCGGATCTGGTTTTTATCTCAAGCTACAACAGATTTCGATGCAAACATGGGGTTTGCTCTCAAGTAATTAGCAGATTATCTACGACCACATCTAATCATAAGGTAATTTCAGCTATTTCAATGCAAACATGGGGTTTTCTCTCTGATTTTTTGTTGAGATTTTTTTTTCTGATTTTTCTCTTGCCAATTTTCTTCTCAGTAGAATGAGAGAAAATTTGTAATTAATTTCGAGGAAAATGATGACCTATGGGACATCCGAGCCATGCATAAGGTGGGCCCCACGATGAATGTTGCCTTGTGCAGAAACCAGGCTGGTCCGCTCATGGTTTGTGTTGCCATGTAAATCGAACATGGATTGTTTAGATTGGACCTGCTGACTGTCCGATTTTCTACCGAGATTTTCTTCCCCTTTTTTCTGATTTTTCTGTCTCTGGTAGAAAGTTTGAAATTAATGTAGAGGAAAATGATCACGCATACGGCATCCGAGCCGTGCATGAGGTGGGCCCCACAATGAACTTTGCCGGGCGCAGAAATCAAGGTGGTCCGCTCATTGGTTGCGGCTTCCCTGCATGAGAAAGGAAAATGGACGGTTTAGATTGGACCTTTGGACTGTCCAATTTTCTTCATGATTTTTCTCAGATTTTTTTTTCTCTGTAGAGTGACAGAAAACCTGTGATTAATTTCGAGAAAAAAAAAAGAAAAAAAAGATCACCTATTCGACATCCAAGCCATGCATAAGGTTGACCCCATGATGAACTTCACCTGGCGCAGAAATTAGGCCCATCCACTCATCAGTTGGGGCTACTGTGTATGGGAAAGGAAAATGGAGATGAGATTGTGAGTACAAAATTTATCATTTTTCTCTAATGATGTAGATGAAATTGTGAGTACAAAATTTCTCTAGATCATTGTGCCTTTGTACCCATTAGTTACCATGTCTAAGACTTACACCCCTGCTCCTTTTCAATACAGCAAAAAACTGATAATCTTGGTGGGTTATGTCTAGATATCTATTATTCATTTGGTGTGGTGGTTGCATTGTTAGATTTGGCGATCTTCGTCATCGTATATACTTGAGAATGCAACATGGTCTAATGCATAGTTTTCAAACTAGATTATTCGACATGGGAGTCTCTGGAATCAACCAGGCCAGGTCATACACATGTAAGAACTAATTCCCTAAATTTTTTATAATGATTTTCTGCAATCCAGTTACCATGTAAAGTTTGTTTTCACTGCTAATATCCCCAATTTGTTACTCTTCATTGTTTTTCTCTTTGGTTTTGCATAGCAGATATTTGGCATAAAACCTTGGTGAAAAGCTTTTTATCTCTTAACATGCTCATCTGCCGCTAGGGATAGAAAACCTTAGGAAATCCTAAAAAACATACTTTCTTTTGGAGAGATTTCAAAGAATATAAAATCAAGGTATTGTAGGCCTACTAACATGACAAACTTTTTCATCTCTTGGCGATGGGCATCCTTGCCTTCATTTTACATTTATCCTTCACATGTGAATTAAATCTCTTGTTTAAACTAGCTGACAGTAGCATTATACCTGAGGATTTTCTCATCTTGCAGTACTATGGACAAGGCCCATCTAAGGCTTGCTTCAGCAATAGCTGTCCAACACCGGTCAAAGTACTGGGATAAAAGAATACCAATTGACGTCTTTTATTTGACTTTAAGATATCATATTCTAGAGCTTTTCTTTCTTGTAAAAGTTTGTTAGAAATGTTTTTTTACTAAACATTGTATTCCTACTTTTAGTATGAAGATAAAATGTGTGGATTGTTCCATTGCCTGTTGTTGCCTAAAAGCAGATAATGTTTGCTTATCCAGAGATTTTAATATATTTCCCATCGGTGGCGGTGACTTTATCTTGGCACATAGCTAGGGTGTCAACCCACAAGCTAGAAAGCTATTTCTTAGCAAAGTACACCAATATATAAAGGAAAGGCTTCTGGATGCGAAGTATGCTTGTGGCTTCTTATTTAGCATAACCAGATCCCATCCACTCAAGTTTAAAGAGGTAAGTATTTTTTATAATTTATTCCATAGACCAATCACTTGGAAAAATTTCTCTATTCTGCATTTCACTGAATGTTGTAAATTTTCATGCCTGTATGAATGGGGTTGAAGTTTCTTATACTAGATAATGTCTTTGTTGTATCTGTCATATTGATTCCATTGGAAAAACATAACTTAATGGAAGTTATTCAAATGTGTTACCAACTGAAGGCACACCAACTTTCTATGCAACATGATGTGAAAGTATCCTCACATATTTGGTCCATACACTTGCACATCATCCTTCATAACATAATGTTGATGAATACAAGGAGGTTGAAGCATTTGAATCAATTTACTTGTATCCTTGCTCTTCTCTATTTCATTCGTTGCTCTGTACAAATTATTGGTCTTTTAATTGCTATAAATGAGGAATCTACCATGGGATGGTGTCTTGATCACATCATCCTTCATATACCACCATGTTGTATATGTAAGATCAAATCTGTCCACAAGTTGTATTCCTCCTTTCTATGCCCTGCAGCAAAAAATCATTTAAACCCACAACACAGGTGTCCCACACCACATGGAACAATGAAAATGGGACCCCAACCCACATGGAACAATGTATCTTGCATCAAATCTGTTCATCAGATGGGACTCACTTGGATCAAGGTTATATTATAAAATCAGCTTGATCCAAAACTCAGGTGGTTCACAATTGACCTTGCTATAAACTAGAAATGAGACAATACTATATAAACTAGAAAATCAACATCTCAACTACAAATTCCTGAATCTATGGCTTTGCTTTCAACAATCATGTTAAGAGCCTAGCTTGATGAAGAGGTAATTGTATTGGAAATGATAAAAATCTCAACAGTTATCTAAAGAGGTAATTAACCTGACATGTTAAGAGCCTAGCCTGACTATGCATGTATGTAATGTTTGTGGGATGAGAATGTTTTTCCATAACAATCTTAAATCATGTTTAGAGATATCAAAGATTCATAACATCCTTATTCTCTTGAGGAATTGAAAGTGCTTACAGAAGATGCAGTTGAGGTGAATGATGAGCAAAGGATGGACAGGTGAATTTCTCACAAACATTACAGTGGGCCACACCTAGGCAGGAAGTTCCTACAAAAGGGCATCCGGCAATATTTCTACCCTCCAATATGTGACTATTACATAGAAAATATATGCATATATTTTTTTTATTTTTTTCACTTGAATTGGATCTCTCTTTCATGGGTTAGTGGTTGAAGCTTATAAAAATTATCCTATTATTTGAATTTTTTATTTTTTTATTTTTCTTGGTTTTTCTTTTTTTTTGTGTTTACAGATTCATGAGATTGTATATACTTTGGAAGTATGTATTGGATTGGTGAGGAACCAAGGAATGGAATGGAAAAGGACTGAATATCTTTCATGGAAAATGACATTTTTTAGTTTCGCCTTGGCTTTAAATTCATTTGAAAACTTCGTTTGCTGGGCGTCCCATCTGAAAAGGACTGAATATCTTTCTAGCTGTGTGTTTATTTTTCTATACAGGTCATTGGTAAGATTCATGCCAGTTGGTTTTCTTGTGCCATAACTGATTCCTTTTGGCAGCTAAACAGTAACTTCTCCTATTGCTTCTCAGCATAGGTTAGTTTATTGTTTCGGTGCTCTATTATGTTTACTGTTGTAGTGGGTCTAAGGATTAATGATGCTTTTGGTACTTCTCACGGAAAGACTGACATCATAAGTTTCATTAGTTTGATGGTCACGGTTATAAGTAAGATTATATATTTTTCTATTTTCTTTCCAAGCATGGTTTGCAATTTCTTTGAAAGATCTTTGATGGTTATAAAATTATTATTGAGAAAGGTCACAATTGCTCAAATTTCATTGAATCGAATGATGCTGTGAATTACTTGAAGCTAAGTATATGTACTTTTAACCAAGTCTGGAAAACTTGACATGGGACTTTGTCGAGTAAGAATACAATTACACACATGCAACCATGCTTTCAAATCCACATGGAAAAATTATAAAAGGAGTATGGGTTAGCTGCCCACAGTTTTTGATCAACAAATTGGAAAGATTGGAAAGGCAATTTCTGTGGCAAGGATCAGAAGGTAGTCATAAATATTATATATTAGAACAAGAAGAAGTGTATAAATCCATTAACAATGGGGTACATGTATAAAATCCCTCAAGTTGGTTAAGGAAGCCATGCTTGGAAAATGCCTATGCCATTTTGGGCGAGAAGAAAATTCTTCAGTTGGGAATGTGACTGTTTTGGTCTCCAGGGTGTACTAATCCAACCTCTAGGTATAGAAGCACATGATGAACTGTATAGACTGTTGGAAAACAAGACTCGGGTGATAAGCGGAGAGTAACCAGAGTGGGAATTCAAGAGCTATCTGGGCTGGCATGATCAGGTTATGTTCTACCCTACCCATACCCACAGATTTGTAACCGATGTGTTCTGCTTCTTACTTCCTCTCTTTAGGATTTATCTATAGATCTGGTTTTCTATAGAATTTAACATGTATTAGCTAGATTTATATTATCTCGATTATTTCATTATCTTGCTTAGGTTCTTATTGATATATTACGTGTGGCATGCTTTTCTTTTCTTTTCTTTTTTTCCTCTCTTTCCTGTTTGTGCTCTCTGATCATTTAATGTATCCTCCTGCAGGGGAATGGTGTAATGTTTCGTGGGCTCCATGTTGATAATGGTTGCATTGGAGGTCCAACTTTTCTTAGAATTGAATCTAGTTTTTGTTGTCCAAACATGCCAAATCCTAGATTGAGATATCTTTCAGTTGAGATCTCTTAGTGATTATATGGCATGTCCTTAAGAGCGTCATTAGCATCCAAGCAATGGCATGTCATGGATGCCTTCTGATAAACAGAGCATTGATAGTGGTAGAACATGTTTTAGATTATTATGATAATCCAACATGGTATTTAGAAAATTGATTTATTTCAAATATAGGCACTGTTTGGTTACCCTGTAAGTCACTATGCATTTGTTGGGAAAGCTGCTCATTATATCTGTGAGTCACGTACTATGCATATTCGTCCATTGACACAATTTAATGTTTCAAATATTAAAAAAATTCAGGTTTCGATTGAATTACTAGCATGTCAGGGCCTCTCAAATCCATAGAAAGACCTTTATTGGCACTTGTTAGAAATCTTACGGCGCTTTTACGTAAGAAAAAAGTGTCCCGAACTGATATTTCGTAGCGCTCGGAAGTTCGTTTGACGACACTTATTAACGTTGATAGAAGACAGAAATGTCGGCGCTCGGACAAGCGCCACTATATTTAGTAGCACCGCTATATATTTTAGCGACACACTCAAGCGCCGCTGTCTCATTGTGCGGCGATTTTTGGCGCTTGTGAGCGCCGCTAATGTCTCACTTGTTGTAGTGTCCACTATGTCTATCAATTTTTCCAGCTCATTTTAATTTGTGTATCCAAATATAATGAAGATCTAAAACTCAAGTGGGTCACACAACTTCAAAAAGTATTATTAAACCCCAAATTATAGGAGGATTCCAAAAATTTGAAGTATCCCACCATAATGTTTTTGAGAAATCCACCCTGTCCATCATTTTCATTGGTTCATTTTACGTTGTGGGCCCAAATATGAAGCAGTCCAATACTCAAATGGTCCACACTACTTAAAATAGTGGTGTTGAACCTCCACTGTTCAAATAGTCATGTGGCTCACCTTTTTTTTTTTTTTTTTAAAAAAAAAAAAAAAAAAAAAACATCCACCTGCCTTCCTATTTTTTCATAGGATCCTCTGGGGTAGAAATGATCTTGTGACCGGTTTGGGTGGCATATAATCATCACAATGGGCCTCGGAAAGATTTCAATGGTGGTCGTTCAAACTCCATTGTTAATTTCCTTCAATATGGCCCACTTAAGATTTAGATCTCTCTCATATTTAGGCCCACCTCTTAACATAATCTTCTAAAATGGATGGGTCGGGTGGATTTCACGGTGGGCCTATGCACGCAGAGTTGGGTTCATCCAGCAACCACATCCAGCAAGTCAGGTAACAACTATTTCAGTCAATCAGTGATGGTGGACCTACTTTGATGTATTTGTTGTATATCCATGCCATCCATCCATTTTACCAGCTCATTTTGGGACATGGACCCAAAAATGAAGCAGCTCCAAATCTCAGGTGGACCACACCATAGGATGCATGATGATTGAAAGCCTGCCACTAAAAACTTCTTGCAGGCCACAAAAGTTTTGGCTCAAGCTGATTTTTGTACTTTCCCTTCATCCCGGTCTATGTGACCTTAACAACAGATTGGATGGAAAATAAACATTACGGTGGCCCCAGGAAATTTTCAATCATGGGCATTCGATGACCACTATTTCATATGGTGTGGTCCACTTGAGAGTTAGATCTCGCCCATTTTTGGAACAATTCCTTAAAATGATCTAGAAAAATGGATAGATGGAGTAGATATATAACACATACATTAAGGTGGCCCCATTGTCACGACATTGCTGGATTGAGTGTTTCCTAACCAAATATGCCTTTTGGACAAGATGTTTTAAAAAACATATTTACTAAACATGCTTATCTACTGATTAAGTAGAAACTAAGAGAAGTTACTTGGGACATTAGTAACTTATTCAAAGTAACTTATTATCCAAACCCGCCCTAAATTAGAGATGTGTCGCAATTGACTGCTCTTCCTCTCTATAAATAGTTTGAAATGTTACCAAGGTTTGAAATTCCATTTTAATGTCTTGTACGGTCACATAAACTACTAGCATTATTCAAAAACCCAAAAACTTGACTTGATTTTTAGTCAGGTTGGATCAAGTAAAAACTCAATACAACTCGACCCGATATTTAATTATTAACCTAATAAGAATATATATTTAAGTAATAATTTCTATATAATATTTTATGATATAAACATGGTCACAAGTGAAGCAGACGTGCTGGTTGAAGCAATTGACTCTCTAAATAAGGTTGTTAATTTGAATCTCACCCTCGGCATTTACTTTTTATTTAGATGCAATCACAGTGACTGTTTAAGTCACACCGATTGAGTCGACCAAGTCAGCGAGCTGACTTGAAGAATCTATCTGAGTCCTGATTGAGTTGATCTTGCCTGTAAGTTTCATGGTGATCAATTTGAAATATCATAGAGTCAAGTTGACTTGACTGAGAGTTAAGTCCATTCACCATGTTTTTGAACTATGATTTATGGCAATATATTTGAAATAAGTGTGGCAAATATCAAAGTCTATTTATAAATTGAATCCATTAAAATTATTTGGGAAAGGATACAAACCATACTTTTTTTTATATATACATTCAGATATTACAAATTAACTATACTTTTTTGATACATAGCTGTTTGGTGATACAACTAATTTCTTACATCACATGGATATTGATCATCTATAGATAGACCATAACTTGTCAAGAAGGCATGTTTTCCTCCCAACTTTGTACTTGTGTAGGACATTTATACCATGATAACTTAAAGCCCCACTGTGAAGATCAGTGAGGACAAAAACAAGCCAGTCCCATCATCAGGTGGGCCACACCATTAGAAAAAATGTAAACTAGGGTCAGGATTCAAAATTTAGGTATGGCCCATTTGATGTGCAGATTATAATTGATTTTTGGATATAAGAGATCTTTATGATGAGGCCCATTATTAGCATGACTCTGATGTCCAGTGCAAGCAGCATGTCGTCGGCAAAGACATGCCTGCATGACAAGCTATGGTGCCACTTGCTGTAGATGATCAATTATCATATAGATTTTGATAATTTTCCCTTGCAGTACGGCATCTAGACCTCCAGGGATCTCTTCAAGTTATCTCCTTCTCCACCTAAGTGAATGCTTTTATCATGGGTTCCTTCCTTTGGTTCTTCACAAGATAAGGAGGAGGGCTCTTGAGACTTCATCTGGTGCACATGATCTCCTTCTTTGCCCCACAATAGCAAGTAGAGTCCAATTATGATAATAACACCTCCTAATATGCTAAACAAAATCCATAAAATCTGTTAGGATAGGCCAAACAACAAGTAATGTGCTTTTGAGTCGCAGCAAATTAAAGTCATGCCCCTAACTGTTTGGTAAAGGACAAGCTCTTATCCATGCTTTATCTGCAACTAGGGTGGCGATATATAGGTCAATTGGCCTAACTCATTTTTAAGGTGGGTTTGGGGAAAGCTACATGGGGAGTAGATCAGGCTTATTGTAGACTTTGACCCCTTTTGAGTAAATGGTTTCAGCTTGGGTTGAGCCCTACCCGACCCAACCCAGCCATATAGGTTATTATTGAATTAGATGAGTTGACCCAGCCCAATCTAAAACCTAATATAAAATAATAAGAAAAGTGTAGATATACCTTTTTGTACGTACATATCCAATGTTTGAGCTAATTGTGTGGATAGCCAGTGTCATA